>OY293303.1:38178676-38581952 GCA_958502075.1 Orchestes rusci | reverse complement strand
GTCAGCCGAACGCAGTCGGTGTGAATTGATAAATTAGGATGCAAGATCAATTCAAAACAATTCTATTTTCAACCTTGTTGTAACAGTACTTGAATAATTAAAACCTCAGATATTTCTCTTTCTGTTTTTCTTTTTTATGAACAACGACTGCTTCCGGTCCTCCGAAACCCACACAAAGGAGTATGATTTCATCAAGAGGAATACACTGCCCTCATATTGAGAAACGCAGTGAGTCGATTTTTGCCGTTTTTGGGATTTTTTTTGAATCAGATTCTTAAAGTAATTTTTTATGTTCCTAGTATACTGAATTTCCAAAAAAAAAAATTTACCAAAAAATAGCGAAAAAAGAAATGCAGTATCTCAATAAATCACTGAAACGTCATCAAGTAGATTTAAAATGCAGTAACCAACTATTCATAGTAAAAAATGCAGTATCCACATGTTAACTGTGAAAACTATTCGTCTGCTTGGCCTGAAACGTCACGGTTTCTTAATCTAAAACGCAGTATCCCATGTTTATAAGGAAAAACGCCGTATCAAGCATTTTACTGCATTTGTTTTTCTTAAGGTCTTAAGATTGCGTCACGCTATGCTAATCAAAAACGCAGTGAGCCCATGTTCATAACAAGAAGCGCAGTAAAACGTTGTTAAATAGCATTTGACTGCATTTTTAATCTTGAAGTTTCAGTATTACTTCACGCTTTGCTTATTAGGAACGCAGCATTCCGCAGAAATAGTTGTATCGGACAGACATGTATTATTATTCGTGCAAGAATCTTTAGTATTTATTATAAACTTCAAAAGTGAATTTAGTGATGGATGGTGTTGTGGAGGTACTTGTTGCTAAGCATTAATATTATTTCTAAGCTAAGGAAGTATTATTGCGGGTGAAGGGTTTACGTTAAAACATCGAGTTTAAATAGAGTTAACGTGAAAATATGGAAGCTTGACAGCTTATGTTTTGGTATTTAAACGTATTATACAGGGTAAACTTGTATTTTAGTGAACGATAATCGCACACGCCGTAGCGTGCGTATAATGATACTTGCGATGCTATTATTTAAGGTAACTTTAGAAACGTTTGATCTACTTTAATTTTTTGAGATTATGATTCATTCGTACTAGAAAATAGCGAAGGATATGAGACCTTAAAAGACCTTGCGACTTCTAAAACTCCGCTGTGCGTCAATAAGTTTTCAAATATCTTTGTCGTGCGTGCTTCGAATGCCTTCTAATTCACTCATATCATAATATTCCACATGTTATCTATTGCAATTATAAACATAACTATATCTAATGCACTTTTTCTTTCTACAATTTGTTTGTGCTCCATTTAGTTTTACAAAAAAGTGGCACTGTGACGCTAAAACATCATATCTCCATATTTAATAGCGAAGGTCTTCAGCTTGTACCTGGATATTTCCACTTTTCACCCTTTATCATGATAATCGTTAATTTTTAGAAAAAGTCTAGAACTAGATGTTGTCTGCATGCTGCAAACGAAAATGGTTGTGGATGATACTTCTTTGGAGTCAGTTGGTGATAATAATGCTGGTACTAATAATGATGATGATTAGTTTAATTTTTAGGTAATTTTGAAGGTTATGTTAAAATGAATGAATATTCATATTCTAGCAAAGGTTGCTAAGTTGAGATATTACGGCCGTGACATTGACGCGAAAAAAAAATTCTTCAGTAATTGACGGTAAATAAATGTTTTTTTTTCATATTTTAGACTAATACTAGTCTAAAAAAAAAATAATTTCTCAAAAACTAATTTCAGATAACAGTTTCTTGAATCGCGGAGTCGAAAAGGCGAGCGAACAGTTCTCACAGGATTCTAATAATAAATCATTGCAAGATAATGACTACTCATACAATAATTTAGAATCAGTTTCGACAGGTAAACTTTATGCTTTTACAACATTATGGAGATTGTTCATCTACGTTAGAAAGTTACGTCAACATTGATATCAAGTATATTCTTAAGGCATCTGCTGGTGGCACCATTGTAACCCAACTATCTACCGTAGGTGAACAATCACTTTAAAAAAAAAAAGTTGTTTATGATATGATTTATTAGGTTCTACTTTGACCTTTTTCAGAAGAACAAGGCGAAGATGATCCAAAAATCTTACCTAATGATAACGCTACCATTGACATTGAAGCAATTATTGATTTTATCATTCTTTCTTTCGTACCAGATTAGAGTAGTAACATTGACATATCCTTTACAAGTAGCATATTTATAATAATGGAAGAAGAAAATGGAGAAAACAGTTTTACTGAAATTCGGGAACCCGCGAATATCCAATCCAAATCTGCTGACCCAGTAAACTGTCATTTACCTCCTAGTCCAAATCTGCCATATGACACTTTGGATAGCTCGAAATTATTGGAAATGAAATTTTCACTAATACCCCAACCTTCTTAAATAAAAAGGGGGAAGTTCGAAAAAGGTCACAACGTAAAACGTCTCAACAACAACGTAATGAAGAAATCCGTTTGAACAATGCTAGAAAATTGGATCTTGAACGTGCATGCCCCGAGAATTGTTCGAAGAAATGCAATTCGCTAATAATCTGGCTTCTCATCAGTCCATACTTCAAATGGTGTCATTTGTAAACCAGCAGCTAAAGATCTGTTCCGCAGATAAACTGCAGTGTTTATCGCCTCGCCCCAAAAACGCTTTGGTAAATCTGCTTCGAACATTAAACACTTGGCCTTTTCCACAATTGTCCTATTCAGCCTCTCAGAAGTTCCATTTTCCTCAGGTGTGTATGAATTGGTTTTCTGGTGAATTATACCACAGTTTTTCAAGAACTTTTCAAACTCCTTGGAACAAAATTTTCCACCATTGTCAGATCTTAATATTTTGAGTTTTTGGTTCGTCTGATTTTCAGCCAAATTTTTAAATTGCTTAAAGCACCCAAATCCTTCATCTTTAGACTTTATAAAATAGACAAAAGCCATTTTACTGAAATCATCTTCAAAGATCAAAACATATTTGGAACCACCCAAAGATCTGGTCTCCATGGGTCCGCATACATCTGTATGTACCAATTCCAGCAGTCTTTTGGCTCGATTTCCTCTATGTTTGAAAGGTAATCTATATTGCTTGCCCTCACAACAGATCTGGCAGTTGGACAATACTGCATCAGCTACGCCTGGATAACTCATTCCATCCACTATTCCACTTTTCATTTTGTTGAGATATTGGTTGTTCAGATGTCCAATTCTTCTATGCCATATTTCACTTGCTTCTGCTGTTGACATTGACAATAAACATTTTTCAGCCTTGCAAATGTTTAATTTATAAACACCTTCCACTAGATCAGCCGTTGCAACCAATATTTTCTCTTTATTGAATATCTCAAACAATTTGCCTCAAATCTGACAGTGTTTCCATTTTTAATCCTTTGACTTACTGATAGTAAATTTGTTGTCAATTCTGGAACCGCATAAGACATTTTTGATTGACATGTCATACATACTTTGGCCAACAGTGGTTGTTATCTTCACTTCTCCAGAGCATTTCACCGAAAGTTTCGTCTCATTTGCAACCATGATTTCTTGAACATCAAAATTGCTAGAAGTATTCTCAATCCATCTCTCATCATTTCAGGTGCGTTTGTTCTGGCCAAAAGTGAAGCCGAGCTCTGTGAAATCAGTTCATTATGTATTTATTTTACTGTTACAAATGAATCCTGGCATTTGTTAGATGATAATTTTTTCCACATAGTATGTTTATTGGATCATATGCCTTTAACCTTTAACTACCAGTGGTTTTTAGCTGGGACCAAAGAACATTTTGATTAACGCTTGTATAAAATTGCTTAAACGAAAAATGTTTTTTATTACAATTATTTGACTGAATACAATTATCTACAGGGTATCAGACTCAAGATGGATACAAGTCAATGAGGATGTATGGGCATAAGGGTCACATTTACCCTTGATCAAAAATTTTGGGTGGCGGAATTTTGTGCCGGGAGTGTGATATCATTGTTTTTTTTTGCGTGAAACATGGCATCTCAAAGAACCGTATACATATCTTCTTTAATTCGAAATTTAGAGACAGGTGTACTATTGAGTTTAATGTAGCTTGGAATTTAGTTGAGAACCCAGAAAAGCTAGTTAATTTTGGTTACACCCAACCTCAAACACTAGAGTATAAATTAGTGTATTCTATTTGATCTATTTTAAAACCAAGAGATAGGAATCCTGTATAGGTGTATTTTAATGTTCAACCTTTGCCCTTTTACTATGTTATATCTATTTGAAACTGACAATGTTAGCATGACGATTAGATGTGCGATTTCTCCAACTTGGTTTCTACTCACAGGCTTGCTCTGATGAACTGTTTTTTTCGAAAAGAATACCCTTTACCCAACCTAAACAAATTTGGAATGCCTCTTCTGGAGACTCCAAATAACATTCAGTTTTTGTTCAGTTCAGTTTTTCCTAAGATCAATGTGGCAACTTTCCTTATGTCAGTGAATAATTTTTGCGGGAAATTGATCCAGCGTCATTGTTGTTATAAGCATCGTTAAAAGGCAGTGCCGGTTCAGCGTCCATTTTTATCAAATTTCGTGAGGTAGATACCCATGATTAATCGTTTTTGACTGGTTTTTGATCGTTATTCTGTAAACATGACCATATTTAACAAAATTAGTGATATTTTTTGGAGTGTTTAGAGCTCCCAGCAAACACGCAAGGACGGCAATGTGATTTTATAGTGATGGCATGCATGCAATTTTCATTGGCAATGTTCAGGCAGTTATCACCTGAAGACTATCAATTTGGCACGCTGGCCGTCATTAGGCCGCAAGGCATTTTGCCATGATGGATATATGATGGCAAATCACTACTTCACCATTAAATGTCAAGGAGTGGAAAAATAACTCCTCCACTTCAGTGCATTATATTTATTGGCATATTTTGGTTCTAATATAGACAACATGTGGTTAGGAAAAACAAAATGCCATTCATTGTGTTTGTACGTTCACCTATGCCAGGCCTTCAAAGAAAACGTGAAAAAGTTGACTGGAAGTGTATTAGCCTTGACTGAGTCTGCAATTTTAAGTGCTTAAATAATCGCTCTTGTTGATATAAAAACAGTTATTTGATCAAGTATCAGAAGATGTTACATTATCTGTTGATGCATCTATTATAAAAAGTTTAATATAAAACGTTGAGTTCTCACCAGCACAAATAAGTCTTTTTTTTTTTTTTTGTTCAGGGGTTCCGGCCCCAAGAAAAGGAATCTGAAACCAGACACCCTAGTAGTGTGGAGTTTTACTCACTAAACCTCTCCTCCGCATTAGGACGTCAGGGATAATCTCTTCAGTGTCCCAGTCTTCTAACTTAATTTGACTTCTTTGGTACCGGGTTACCTTCCGGAAGACATCTAAAAATACAGGTAGGAATGCTAAAAACCCGATTCCTACCTGCGCAGTCTGATCTCTAAGGGCTACGAGAAATAAAGAAAAAGAAAATAAAAATACGAACAAACTGGAGCCTTTTCCAGTAGTGAATCGCGTGCGAGACGGATTTTGTCCTAACTTACATACTAGCGCTTGGTGCGTTTTGTCTCTTAGTTTCGAACGACCTAGCTTGGTACATCTCCCAGGTTTTTGTAAAGCAAAACCTACTACTGGTTTCTTGGTCTCTTATGAACCTGTGTACAGAGATCTGCTGGATCGTAATCCACCAGGGCTCTGAGCACAGGATCGTCATCCGTTGCGGCCAGATCGAAAGTTGTCCTGGCCTTGAATCTCATGAATTGGCGAACGGTTTGCCACTCCAAGGCTTGTCTGATCTCGGAATTTCGGACAAACCATGGGGCACCAACCGCTCTACGGAGATAAATATTCTCCTTTGTTTGAACTTTAGCTTGATGAGCTTCTGCCGCGTGACCCCATGAGGCCGATCCGTAAGTAGGGATCGGCCTCAAGACGGCTTTGATCAAAAGGATCTTCGCTTTGACTGATAAAACGCTCTTACTGTTCATGAGGCACTGTAATGAACCCATAGCGGCTCGTCCCTTTCGGACGTTTTGAGAGATCTGCTTGTGCCAAGTCATCCCTCTGTCAATAATGACGCCAAGATACTTGACCGCGTCACTCAAGGGAACTTCCACCTCATTGAGGATGAGGGGGTCCGGAGTGTCTTCGTGACTGCGACTAATCAGATTGGCCTGTGTTTTCCCCGGATTAATCCGGATCTTCCACTTATCGGTCCATTCGACTAGGTTGTCAAGCCCGCGTTCGAGATTACGCTTTACAAAATCTTTGCGATGGCTGCGTGCGAGAAGCGCTGTATCGTCGGCATAGATTGCGACGTCTGTACTGAAGGTTTTTGGAATGTCGCTTGTGAAAATTGGATACAGGAGAGGTGACAATACAGCCTCCTGTGGGACTCCAGCCTCCAGTGGCTTGGGTTCCGACACGGAGTCATTAACCCTAACTGACATTGTCCGATCATGCAGGAATCTCGCTATCACCCTACAGATGTAGAGCGAGAAGCCAATCTCCTGCATTTTGTGTAGTAGGCCATCATGCCAAACTCTGTCAAAAGCGCGTTCTATGTCCAGTAAAACCATGCCGTGCATAGTGTTAGCCTTCTATTGGACAGAATTGACTCGGTGACTTTCAAAACCTGCAGCTCCGCAGAGTTCCGGAAGCCATACTGTTTTACCGGTAGAACCTCAAGAAATTCGCATTCTTCTTTCAACCGCGCCAGAATCACTCGTTCAATCACCTTGCCCAGGCTGTTGAGCAGGGAGATTGGCCGATAGTTCTGGGGATAAGTACTGTCTCTGCCAGGTTTGTTAATCATTATCACCTCTCCATGTTTCCAACGAACTGGGAAATGACCAAGTCTAAGCACGGCGTTGGCAATGGCGCAGATCGTTGCCACGCCTTTCCTTGGTAGATTTTTCAATATCTTATTCGTAATACTGTCTCGCCCCGGTGATTTACGCATTTTGAGTCCCCGAAGGATGTCACTGATTTCGCCAGGCGTCACCGTTCCTGCAATAACATCCTCCAGGGCCGGGTCTACGCCACAAATAAGTCGAACGATACCACTAAAATAAGCATGAAAGGGAGGATTTTTATTTCGTCCTGCCCAAGCTTTCCAGTTGATTACACTTTTAAACGTTGATAACTGGGTCAAGTCGTGTCCAATGAAGTCGGACATAACCCTTCTTTTGTGGAAGGTTCCTACCCCAACAAGTTTTAGAACGTAATCAGATTCACGAATAACCACGTCTGTACTATGTGAATGAATTTGTTCAATCCGTATTTATTCTTGTTCTAACACCCACTGCACGAATAAACAAGTCATCTTACTTTAAAATGAGCGAAAACAGGCATATATCTGCGTTTGCGCATTTGTCAAATGCCAATTGTGAACAGAAAATATTGGCAGCGATTCAGTCTAAAAGTATCAACTCAGTACATTGCATGGATTAAATATAACGTATCGTTTCTGATTTACTCATTGATTGATAAAAAAAGCTTAACATGAAGGTCACCAGCTAATAGGCGATTGAACATTACTCAATGCATTGGCTATTACATAAAGAAAATGTAGCTGGGATTTACAGGCATCTTGAAAAACCTTTGCCTTTTTATAGGTAGGTAATGTGCGGCAAACAATGAATTTTTGCAGTTGTTAATATGTTCTATCGGCTGGGCTGTTTTCTAACCTCAATTTATAATTTATAATTTGTCAAATTTCTCAATGCCAATTAGGATTTCAGCTCAAATTGTTGAGCGTGTTTATTCGACACTTCCTTTTTTTCCTGAATTTTTAATGATTACTGTTAGCTGAAATAAGTGATTCGCAAAATAACCAAACCAAAACAATGCCTTTATAATAACTGATGAGTTTTTTTTTTTTGTCGGGAATAATGGACTGTGTTTGATGAAAAACCTCTATTGTTCTTTCAGCGACGTTTCGACGTTTGGTTTACGTCTTTATCAAGCTATAATACAGCACAATGTCAAATTACACAAAAATTGTTATGTCTAGGCGTTGAAAAAACTTACCATTAAGAATAGTAAGGTGAACACAATAATAAACGGCCACAAATATTGAAAAAGGCCGACAGATATAAAACTAACATATAAACTATTCAGTCACATCCACATAACATCACATTTTATGCCAGAAGAAAAACAATAATTACATTTGGCATAAAATGTGATGTTATGTGGATGTGACTGAATAGTTTATATGTTAGTTTTATATCTGTCGGCCTTTTTCAATGTTTGTGGCCGTTTATTATTGTGTTCACCTTACTATTCTTAATGGTAAGTTTTTTCAACACCTAGACATAACAATTTTTGTGTAATTTGACATTGTGCTGTATTATAGCTTGATAAAGACGTAAACCAAACGTCGAAACGTCGCTGAAAGAACAATAGGGGTTTTTCATCAAACACAGTCCATTATTCCCGACAAAAAAAAAAAACTCATCAGTTATCGAAACTTTTGGACGCTAATTTGCAACTCTATGCCTTTATAATATAAATTGTGATTTGCAATACATATTGGTTCACTAGATTTTTCTTCCTAGGCTGAAAATCAATGGGTAATCCCAAAAGGTAAAAAGAAGGTAGAAGGTAGAAGGTACAACGAAGAAGTTTTGCAGTAAGCTATCAATGCTTTTGATGATTGAATGTCTGAAAAAGGAGCTTCCAAATATGTCTTGGGAAACTAGGAAAATTTATGATACAAGCTAACGGGACTGGGGAGTAAATAGTGGTGCTGGGTGGGGTAATAATAACCTGGTCAGTATCCAGTATGGTGGATATATAATTGAAATGATTGCTTACTGCTTACTTACTCACACAAACGATATTTTCATTCTAAAAGAAAAAATCATAAAATATCATCATTCATCATCTTTTTCAATTTTGACATATTTGTCAACTGTGTTGCTCATGTGTTGCTACAACCTTGTTGCTACGCTTTCACCTGTCATTATCAAATTGTTTATAGCGTTTTCCATTTGTTGTCTCAGTGCGCACCGGAGCTGCACTGGAGCTGTCAAATAGGTATATTGCAGAGGCGTGCGATTCACCGATGTTCAAAAGAAATAACTACCAACGTATTTGAAAAATCAAAAAAAATAACATAACATTGAAACTGAAACTCACAATTATCAAATAGCGCCCCTATGCTATACGCATAAATCTGTAGACAGAAGGCGCTTATGAAAATGATGATCCGAGTAACTCGATCACTTTTTCCAAAAGCTACTTACTGCTGTTCTGTACTGCTGTGAAATTCTGTGAATTTAATTGTTTGGGTTAAATACCAGCCGCATATTACGCAACGATACAATGCGACGTACGTCTTTTTACTATTCGGTGATGAGGATTAGACGTGCACGTGCAAAATGTGAAGTGAAGGTCGCTGATAATTTCAAAAAAATAAGCAATTGGATGCGTTAAATACATTGATTTTATGGATATTATTGGATATGGCAAACTCATCTGATAACGCGTTGGAGCAAATGACCAGTTACTAACAAGTAGTGCTCCATATTCCTGGAGCAATCTTGCAGTTCCGATCATCTGATAAGTTTTCGAAAACAACTAATGTACCGCAACAGATCTTGACTCGTTCATAGGAAGATGTCCTGGTGAAATGGATTCTCACGTCGCGTCGTTAAGATGATATTAAGGTTTCAGTTGAGGCTTTTCTGGATAAAAATGGGCAAAAGACACCCTTTAAAAAGAACTCACCTGGACATTGGACCTGGAGGAAGGACCCATTTCCTTGAACGTCATTCTCGATAAGCTTAAAGAACAGCTGAGGTAGTTAACGAAAGTAGCGCTTCAGTCTCGACTCGAGATATGAAGAAGTGGTTTGATGGAATTTGAATTTATTTGAAGACCAAGGGAAACGAAAAAATTCTGGATGACCCCTCCACAGTATTTGATTAAGACAAGACATGTTTTCATCTCGGACGGAAAGAATCTAAAGTGACAGCACCCAAAGGTGCTAAGGACGTTCATGAAGTCGACAGGGCTGCAGCGAAGAAGAATCTTAGTCATGTTCACTTTTTCGTTATGTGTGATAACAACGGCGCCTATGCAGAAAAAAAATGAAAAGACTATATAAGATTATATACACATAACGGACTGTGCTACTATTGTACTTTCAGTATCACTTCTTAAAAATAATGCCTTAGGCAAAAAAAACGTATTTGTTTTTTCTTTTTTTGCGAGCGGGAAAGTATCATTTTGTGTAGGTACTCTTTGGAAAATCAGACCCTTGACGCTACTAATGAAAAGTAGATATTTGTTGGTTTAAAAGTGATTTTTTAAGTTATCCAAAATGTATACCTATTGGACGAGAATTTCAAACATACAGGGTCCTTCATTAGTGCGTCGGGCAATCCTAGCGTGGTTATTTACAAAAGTAGAAAAAAAAGTTTTATACAAAAGTTGTAGAATGTGACTTTATGCATATTTTAAAAATATTTTCAAACATACAGGGTGCGTCACAAAAGTATGGCACGAAAAAGTATGATTTTTTTAAATGGAACCCCCTGTATATTAATTGATATTTCAATTCTTTCTTCAATTTGGAACAAAAATTGTGCTACAACTAATGTTCCTAAATTCAACCGTTATCGAGATATCGCGTTTTAAAAATGGCATTTTTGCAACTTTGGCATGCTATAAAACTCAAACTATTCAAGTTAGAGAAAAATGGTTTGCACTTTCCTATCTTAACTTTTCAAGCCCTAAGCAATATAGAAGTTACCACATTACGCAGGTGCATAGATCACTTTGAAAAATATAATAATATTCTAATGAGATATCGTGCCCTTCAAACCCGATCAAATACCGCAGTTAGGCCTTTGGCGACAGATTTTGTTAGATCATTCCCTAGGCAAAATATACCCCAAGCTGGACCGTATAATTTTAGGAATCAAATGAATTCTCAACCTAGATTTTTTAACCCTAATTATAGTAGTTTCCCAAACTCAAATAACCAAAATAATACCTCTAAATTTAATCCTCAAATTAATCAACAAATAAAAAATAATCAATTCTCGGAACCAATGTCGGCCAGAACTTCTTCGAATCGTCAAAATCTGTATAACATTGAACCACATAGTTCTACTTCCTATTCTACTGACACTGACCCAAATTTTCATGACTCAAATAACGAGATTGACAATAACTTCATGTCCGGAATTGGTTTTCAACAACGAGAAATTGTTGATGAATCGCATGTTTTCAATAACAATGCTTACGATCACGATCTCGCAAACGTCATGAATAACATCGATGATCATGAAAATGGAAATGTTCAGGGTCATGGCCCCAACAACAATGTCCCGTAGTTGAATTAAATAATATTCAGCAAATATCTCTTCCACATATATACTTACCCAAACTAAATTTGAAAATTTTAGTGGATACAGGCGCTTCTGATTCAATGATGAATCACGAAATATCATATCGGTTTTCTGACGCTTGTAAATTCCATGATATCTTTACAGTTAAGACTATTTTTACAACCTACACGAACCGTGAAAATATCAGTTTTCCCATTTTTTCCGAAAGAGGCATTCGTACTCCAATAAATTTTCGCATTCTCAAGTGGCATGACAAGTATGATGTTCTTTTAGGATCCCGTGATCTAAAGAATTTTGGTGAAAATCTTAATTATGAACAGCAAGAAATTACTCTTTTGGATAAAACAGTGCCCTTTAGCCTTCAGAATACAAAAAATAACTTGATACCTGTCAACCAAATAACCGGATATGCTGTCGTTCCTACATTAGCTGAATTGAATATTCCCCCATCTATTCATAAAGTACAAAATGGACATATTTATTGGCCTGATTTACCCGACACTTTTACATTTGACCACCCTATACAGGTTTCATAATTTGAACGATTATCAAATAATTGATTCTCCTACTTCAACTAAAGTTCCATTAAATACTTCTCTCCTACGTCTTGAACAATTGAACAATGAAGAAAAAAAGGCCATCCTAGCATTATGTCAGAAATACTGCCAGTTGTTCCATACGCCTGATATACCCTTATCTGCTACTACACATACCAAACATTTCATACGCACCACAACAGACACACTGTGTATACCAAATTAAGACGTTATCCTCAAAGTATTCAAGAAGGTATAGCAAGGCAGGTAAATGACCTTTAAGACGCAAAAATAATACGCCCATCCATTTCTCCCTATTCGAGTCCCGCTTGGATAGTAGACAAAAAACCTGATGCCTCAGGAAAAAAAAAGGTGAGAATGGTAATTAATTACTCCAAGTTGAACGACCAAACCATAGAAGATAAATTCCCCTTACCGCGTATTGACGAAATTCTAGACAATTTAGGGAAATCTCAATATTTCACGTGCCTTGATTTATCTCAGGGATACCATCAAATTCTAATGGATGAACTATTCATCGGAAAAACGGCTTTTACCACGCCACAAGGACATTTTGAATACACGAGACTACCCTTCGGCTTAAAAAATGCCCCTAGTAGTTTTCAACGAGTCATGAATGAAGTGTTAAACCAACATATAAATAAACGCTGTTTTGTATATCTTGACGATATTATAATTTTTTCTAAAAGTTCACAGCAACATATTAACGACATAAAACTGATTTTTGAAGATCTCTCGAAAGCCAATCTCAAAATCCAACCATTAAAAAGCGAATTTCTTACTAAAAAAGTCGAATTTTTAGGACACATAGTCACTCCACAAGAAATCTCCCCAAATCCGAAGAAAATAGATGCAATCCAAAATTATCCTATATCCACTAACGTAAAAGACATTAAGTCATTTCTAGGTCTAATAGGGTACTATAGACGATTTATTCCAAATTTTGCTCACATAGTTTATCCTATAAACAAATGTACTCGAAAAGGCGAAAAAGTAAACTCAAGTGATCCTCTTTATGTTAAGGCTTTTAAACACTGTAAAACTTTAATAGCTACATCACCAATATTGATCTATCCTGATTTTGAGAAAAGATTCACGGTAACCACAGACGCCTCCGATATTGCTATTGGCTCTGTTCTATCACAGGAAGGACACCCTATCACTTTTTACTCCAGAACTTTGAACTCCGCCAAAAAAAACTATTCAACTATAGAACGAGAGCTTCTATCTATAGTCGAAGCCACGAAGTATTTCAGACCCTATCTATATGGCAGACGTTTTTTAATACAAACGGACCATAATCCGCTAGTTTGGTTGAGCAAACTGAAAACTCTCAATTCACGACTAATATGATGGAAAATAAAATTGGACGAATACGAGTATGACATTGAACATCTGAAAGGAGCAGCTAATAGAGTGGCTGATGCCCTTTCCCACGTTGAAATCAACTCACATGACAAAGACAAAACCGATTCGTTAGCTCCTATGGCAATTGACAACACTCTTCCAGACCAACGCCCTACTGACGACGACAATACAGTACATTCGCAAGAGGAAAACATCTCCTGTGACCAACCTACTTCAGAAAAACCAATTAATATTTTCACAATCCCGAACTTAGACCGCTGGTAGAGGGGGTACCGCGAAAAAAATTTACACAATTTGATAAACGGTTGACACAAAGTAAACTAGCCGACATAATAGACGAGAACGAGCAACAGAGTACGATCAAATCATATCATGACAAAAACCACAACGGTATCACTGAAACATACTCTCATTTAAAATCGATAGTATATTGCCCCAACTTGAAAAACAAAATCACTATTTTGATAAATAGATGTGATATTTGTCAAAAAGCGAAGTATGAAAGAAGACCCTATAAAGTCCCTTTTGAAGGACCATTACTCCCTACAAAACCTTTGGAGACAATTCATTCCGACATATATTTCGTAAAAGGAAATATCTTTTTGACAATGATAGTCCCTTTTGGTCAATATGCTCAAGTATACCATATCCCTGATAAAACCGCACCTTCCATTTTGACTAAAATGAGACACTTCTTTTCTCATCATAACTTTCCAAAAAAAATTGTTACAGACAATGAGCCGTCAGTCATGTTTCGAGAATACTTACAATTACATGGAATTGAACACCATACTATAGTTATAGAAAACTCTAGCTCTAACTCTCCTATAGAGCGTTTTCATTCCACACTCACTGAAAAGTTAAAAGTACTTTCACAAATATCACCAAAAGAAACTATAGACAATCTTGTTATCACAGCTGTGACCATATATGATCAAAGTATACATACTTCTACCGGTCACACCCCTTTTAATATATTATATGGCCCTTACGCTACAACACCTGCTTTTGATGAAGATCTCCCTGTATATGACCACTACGTACAACAAAGAAAAATGGAAATGCAACCCTTCCTTGATCATGTATAAAGAAACACTTCGTCTCGAATGATCACTAATCTGGACAAAACAAATAAAAACAGACAAGACACGACCCCTGAAATACAAGAAAATGCTCGTGAATATTCCTCATTCAAAGCCAAGTATAACAAATTATCACTGAATAAACCTATTATTATTAATCAACAGATCGGAAATACCGTTCAAGCTAAAGATTTACGACAAAAACCACTCAAAATGAACATAAAGTCACTTAAACGTTTAAGAAAAACTAAATTATGTCCCTGTTACAGGTTGGCAGTGCATGCCTCTACCACTCCTGCTCATTCGCAAAGGGTACAATGTTTAACAGACGACCATAATGGATATCACTCAGAAGAAATTGGAACGCAAAGAGAAATCTCTCATCATCATAGATTTCTCATCGCAATTGACTTGCAACCCTTTCAAGAAATAATAGACGGACTACCTATAAAAAACCTTACTTACATATACCCCCTATTGAGACCCCTGTACTACCAACACCTCAACGAAGTGAAAAATCAATATGCAATGTTAACTCGACGTCAAAATAACAGACGTAAACGAGGATTAATTAACGGTCTAGGTTCAGTTGTCAAATGTATCACCGGTAACCCGGATAATGATGATCTAGAAATAATTCAAAGTCAATTCGCTGACGTTGAGGTCAATCAGAAAAATATTATCATATCCCAGGATAGATTCATTCATGTCGCTAATAACATCAACGACCGACTCACATCATTTACAGCTCAAATTGATTACGACTTAATTCTCGCCAAGTCAGCCCTAAATATTATAAAACAAGAAATTGATGACTTGGTTTATACAACCATGTATATCGACCACATAGCTTTGCTCGCAGAGTTTTTACGTAAAATAACTCTCACAATTAGCCTCTCTCGCCTAAATTTGGTGAATATAGAATTTTTTGACATTAATGAAACATTCATAATAGAGACCAAATTGTTAGAAACTTATCATGAAGACCAACTATTAAAATCTATAAACCATCCTTATGAGCTATTAGAACAATCCACGATAATCACCTATATGCATAAGTCCGCCCTTCAACTCATTTTAAAAATACCTATCTTGAAGCCACAGGTCCAATCACTTTATCAGACCTTTGCACTTCCAAGAGCGGATAATACGTTGTTACTTAATCCTACTGAATTTTATTCTAATGAAGTTTGGTATGATAAGTGCATTTTGCACAAGGAGAAAAAATACATTTGCACTAATCCTAGACCAAGCAATTGCAGTTTCGCTCAACAGGTGAGAAGCTGTCTCGATGTCAAATTAATACATCAAATGGACTACTACAAGGTTACGCAGAACTTCGTTGCCATCACCAATAGGGACCCCGCGACCCTTGGGTGTCCTACTTCGCAGAGATGTAACATGTACATTGTTAATCGCTACTGCAGTATGGATCCGCTGCCCTACCAGCTTCCACAAGCCGCCCTGCCAGAGCTACCACCATCATTCCAGATTGACTTGGAGGAAATCCGCATACCTGATGGGACTCATCTAGAAGCCCTTCGAAAGATTACCTTGCCTGAAGTAGCTTCCTGGACCGCGCAGACAGTCTGTGGTCTTCTGATCCTAATCTCGCTGTCGTTTTCAGTAATCAAACGTAAGCCACTTCACCGCCTGTTCATAGGACCAAAGCCAACAGTCGCTGCCCTACGCTCTGTTCTAAGAGGGGAGGAGTTACGTAACCAGCCTGAACTTCACGTGTGTTTCCAACCATTGGCAACCGATCTACCCGCCTTGAACCCTAACTCTGACGTCAGCCGAACGCAGTCGGTGTGAATTGATAAATTAGGATGCAAGATCAATTCAAAACAATTCTATTTTCAACCTTGTTGTAACAGTACTTGAATAATTAAAACCTCAGATATTTCTCTTTCTGTTTTTCTTTTTTATGAACAACGACTGCTTCCGGTCCTCCGAAACCCACACAAAGGAGTATGATTTCATCAAGAGGAATACACTGCCCTCATATTGAGAAACGCAGTGAGTCGATTTTTGCCGTTTTTGGGATTTTTTTTGAATCAGATTCTTAAAGTAATTTTTTATGTTCCTAGTATACTGAATTTCCAAAAAAAAAAATTTACCAAAAAATAGCGAAAAAAGAAATGCAGTATCTCAATAAATCACTGAAACGTCATCAAGTAGATTTAAAATGCAGTAACCAACTATTCATAGTAAAAAATGCAGTATCCACATGTTAACTGTGAAAACTATTCGTCTGCTTGGCCTGAAACGTCACGGTTTCTTAATCTAAAACGCAGTATCCCATGTTTATAAGGAAAAACGCCGTATCAAGCATTTTACTGCATTTGTTTTTCTTAAGGTCTTAAGATTGCGTCACGCTATGCTAATCAAAAACGCAGTGAGCCCATGTTCATAACAAGAAGCGCAGTAAAACGTTGTTAAATAGCATTTGACTGCATTTTTAATCTTGAAGTTTCAGTATTACTTCACGCTTTGCTTATTAGGAACGCAGCATTCCGCAGAAATAGTTGTATCGGACAGACATGTATTATTATTCGTGCAAGAATCTTTAGTATTTATTATAAACTTCAAAAGTGAATTTAGTGATGGATGGTGTTGTGGAGGTACTTGTTGCTAAGCATTAATATTATTTCTAAGCTAAGGAAGTATTATTGCGGGTGAAGGGTTTACGTTAAAACATCGAGTTTAAATAGAGTTAACGTGAAAATATGGAAGCTTGACAGCTTATGTTTTGGTATTTAAACGTATTATACAGGGTAAACTTGTATTTTAGTGAACGATAATCGCACACGCCGTAGCGTGCGTATAATGATACTTGCGATGCTATTATTTAAGGTAACTTTAGAAACGTTTGATCTACTTCAATTTTTTGAGATTATGATTCATTCGTACTAGAAAATAGCGAAGGATATGAGACCTTAAAAGACCTTGCGACTTCTAAAACTCCGCTGTGCGTCAATAAGTTTTCAAATATCTTTGTCGTGCGTGCTTCGAATGCCTTCTAATTCACTCATATCATAATATTCCACATGTTATCTATTGCAATTATAAACATAACTATATCTAATGCACTTTTTCTTTCTACAATTTGTTTGTGCTCCATTTAGTTTTACAAAAAAGTGGCACTGTGACGCTAAAACATCATATCTCCATATTTAATAGCGAAGGTCTTCAGCTTGTACCTGGATATTTCCACTTTTCACCCTTTATCATGATAATCGTTAATTTTTAGAAAAAGTCTAGAACTAGATGTTGTCTGCATGCTGCAAACGAAAATGGTTGTGGATGATACTTCTTTGGAGTCAGTTGGTGATAATAATGCTGGTACTAATAATGATGATGATTAGTTTAATTTTTAGGTAATTTTGAAGGTTATGTTAAAATGAATGAATATTCATATTCTAGCAAAGGTTGCTAAGTTGAGATATTACGGCCGTGACATTGACGCGAAAAAAAAATTCTTCAGTAATTGACGGTAAATAAATGTTTTTTTTTTCATATTTTAGACTAATACTAGTCTAAAAAAAAAATAATTTCTCAAAAACTAATTTCAGATAACAGTTTCTTGAATCGCGGAGTCGAAAAGGCGAGCGAACAGTTCTCACAGGATTCTAATAATAAATCATTGCAAGATAATGACTACTCATACAATAATTTAGAATCAGTTTCGACAGGTAAACTTTATGCTTTTACAACATTATGGAGATTGTTCATCTACGTTAGAAAGTTACGTCAACATTGATATCAAGTATATTCTTAAGGCATCTGCTGGTGGCACCATTGTAACCCAACTATCTACCGTAGGTGAACAATCACTTTAAAAAAAAAAAGTTGTTTATGATATGATTTATTAGGTTCTACTTTGACCTTTTTCAGAAGAACAAGGCGAAGATGATCCAAAAATCTTACCTAATGATAACGCTACCATTGACATTGAAGCAATTATTGATTTTATCATTCTTTCTTTCGTACCAGATTAGAGTAGTAACATTGACATATCCTTTACAAGTAGCATATTTATAATAATGGAAGAAGAAAATGGAGAAAACAGTTTTACTGAAATTCGGGAACCCGCGAATATCCAATCCAAATCTGCTGACCCAGTAAACTGTCATTTACCTCCTAGTCCAAATCTGCCATATGACACTTTGGATAGCTCGAAATTATTGGAAATGAAATTTTCACTAATACCCCAACCTTCTTAAATAAAAAGGGGGAAGTTCGAAAAAGGTCACAACGTAAAACGTCTCAACAACAACGTAATGAAGAAATCCGTTTGAACAATGCTAGAAAATTGGATCTTGAACGTGCATGCCCCGAGAATTGTTCGAAGAAATGCAATTCGCTAATAACCGAACAAACAAGAATAGTAATCAATAAGAACTATCAGCAACTTGGGTATATGGAGAAGAAGAAATATGTGTTAAGTCATGCATCAGAAAGAAGACTAGATTCAAACACGAATTCAGACGATCCAGGTGATGGTTCAAGCAGATACGAAACATCCATTTTTTTGCATGATTTAAAGGGGACAAGAATAAGGACATGTAAAACTTTTTTCCGACTACGCTCGGCTACCATAAAAAAAAATGACAGGTTTGTGCTGCAAACCATTTCTGAAAGCGAAGACCATATAACTGTTCGACCTGACATGAGAGGTGAGCATATTATTTTTATTTTGGATAAAAATCAATAACTACTCTGATAATTTTGCAGGAAAGCTTGGACATAAAGTGAAATTTGAAAAGACTGTCCTATTTAGACACATTGACAGTTTTGACCCTTCAATTTCACATTATCGTAGAGAACACGCACCTGACAGGAAGTATCTCCCTAGTGACATAACTGCAACTTTCATGTATTAAGACTTTTTAAGCAAAAATCCTACAATGAAATGCTCATATGATTTATATAGAAAGGAAATTAAATCAAGAAATATCTCTGTCACGAAACTCGGCCATGAGGAATGTAAAACCTGCGGTGAGTTTGATTTTCATGAGCACAAAAAAAAATATGCATGCCGAATGTAGCGTTAGTAAAGCATTCACTGTACATAAAGAGAAGGTAGAAATTTCAAGAAAAATGTATAGATAAGAAGCATAAGCCCATTCCAACAATGATGAAGTTTATTTCTCCGCCGCCATACAAAAAGTGATCATGTTACCACGACTAGATCAGTTAAAAACAGTAATTTTCACACCCAGAATTATAGTCTTTAATGAGTCTTTTGTACCCGTGGGAAAAAATCAAAGGCATTTAAAACCAATAGCAGCCCTTTGGCATGAAGGAATAGCGGGTAGAAAAAAAGAAGACCTCATTAGTGCTTTCTTCTCTTTTTTTTTTGGAAAATAGGTCTGCGAAAAAGATAAACCTATGGTTGGATAACTGCTCTGCTCAGAATAAAAATTGGGCATTTTCCAGCTTCCTTGTATTTGCTGTTGATTCCTCCGAAATCGCCGCCGAGGAGATAACAATAAAATATTTTGAACAGGGGCATTCATACAGGGTGCCTCCGATTAAGTCGGCACTATTGTTAACATCTTTATTGTTGAGGATACGAGGTCGTTCAAATGAGTGAGCTAGTAGTATTTTTTCCGCTGATTAACGCGGTATTAACAGAAAAACTATCGAACACCGCGTTCTCGATTTATTTAAAACAATGTACTTTTTTTGAATGGGACATTCTGATGGGAAAATTTTTGGACATGAAATTTAAAATATTGACAAAATAATACATATCGGTTGCCATATTTGCTATCAAACTTATTATATCGTGCTAAACGTATTTTGTTTGTTAAGCTCATCTTGAAACAATTATATCATTGAATCTTGTTACTTTGACGTTTATAAATTAGTCGAGGAAAATACGCATACCTCCGTTATTTTTGGTTTCAGGAAAAAAATCATAATAACCTTTCATGTTCAAAAAAGAGAAGCTAATCAATTATTATAAAAATATACACTGTGTCCCATTAAAAAAAAAATATATTTCTTGGAATAAATCGAGAACGCCTTGTTTAATTGTTTTTTTGACAGCATAACGTTCATCCGCAGAAAAATACTACTAGTTTTCTCATTTAAACGAGCTTGTATCTTCAATAATGAAGAAGTTAGCAATAGTGCCGACCTAATCGGAGGCACTCTGTATATGAGCGCGGATAGTTTCCACCACCAAGTGGAACTTTCTATGAAGCATAAGGGAAGTGTTTGCGATTTTAGAGATTTTAGAGATGCTGTGCAGGCAGCAAACTCTGCAAAGGTTATTACTTTAGAAATGAGGCCAAATGATTTTAACGATTGGAGTGACAATTCGTATCAAATAAGAATTAAAAAAAAAACGAACCACGACCTTATGTTTCTGAAATGACGACAGTCTCTGTAAAACGTGGGAAATATGCCTTGACGTACACTAAAAACTATGATATGGCTAATCCTAGAGAGCTCTTTTTTAAAACTTAAGGCTGAAAAAAAAGGGATTATTCTATCGCCATCTAGAAATCGACCCAGAGGCATAAATGAATCAAAAAAGGATGCCATAATTCTAAAGCCTTGTCCTTTCATGGACGAAGAAAAAAAACGTTTTGGATGTCCTTGGAGGAAAATCCGCAATCCAACGATCTAAACCAATATTTTGAATAGTTCTTATTTTTATCTTTAATTTTGAATTATATTTTCCAGATACCTTGGTTATTTTTTCTAGTTTGCAATATTTGTGTAGCTTTTCTAAGTAATAAACTTTAATTTTTCAAAATGCTATAAATTTTTAAATTTAAAAGATATTTCAGATTTTCATACTTGATTTGTTGTAAAGGCATATTATTTTAAATATTCTTTAAAAATCAGTGTAAAGATTGTTTTTTCACAATTGAACTTACTGGCGGCACATCAAAGGCTACTGAGCAAAATCGCAGTAACTAGGCCAGTTACTGCGTTTTCTCTTTGCAAATGTTTGATAAAAAGTTCAGGGTCACTTTGGATCGAGTAGGAGTGACATGTATTGCCCCGAAATCCAGCACAAATAAAACATCACAATCGAGGTCAAGATGAGCCATGCGGTTACAAAACCTGAGCCGACCAGAAAACACGTAGCGTCAGGTGCCATTGATGACGATATTGGTCACCGTTGGTGTTGGTCAGGAACATACTCACTCAGCATATTATTATTTGTGAAATTTGTAATACTCAGGACCGGAGCAAGCAAATGTTATTAGTTTTTGAGTCTGATTGTGAGGGATGTGGCATGTTGGTTTTTGAGCATTGGGGACCATTGCTATCGTGGTGGGGGCATGTGTCATGTGAATACGAACGGATCAAAGAGTAAATCACCTTACTCAAATGAACGACGCCATTCAAATTCAGCACATTTTTGTGTATAAATAGAAGCCTACGTTAGTCAAGTAGTTGGAAGAGCAGTGATTACTCCTATCTTCCTTCCCACGAGCAGTGCCAAGAAGTGCTCTCGTATTCACAATACACCTCTGCCCCCGCAGCGAGTCTACTGTTGGGACCCGGACTTGCCAAGGTCCAACATGCTCATCCCACTGTGTGTGCTGTAGGCTGTATTTGTGAAGACAATAGATGTTGTTATGTGCTGCCCTAGTTTTACTTCCGTCTGACGACGACGTCCCTGGAGCACGATAGGTGAGGGTCCAGATGAAGGCACAATCTTGTAACAATATTGAGGATTTCATATTAAATGTGCAGTTGATAAATGGCATTCATCTTGCCTGTAATAAAACAGCAATCTAGCAGCCTACGCAAATGCAACGCTGCTGTTTCAATCAAATACGAATAGTGGATAGGTACTACTTCTTTTCAGATCGATCGCTAAATCTCGCATTTGCTAGGAATCAATTGGTGACTCGTAACACAAGCTCAAAAAAAAAATCAGGAGATATGTTTCATAAGGTCTCCAATAGATGTCACGAAAGGATGAAAGCAACCGATACGAGAAAAATAAGCTTAATATTGATCAAGAATTCAAAATAACTATTTCCTTTGATTATTTTGAAATTATTATTAGCAATGGCTGAATTAGTTGTCAATAACTACAGTTCTCAACAGATTCATGATCTATTTGTAATTTTTGGCGAGTGCCAGAATGTTTTTGCGAGGATCTGTCGAGTCTTCAAACAGAAATATCTAGACTTTCCACCCATGACTGTGACGAAGTTGAAAAGAATATAGTAGAATTATGTCCTGCACGGATATCCAGTTATTCCAATACATCGTGCAAAGCCCATCACTTGAAATGAATATGATGTAATAATGATCCTTCGCTATTTTCATGCCTCTCCACGAGCATCGATACGTTACGTAGTGAACGACCTAAGAGTAAGTTTTTCATCAATACAGATAATTTTTTCAAGACACTCCATGCACAATTACAATGCAAAAACCCTACACGAATTGATGCCTGCTGATTTCCAACGGAGAAAAGACCTGTGCGAGATGTTGATCCAAATCCAGGGTAATCCGAATTTTCTGAAAAAAATTCTATGGACAGATGAATCAAAATTCACAAAATATGGAATATTCAACAGAAGAAATAATCATTAATGGTCCAGCGAAAATTCAAATTTTATAATTGAAAGAAATCATCAACACCAATTTTATTTCATTGTTTTTTCTTCACTTATGGACAACCGATGTGTTCATTACATTTATGAGGTAAACTTGAATGAACCAAAATACTTGGAAATTTTACCATCAGTAGTATCAGACTTCATAAATAGTTTGCCGTTGGGTTTGGCTGCTCAGGTTTGGTATCAATTGAATGGCGCCCCAGCACATTGTGCCAATCGGGTTGCGGATGCATTGAGTGAAATGTTTGGATATCAATGGATTGGTTTGAGAGGTCCATGGAAGTGGCTACCTAGATCCCCTGATCTTAACCTCTTGGACTTTTTTTATGAGGCTATATGAAAAATTATGGTTATAATGGTGCACCTTTAAATAATCTAGAGGACCTCATTGATCGAGTCAACGCGGCCTTTGATGAACTTCAACCAAGGCAATTCAGAAGAGCTTCGACATCTCATGTTCACAAAAACATTTTCAAATGTTAAGGAAGAGATGGTACTCATATTGAATAGTTGTTGATCAATCAAGCTTTAGTCAATTATCACTGAAAGATTTTTTTAAGTCGTAATACTGTAGGTACACAGTTGTTTATACTGTGCGAGTCTCTAACTTGGAATAAATTCAGTAAACAAAAGACCGTTTTTTTTTCCGGAAATATGCTCGGACACATCGATTAGTATTTTAAATTGCGCTCTTTTTCATGTAGAAAAATTTTATACAGTGTGTCCCAAATTTGAGATATGACGTCATCGACTATTTTTTTAAATGGTAGCCCTAATTTTTTTATGACTATTCTTAAAGAGTATATCGAGTTACACATGCGTACCAAATTTCAAGTTTTTATTCCTTGTCATTTAGAAGATATTTAACAAAAACATTAACTAATTCGAAAAATGAAGAAATCTGATTCAAGTCAATAAAATTTTTATGCAGTTCAAAAATGGCACGTCAAAAGGTATTCGTTTTTTGTCAAATCGGTTTGACGTCTTATCACAATGTTTTAAAAACAAGAAAACGAGTTAATAAAAACAAGTAAGAAGAGCTGCATCGTATTCGAGTTGTTGAGCGAGAACCCTATTAGTTTGTGGTTTTGTGAGAAACACCGTTTTTTGAAAAATCCACGAACATGCCGTACTTAACTGAAACCCACAAAATTGAAATTTTAATGATGATTGGCTACGGAGATAGGACAAGAACACAAAATGAAGTTATTCATTTATTCAGAGAGAAGTATCCTGATTTACCACCCATATCACAAAGTACCGTAAGCAAGATTGAAAAACAGTTTCGGGAAAACGGACATTTAAGAAAAACAAATAATCATCGTCAAAGTGCGCTCAATGAAGAGGTCAAAATTAATGTACTTCTCTCTGTTCAAGAAAATCCTCATGTCCCCACTAGGCAGATAGCTAGGGAACTCGAAATTAGCCAGTCTTCAGTTATAAGAACTCTTAAAGCGCAAAAATTTCATGCCTATAAATTGACAATTCTCCAGGAACTCACCGAAGATGATCCGGATAGAAGACTCCAGTCTTGCGAACAAATGATGGACCTACTAGACAGAAATGTTCTAAACATAGAAAACGTCCTGTTTTCTGACGAATCAACGTTTATGTTAAATGGGGAGGTAAATCGACAAAATTATCGTTATTGGGCAGACAACAACCCACACTGGATGAGGGAAGGCCATACTCAACGTCCACAAAAAGTCAATGTTTGGGCAGGGATTATTGGTGATCGAGTAATAGGACCAATTTTCTTCCAAGAAAATCTCAATGGAGCAAGATATTTGGAATTCTTGCAGGAAGAACTACTTCCGAATTTGGTTACTCTATTTCCTGATCCGGTTGAAGCTGATGTCCCGAATAGAAACATCTGGTTTCAACAAGACGGGGGCCTCCTCATTTTGCTAGACCTGTCCGTGAGTATCTGGATGATGCATTTCCAGGCAGATGGATTGGTAGAAGAGGACCCTTTGAATGGCCACTCAGGTCTCCGGATTTAACACCTCTGGACTATTTCTTATGGGGGTACTTGAAAAACAAAGTTTTTAGGACCAAACCGGAAAATATTGAGGAGTTGAAAGAACGAATAAGACAGGAGTGTAGGCTAATTTCCGCTGAAGTAATTAGAAATGTTCAAAACGAGTTTCAATTCCGTTTAGGGTATTGTCAGTTAGTACATGGACAACATTTTGAGCATTTATTGAAGAAAAATTATTGAGTTGAATCAGATTTCTTCATTTTTCGAATTAGTTAATGTTTTTGTTAAATATCTTTTAAATGACAAGGAATAAAAACATGAAATTTGGTACGCATGTGTAACTCGATATACTCTTTAAGAATAGTCATAAAAAAATTGGGGCTACCATTTAAAAAAATAGTCGATGACGTCATATCTCAAATTTGGGACACACTGTATAAAATTTTTCTACATGAAAAAGAGCGAAATTGAAAATACTAATTGACGTGTCCGAACATATTTCCGAAAAAAAAACGGTCTTTTGTGTACTGAATTTATTCCAAGTTAGAGACTCGCACTGTATGAATCTAACCATCGTCTTAATAAATGATATCTTGAATTTATTTGATTATTTCATTTCACGCCACATCTGATTCGCAACGTCAAGGTATTATCGTAAAGAACATAATATCCAACATTTACGTCTGACTACTAGAATTCTCATTCATGAAAGCAATGTTAAATCACGTTTGTTATGAAATTGAAAATATTTCATGAATGGCTGACGATGAGCATAGGATGGTAAAAACATTATTCATTTTAAATTGGAGGCTTATTTCATTGCAAACATAAAATACAGGGTGTTCCAGTTTTAAATATCGAGTTTCAGTCATTTCCATCAGCGAAAATGTAATCGATTTCTTTTGCACACACTGTAAAATTCTCTGAATACTTGGAAGAATCCATTTGAACTTTGATATTTGAAAAAACTGCGATCAAATTTTTACGCCTCAGTTCCTTACTATTACTGAGAAATTTTAGTTTAAAAAATCAAGCATTTGTCATTTTTTGAATATAATTTATTCACGGAACTATTATCATTAGACATATAACATGTTTGATGAAAGTTTTTCAAAATTTGATACAGAATTCAAAAATCAAATAATATACAGGGTGTCCTATTTGAAATAAGAAAGTTACTTGGAAAAAATTGTAGATCCGGCAACGCCGCAATCATCAAAATGATTTTAAAAGATGTATCACACTTTCATATGGACGCATACCAAATTTCAACAGATTTGGAAAAGCCGTTCTCGGAATACTTGTGGCAGACGACCTACGTGAATCACCCTGTATAGATAATCCATACAATGTGGTTTCATATGGCAAATTTTCAAAATAAAAATGTGGAGCATCGAAAACGGCGTTATCATGGTGATTTTGACAATTTGATTTGATGTTCAATGTTTTTTTGTACAAAAAAAATGAATGATTGAATTTTATATCTTTTTCAACTTTTTTTATTTCAGTGATTTTTTCCTTTTTTTCAATAAGAAACATTGAGCATTGAGTCACTAAAATTAACATAACAACGGCGTTTTCGAAGCCACCTATGTTTATTTTCGAAATTCAAAACCACATTGCATGGACCAATTCAAGTGCAAATATCTTAAAAAAAGTCACTTCCAGCCACTTCTACAGAGCATAACTTTCTCATGTAAATATGACGGAAAAAATAATTTTGCAAAAAGTAATGAGTATTTGAATGAGTGAAAAGATGGGTGAGTAGCGTCCCCTACTAGTAAAAACCATACCAAGGCCAGATTTGAATTTTGCGTGTCAAACCATCCCTATATGCCAAATTTCAACAAACTATCCTTATTCATTCAAAAGTTATTTCAAGAAATCAAAAGTTAAAATTTAACTTTGACACATATTATGCAACCACGGATGAGACACAATTTGGATCAGGCAACCTAATACTGTTGAATTAGGAACCATATAAGCTTTAAAAAAAATCAATTGAATAACAGATGAAGGTATATTATTTACCTCTTTGTACCTGGCAACCTTATAGCTGTACCCAAGGCAACCTATATTTTTCTATCCCTTATGCAATCTGCTTTCCACTAATGATCGACTTTCATCAATATCAAATGAGGGAGGTTGATGAAAAAACAATGATTAAACTAAATATTATTCAACAGTATAGGTCCGTGATTTTGCTAGGCAACCTATGCGCGATTTAAATCGATAATTCGCGCATAGGTTGCCTAACAAATTATGTTTCATATAATTATAATCTTTATCATAATTAACAGATGAGGGTATACAGGGTGTAGACAAATAAGTGCGAAAACATTCAGGAGGTGATTCTTGGAATAATTTCATGAAAACAACTTTATATTAACGTATGTCCTTAAAGTCTTAACTTTTAAGATAAAGGGTGTCAATTTATTTATAGAAAAACGTTTTTTTATTGATAACTTAACAACCTTTAGCTAATTTTGACAATATTTGGCACGCTCATTTGTTGGGTCTTTCTTTTGTGTGATTGAAATACAATTGAATCACTGATTTCAGAAAAAACCCAAGTCATAGATAACTTGTTCAGAGATAATTGAAAAAAAAATAACTAGCTTTCCTGATGATTTTTTTATAAACTTTAAACTAACACATTTGCTACATTAGCACTATAGCTTTAAGAAAATCCTAAAATATGTGAATGTAAAGCATGTCAAGAATAGTTAAAAGGCTAAATGTTACGTGGAGTTGGGTGGTTTCTACATTCAATGAAAAATGACTACAGTATTTTCAAGAAAATGATCGAATTACATGAACATTGTGTAAAATTAAACTAAACTAATGCGTTTATTACTAACTTGAACTGTTCTAGATCAGTCTCAGTCTAGAATAGTACAGATTTGTTAGCACAAAAAGTTCGTCGCAAACAAAGTCAACAACAACAACCCAAACTAACAAGATGAACAGCAGAAGTCAGTCAAGACCCAAAGATATGCGAGGTTCCGCGATGAGAGTAAGCCAAGGACTAAGGGTGTTTTTGCACTCAGCCTATAGTTTCGGGTTATCTAATAGTATATTATTTTATATGGAGAAAAAGTGATACTTTTCATGACGTGCTCGTGTTTAGCAGCTGAACGAAGTGAGGCTGATAATCGAGAGAGGGTCATGAAAAGTAAATTTTTCTCCAAATAAAATATGCTATTTTTTCTTCAAATGTCGACAAATTTATGATTTATGCAAAAACATAATGTTTTCAATTTGCCTTGCATATGACTTCGGGCGGCGGCGCCAGGCTCACGTTTTCGTTGTCATGGTTACTTTCCCCTCCGGCGGAGGAAAAGTTACAATGTCCGTGTTACTGACGTTTGAAGAAAAAATATATTTAACCTTTTGGAATTGGGTTGTTTATGTGCTCAATCGATAGGTCCACGTATTTTGAACGTCATCCTGTTTATAACCCAAATATGGCCAAAAGTGGACTCAGGGTGTTTCTGAAATCAGTGATTCAATTATCAATTCCAGTGGCGTCCCATAGGTTCATGCAATTGATATTTATAGGTAAATCTATGGGTGCCACTGCTATTTTGTGGATTTTATAATTTTTTCAGATGAAGCAATAAAAAATGGTGCTTTTTTTTCTTTTTGCTTTTTTATGTATCCAGCCTCGTTTTCAAGATAAAAATTAAGAGATACGGTTCTTAATTTTTATCTTGAAAACGAAGCTAGATACAGAAAAAACTCATAAGACAAAAAAGCAGCATATTCAAATGCTTGACCTAAAAGGCAGTGGCGTACCATGATTTAACTTATAAATATCAATTAGATTAGCCTCTTGAACGCCACTGGAATGGATAATTTTATTTCAAACGCACAAAAAAACTACCCTTATGACGACCAAAAATCGTGTCGTATGTTAGAATCAGCTGAAAGGTTTTTTAATAAATGGACAATTTGCACATTTTTTGGAAATATGAAAAATATTAGGATTAGTGAGTACTGATGCCATTGATGTTTGAGAAATCAACCTACGACCTCTATTGATGTAGTGATCACCGATTAAAGAGCGCCAATCCACATCCACTACGTCACAGAGTACATTATCTATCTCCTTCTGGCGTATTGACTGAGATGACTCTCTCTGTCGGGGGGGTAATATGGCCCCTTCCCGTTTTCGATCATACAGTGTAATTTGCGTTCTCTTTTTTATTCATTACATATATTTTTTGGTATTTTGGAAAAAAATCGCTGATTACTTTCTAATATTGTCTAGATTACGTATATAAGATTTCAAGTCATTTGAAAATGTATGCAAATTGTCCATTGATAAAAAACCGATTTTCATTAAAGAGAGCATTGTGTCCGGGTACTTGCAGGGAAATGGTGGTGTGATCTGGAAAAATCATTAAATCTTGAAAAAAGTAGTGGCGTGCCATAATTTCACCTATAAATATCAAATAGATGACCCTCTGGAACGCTACTGGAATGAATGATTTTATTTTATTCACACAAAAAAAAACCCTTATGTCGACAAATAGGCGTGCCAAATTTTTGCAAAATTAGCTAAAAGGTTTTTGAGCAATTAATAAAAAACCGTCTTTTTCCAAAAACTTTGAAACTCTGTATCTCAAAAGTTAGGACTTTTACGACATATGTTCATGAACAGTTTTTTTCTTGAAACTAACCCAAGAATCACCCCCTGAATTTTTTCGCACTTATTCCTTTACACCCCGGATACCGCGTGAGGCATTTAACTTGAGACAGTGAATTATCTCAAAAACCATGTACTTTAGACAAAAAAAATTGAACAACAGATGTTAAGTATCAAGACGGAAACCCAACAAAAATTTGTTTTTTTCAACTTTCACCTTGTTTTCAAGGTTATTTCAAGGTCAACATGATTTTTTTAAATGAAAAGGTATATTTTTCAGTGCAGAATCTTATTGTACATAAAAAAAAATAACTTTGATTTGAAACTTTTTTTTATCCTTTTTCAAAGTATTGAACCTAATTTAATTCAAACGATTGGAAAAAAAAAGAAATAATGATGTTAATGATGATCATGTTTTTATCATTTCACATAATTTCAGTAAATGTTCAAAATGATGACCTTGGACTTCGATACATTTATCTATTCTTTTGATAAATGACTCATTAACATCGCATCAAAGCTTTGCTATCATTATTATTATTTATTATTTCATTATTCTATTCACTCAAAATCTCCATAGTGATTGAATTTTGTGCCTTATGATTGAGCATTCACGTTAAGGTAACGTATTCGTTGAGATTGTTTACTATGGTGAAATGGATACGCTACCGTTCAATCATTGACATACCGACGTGTTGTTAGTGTTGTCATAGAAGCAGATGGCTTTAATTTTTAATATTTTTTTTCCAACAGTCTAAATAAAATTCAGTTCAATATTTTGAAGAAGGATGAAACAAAGTTTCAAATAAAAGTTACTTCCGAGCAAACACAAACGCGCGTTTTTTACATCGGCTTATGCGTTTTGGTATCATCGGCCCATCGTCGACAGCCGGTATCTGGCCGGACCGTATATGTCCTTCCGGCTGACAGCCACGCCGCAGATTTCAAGACATATGCATATTCGACCACAGCTCCGCGTCGATGCGACGCGTAAGCATCGGCGTTCAGACTATTATTAGATGGCAAAGCATATTATTATTTTCTATAAATTCATGATAACGTTTTGCTAGTGATACATTTATGAAAATGGGAATGAACAAGCTATAGCCTTAGTAATTTCAACGTTGAGCCGTAAACGAAAGATCGTCTAAAAAGATTTTTTTTAATGTTTTGGTCGAAATTAAAACACAAATATCGCACCTTAGGTGCAACAAGGGCAAATCATACTATGTATTTTCTATGGTAATGTGCCCTAGTTGCACCGACGGTGCGATATGTAAAATATAAACAAGGCTTTATTCAAAATATTAAAAGTAAAACATATGTAAGTACACTCATGGTCAGGTAAATGGCATGCTTAAAATTTGATAAAACTTTGACCCTGCATCAGTGATCAAGGAAGTGATGGTGCATTTGAGAACTTCAATTCATTCGTTGGTTTAGTGCCATTTTGTCACGTTTAAAAAGAGTTCAGAAACAAGATTTTTTTCTGTGTAATTTTTGATAAAAATGGCTAGCGCTATTCGAAGGATGGGCAAAATGTTTGTACTTCTTGAAAATTTCACAATAATAATTAAACAAAGTATAGTCTAGCTTCGAAAACTTAACAAAAATGACTGATTTTTGACAATTTTGAAATTTCATAGCTGATCGAAATTTCATAGCTGATCCTTTATTGTGACTTTTTCAGGAAGTACAAAAATCTTGCTTGCTGTGCTGGACATTTTTATCAAAACCTATACACAGAAAAATTTAATTTTTGATGCTTTTTTTGAACGGGACAAAAGGACCCTTTACACATTTTTGGAAAAAATCGCCAGATGCTCAGTTTGACAAATGGATTAAAGTTCCCAAATGCACCATCACTTTTTTGACCACTGATGCAGGATCAAAGTTTCATCAAATTGTAGTCATCAGACTGAACATATAGAAATTCAAAAGAGTTATCAAACACAAAAATTTAGATATTGTACCTAGAAATTATACAAAGATAAACCTTTTTCAAACATACTTAAATATTACATACATGGTAATTATTCCACAGCCATTAGTTATCTCATCAACACAAATAACACACATAAACATGAATGCTGCTTGATTTATTTCAAAATCTTAAACTCTTTAACATCTTAATTGCGGTTACTTTGACATACCAATTGAGCGAGCTCCTCGTGGTTTTTGTGTAGTGTCACCGAGATACGTTTTCACTCATGTAAGTAAATTTCACTCCTTTCCGTTTTTTTTTTAGGTTTAAAACCCCTTGGATTTGATTAACAATACCTTATAATTCGTACTAGTAATTTTGTCTGTGTTTTTTGTATTTTTTTTGTGACGAAAAAACAAAATAAATTAGCATGGGGGCAGATTGTAACGTTTACCATGGGGCGAGTTGTAACGTGTTACAACTTACCCCGTTTCATGACATGTGATTCAATTTTGTTATTGTTCTCTTTTTCAGCATGAGAACATACAAGAAAAAAACCGAAAGAGGTAATACGTCCAAGGAGGATATGGAAGAAGCGATACGTCGCGTTATAGACATCCATGAAGCAGTGATATCAGTAGCTAGGGCTACCAAGACCAATCTGAAGATCTGGTGAATTACCTGAAATATGCATCCAAAATCTATTTTGGTCTTACTCTCAGAGAAGTCATATGAGTGGGCTGTATATATAACGTTATTCCTCAAAAAAAAACAACGAACTTTCTATTACCAGAAGCTACTAGTTTGCAAAGAGTCACAAGCTTCAATTGAAAATTTCGCAGCAGTAAGGGACAAATACAAACTTGATGCAGCAGTAAGGGACAAATACAAACTTGATGCAGCACGTATATGGAACCTGGGCAAGACGGGGGTGACAACTGTCCAAAAAGTTAGCAAGGTCATAGCCATAAAGGGGACAAAACAAGTTGGCGGGATAACTTCAAGCGAGAGGAGAATCCTTGTCACTGTATGCGTCGCAGCTAGTGCTATGGGAAACTCAACACCACCTCAATCTTTTCCCAGAAAAAAAATTCAAGATCATTTTATAAGAGATGGGCCTCCAGGAAGTATTGGTGCGGGCAACGGTTCAGGTTGGATGACAGCCGATGTGTTTAATGATTTTATGAGACATTTTTGTTAATCATGTTCGAGCATCTAAGGAAAATCCCAATCTTTAAATTCTAGACAACCATGAATCCCACTTGGCCATAAAAACTATCAATTTTGCTAAGGAAAATGATGTGATTATGCTGTCCTTCCCACCGCATTGCTCCCATCGACTTCAGCCTTTAGACAGGAGTGTGTATGGACCCTTCAAAAAGTGTCTTCCAGGTTCCCAGGGTTCCTGGCTGAGAAATAATCCTGGGAAATTCATGACAATTTATGACATCCGTTTCTTAGTTCGAGATGCACTGCCCCAAGCACTTACCTCTTTGAATATTGTGAAGGGGTTTACTGTCTCTGGCTTCGGGCCATTCAACAGAAATATATTTTCTGACGATGATTTTCCACCAGCTAGTGTCACCGATCAGTCGCTAGCGCCCCACCAAATATCTTTGCCCCTTAATGGAGGCGTTGCTCCAGATCAACCATCTACATCTGCTCAATTGACCAAAGCTGAAGTTGAGCATGAAGCAACACAATCGTTAGGACAAAATCAAGACACTAATACAATGCCAGCCAAATTCTCTCCAGTATTTGTTCGTCCGCTTCCTAAGGCAGGAGAAAGAAAATTGACTCCAAGAAGGCCGAAAAAAAGAAAATCGGCAGTATAAACTGACACTCTGGAAAAAAACGCGCTGGAAGAAGAGCAAAAAATCGTGTTTCTAAAAAAGGAAAAGAAATTATAAAGCAAAAAGTCAAAAAGGTAAAAAGAAAAGTTGTAGAAGAATTTGACGTGTTCAAGTGTTCACAGTGTGAACTTTGGTCTTATGAAAAGTGCACAGATGTGAGGCTTCCTCATATTTGCTATCATTGCGATTCAGAAAGTGACTGATAGTGGGAAAACTTAACGATTTTTGATGTTTTGTTCGTTTTGTTGCATCTTTGAATGTTTTTTATGTTCGTTATTCTTGTTAGAAATCACAATGTATGTACTTCGTTATTGTGATTAACTTATAAGTAATTATATCTTACATGGAATAAACATTCAATGTTGTTGTTTTTCTAATCGAGTTTGAAACGCAGTTTAGCAAAAACACATTTCTCTTTTTTGTCGTCAACTCCAAACAATGTTGGACGGATCTATTTCAAATACCTATGCAGAGGGACGGTTGAATAAGAAATTTTCGCGAATGGTAAAAAATTTCCAGTGAAAATAATGACATTCTCTGTCGAAATTTAGAAATTTTCAGGAAATTTATTAATTGAGGATTTTACTTGAAACATTGGAATCCTCTGATTCATTGAAATAGGGAGGTGAAATATTTTGCTTTTGAAAGGTTCATAATAGTGTAGCATTGCATTTTCCCCTAGTCGTAAATACTCTCATTTTGTGAGCAGTGTAGCATGCAGGTTTCATTGCCTAGTGTTCAATCTCCCAACCTTCGCGCGGCAATTCAAATTCTGCTGCGTTGTCATGTCGTCTTACAAACTTTTCCTATAAAGTTGGACCGTATCAATCTCCCGCCTTTTTTCTGACCAATAAATTTGAAGCCTACTCTTTAAGAGGAAGCAGTTTTTTTCTTGGTGAGAGAAACTCATCCCGACATTGTTCCCAGCACGTTGAATACACTTTTATAACTAGATTCTGTGAAATCGGGTTTTCTAATGCCCTTTGACCGTTTCGGTGATTTGTGAAGAATTTCCATCAGTGACTAGTAGTGTGTTTACCCTGGAGCCAAGGAAATTGGAAATTTCAGAGTTCCCTGGTCGTCAAAAAACCAGATCTCCTTTGGTGCGTGCCGGAATCAAGTTTTTTTGTGAAAATTGTGATGTTAGCGTGATTAGGTGAGTTTCTCTGGATATTTCCTATTCAATCTAGAATCTTTCTTCGTTATATTTTTCTTGAATCAAACCTTTGATTCTCATCCACGTGTTCTTCCTCTAGAACCACGCTGGAGTCGACTCCCTGGATTTGACCCTTTTCGAGTATCCCGTCAGACCACCACCTCAACAAGCTCATCGACAGACACAAGTCCAACCCTGGTACAACCTTGCCGAATCTATCAACCCTCTTGGAAAGAGGAGTTTTCTGTGAAATATGTATGCTGCTCTGCCATTGAAGTGACATTTTCCTGGAATACGCTGACCGAACCTAAAGTGGAATAAGGCCAGTTCAATCCATTTATTAACCGTTTTGATCTTATCCATTTCATTAATTTTTTTATCATTTGCGTACCAACACAATGCTGAACTGAACTCAAGCATTTATATTGAAACATATCATACAAATTATTTTATTGAATATCATTTTTTCTTATGTGAACATAGTCGACTATGGGGTTAGTTAATTAACATTGGTCGTTGTTTTTTTTACAATCATACATTTTTGCGTGAATCAACGTATAAGTTACTACGCATAAATATCAATATGGTTTCGATCTGAATAGATAAGATTTCCATTTTCTTTACGTTTTGTGTTTGATTTCCTCTCTACACTCAAGTCTCACGTTTTCTGTTGGTTTGCTGTATTCCAGAAATTTTAACAATCCAAAAACAGCGTGGCGCCCTTTTGAAATTACAAGTTCGATTTATTTTTATACCATTGCCTTCAACAAACAAGAGAAATTATATTGATCCACGCCTGATTGCTCACCAGACGAAAAGCTGCCGTATTGCTGTGTGTAAAATTGTGGCACAATAGGAGATTTTTAAACATTCAAACGGCACAACTCTAGAGACATTGAAGCAAAACCTCAATTGAATCGACAATTTCACAAATATAATGCTAGTCGAGATTACCCAAAATGAATAGGATTCAAAATGGCCAACCAACGCCAAATCAGAAGCTTTTGTTTCAACACTAGAAGAAATAACGTGCCATACCGATGTGCAATGTACAAGTGCTATTTGTGCAGGGTGCTGATCGTCCGATGAGCTCTGCGCATGCAAAAGCTGCTCCACAAGCTGGCAAAACCGTTATCATTGGTCAATAAATTTAATATAAAGACCTTGATGCATTGCTCTGCCGATGTCGGCGATGCGTTACCAAATCGACAATCGGCACTTTAAGACGTTTCGACTGAGAGCCATGCCGACTGAGCCGTTTGTCAAAAAACCAGTAGATAATTCGCAAAGGCCCGGATAATCATGGCCAATGCCGCAGAAGGCCGACCACTGTTAACGTCGGCCGATGTTATTGCGACGATATGTGTTTGTTGGGTTCTTTGTTTATGAAGAATAAGATTTTGGACTGAAAAATATACCCTTCCATTTGAAAAAATCCTAATGACCTTTAAATAACCTTGAAATCAAGTCCAAGGTTTAAGAAAAATATGTTCGTTGTGTTTCCCTCTTGATACTAAACAACTTTTCCTTGAAATATTTTTTTCTTAAGTACATAGTTTTTGAGATAAAATGCGATTGAGCAATTCGTATTCTGCAGACTTTTACCTATGGTTTTGATTTGATCTTTCTATTAGCACAACAAAAATATGATTTTGAAATTGAACATTATATTATTCTGACAGCTTTGTGTCAGTCGAATGAACTCGCAAAGAACGACAGAAATCAATCATGAAGCTGACCTCGGACATATTATCGAACGTGGACGATCTTTTCAAAAATCCTGCATTTATTTTTTATATTTCGATTTTATTTAAATAGACAGAAGAAAGTTGAAATACGTGTGACGTGTGATTCATGATTATATTTCTAGTAGGTGTATCAGAGTGCGTCATAATAATGAGTGTAATAAAATGCCAAAACATAATAGCTTCTTTTTCAAAATAGATATGAAGCTCTGTTTTATTTAGGGCATTGAATCTTATGGAACATTGATGAGTGTTAGATTTTTCATGTCACGAAGTATATTTGATTGTCGATAATGAACACAAGTTGATTCTTATACTTCAACCACTATTATTATTTATCAAAGCAATGGACTAGAGTTCTAATATACATGTAAGTACATGTACATACATGTAAGTATTGATAAGCCAACTAACTAAACAGGTACAAAGTAGGTAGTTTTTCTAAAGTGGATCAGGCACACACCGTTAAACTACTATATGAAACTGCACCTAATCTAACAGAACAATATCCATTTAGCAGAAAAAAGTGGATCCACGATGCTTTTGCCTTTTTCGGCCTTGTCAACATTGTTAAACCGCTTGGGTTCTTATTCTTGCATTCGTGCAAGATTTGTTTCATGAATAAATGGCAATATTCGTTTTCAATATTGACCGAAACATCAGTTTTGAAATTTCCTCTAAAGAAAAAATTATTGTCTGAATAATATATTTCACACTATTTGGCCAACTAGACAAACTTTGGCGATGCGTGGAGTTTGAAACATGTATGTAAGTCGGAAAATGTGATATACATCAGAGAAATATTTTCTATATGAGAATCGACCTCTTATGGCATATATTCCATTGAGTTTTATCTCATTACCGACTTGTTCCAACCTCCAGTTGTTGACCACATAGTGTGGAGCCGGTGTTAGGGATGGCAAAGCTATAGTTTTGTCTTGCAGGTGTTATGAACGTCAACACTCTCTTAAATCACTTACTTTTACACCAAGGATGAGTGAGGAATGGGAAAAGGTGCGTTATGTCTTTGTCGTGTTGAATAAGCCACAAAGTCAGGTTCAAGTTTTTCTAGTTTTATGGATGAGTTTGAGGTTGAAGGTAAATATTTTCTCTCTCTTGAATAGTGGTCAACACGGGTTCCTGTTTCCACAGTCACACACCGCCTTGTTTTGAACAACAAAGATCAAATTAAGAAGATACCGGCTGCATACATCTCAAAAACAAATTCCATGTAAGCCTAGATTCGATCAGTGCGAAAAAGACTGTTTTTTGTACAGACTTTTCGAGTCTACCGCAAACAACCTTCATGGCATAGCAACCAGAGAAGATTTGTTTTCCAAGTGCCACAATATGACACTTAAAACTCAGTTTTCCTTCAATTTCAATAGTCTCAAGAAACTCAAATTTAAGTCTTCACGAAAAAGCTGTCAAGAGATATGCAAAGCTGTAGGTCCTACCTTAGAGACACTATATAGGTCCTTACAATGTTTAATGTATGATATAATGTATCTACATTCATGATTTTTAATGCGTTTTTCATGTACGAATTTGAAGTAACTTTCCCGTCGGAAATAAAATCAGAAGTCAAAAAGAAGAGTCTTGATCGAATCAATCAATCTTTGGACCTCCATCGTCTGGATTCAAGTTTGTTACACGACGTTTTGCTTAATATCATCTTCGATCGTCATCAGGTGAGAACAAGAATGTTAACTCAAGGGATCTATTTCAATGCCTATTGTTGTGTGCCTCAAAGAGTTGAGTACGTGAACAAAAATCCACGTCCACTCGGACTTGAGATTGAAATTCAATCTAGTACAGGTTTCCAAATTTTGGAAATTTTTTAATTGCTGTCGGTGAAAATCCCTTATTTTATCCAACGAAAGCAGCTTCTGGAAGTTTCTGTTTAATACAGTGTTGCTCCCTATGCTTCGGGCTTTTGATCATTTCAGTTAATGTGGATTTTGCTCAACCAATATTCCAAGACAGCGAATCTTCGGTTTTCTCTAATAGTATTTATGGAAACGCCATCTTACAAAATAGATTCAAGACGATGTAAGTCCCAATATGTTCTAATAACGAACCAGTTGTGAGAAATCTGGTTGGAGAAAATGTACGTCGTTTCTCATCGTTTTTCAGAAAATTTTTAGATTAAAAAAATATTAGCTAAGATTTTTTGTCCGAAATAAATAATGATGTTTTTTTTTTAATACTCGTATCCCCATGATGTTACATAAGGGTCGAACAAATATAATGGACCATTATGCTTACCAGAAAAAAAAATGATGCCAAGGTTTTTTTTCCAAGGCATTATTGACGGTCATCATTTGATAACAGATTTAGTTTGCCGAGACGGCCAACTTTTCCACCCGCGAAAATTTTGGAAACAGGTACCTAGATGACAGAGTGCGCAGTTTGGTACTTACAATGTAACCAATTATTTAGACCAACATTTACTAAGCTACAATATACAAACAGCTAGTTATTGATTATTTTGCTGACTGCTACATGTTTGAATAGAGGAGGCACTCTATACCAAACCATTTACATTGAGAGACAATGGGATCATTTATAGAATTATCTCAACATTTAACCAACAGACCAAACGAATCATCTAATGAGTTTCACACATGCGCACTCTTTCCAGACTTTTCGCACATCAAAGAGGAACTTTGTAAAATAAAAAGCTGCTATCAACAAATTAACCTATTATTAATGAACCTCGGCTCCTGGTCTAACTCGCCGTATTGTGTGAGAAACTGTCAACACATTCTATAAAATAGACTCGTGGGTTCCTCACGTTGCCAAGGAGTTTTAAAAGTTATAAGTTTATTTGGGAAAATTCTCATCATGGAAAAGGACATTCAATTATTTTTTGCACAAGTCAGATTTTCCGCAAAAAAGTGATGGGTGGGTACCAACTATGAACCCTACTGAAAACATCAATAAATCGTTGTTTGCACTACAATCTTCAATTCTGCTTTGATCCGTTTTTCAAGATTTAGCGAAATAATACACTATAGCTCGAATCCAAGAATATATACCCGCTACGTGCAATTCTGATGACTTTTTTTGTCGTATGAGATATGTGAGAAAATTTCATTCTTCGGCTTGTGAAGTTAAAATTCTCGATTGCTCTATTTTTTGCGGCGACTCGTATTCGATAAATAAATTTTGAAATTGTAATTCTCGAATGTAGAACAAGTCCATAAGTTTGTAGACTATACCAAAAAGTTGTTCCTGATTGTTTCACGTATAGTAAGCAACAAAGTTGCATACGAGATTTTTTCTGAAACGGCTATAATACAAGACGCGATAAAGACCAGTTGGCGCCCAGGGATATTTATTTGTTTTTGGAATAATAGTATTTCTGTTGCATTGAACAGTAGATTAATAATAGCTCTACTTCCAAATTATGTGATACTTTGTATCACTTTGCCTGAAATACCTAGATGCACTCACCTAGTTCTATCGTAAGACTTACAAAAACATATCACTTTTCTATGTAGATATGAAAAATAATATGGAGAATACCTTGATAGAAAAATCACAATGAGATATAAAACATATTAATATTCTTTGATGATATACCTAGATAGCTCTAACAGGACAGAAGCTTTATCGTACCAAAGGGAATACGCAAGAATAGTATTACTAAAGAGATCTAAAATACATGAACTAAAAATTTGGCTTATGAATTTGTTGTCCTATATTTCTCACGGGATATTTTTTGCTGCCTTATTGGGAGTTCATGAGGAAAAAGCTCACGATGACCTGATTTCGAGATGGAGGTCATATAGAGGCTAATGATCATGGATACTGAATGATTGGAAAAGAGCATATAGCCTACGCAAAGATGTTAAATTGCTTTCAAGAAACCTAAGGTCTGTTCCAATACAGTAACCGGTTTGGATTCCCATGTTGCGTTTTATACGCATATGCGGTCTCTGCATAGTTTTGGGGTGGTAGAAAAAATATCAAAAATTGGAAAGGATTGTTTATTGTTCTTAGGACAGAGTTGTGCATACGTTCACCATTTCATTGGGTTTAATTGACCGCAAATCATCTCTATTGCCTTCTGCGTCGGTTATAAAACCACTCATACTATTGTGTCATTATCAAAAAAAAAATCAAATCAAACCCGTTCAAACCCGATACAAACAATTGAATTAACAAATTCTGGATTTATTCAGTTGAATTGAATAAGTTAGAATTGGTGGAGTAAACAAGCGGTAAATGTGTATCTTTTTTTTTCTTATTTACTTGGATCCAGATGAAACCTTTCTCAAATCATTACTTAGCTTACTTTTCATACGAAATGGGTAATAAGAACTTTTCAAGGTGGTATCGAGTTTTGTAAAATCGAAAAAACGTGCAAAAATGCGGAAATTCAAAAAAAAAATACTTTCTATCATTCACCATCCAATAATTCTAAAACTATCCAACATATCCGAGTGATTTTTTTTCACTTGAAAAGCAAACATAATCGATGATCACTGAGGCACTAGTAGTGGTAGGCTGTAGTTCTCAAAAAATGTTATGCTTTATGCCGCTGATGAAATGTAGTAGAATATATGAAGAAGTTTCAAAAAAAAGCAGCAATTTATCTGTAATAGTTCTCGAAATATGATTTTTGGAATCGCAACCAGACTCTCGACTTGTCCAAAGCGGACGCGCGCAGACTGGAAACATTCATTTCACAAAAGAAGACTAGGATCCAAGACGTTTTTATTATGTTTTGTACTTCATGATGTGTAACAATGTTACGTTAATTTTGTGAGCATAATATTAAAAGTGTTTTGTGTTTGACGTATTTTTTCCAGTCCATATATCCAGACTCGAAAAGCTCTATTCTTGAATAAAAAATTGGCATCTGTGTTGGGTCGAACATAAATAAAAAACAATTTCTGTAACAATTACCCTGTGCTCATGTTGCGGTAAAATAATAAATATCGTCACTCTAGCTACTCAAAAAACAAAGTCAAAATATAAAAAAATATATGTTATTATGAATAGTAACATTATTATGAATAGAGTCAAATATAAATGAATAAACTATTTTAAAGTACTTTTCCAAGTACGAGTACAAATTCTTATAGATTTCCAACTGTAGCCTATACAGGGTGTGTTCAAAAATAATACCAAAACAAACACTTTTGCTTTATTTTTGAAAAGCTCCCGTACAAGCTTGATTGACAAGAATTGACGAATGTACTGGTACGGTACTTGAAAGGATATTTTATGGTTCATGCAAAGTAGATTTTTTTGACTCTAATCAGCATAATATTACCATTCAAAATTGTCATTATCTAATTATTTTTGACCTCAATTTTTGAACGCTCGGAACCTTTGTCAATGAGATTTTACGAATGTTTAGTTCGTGTCATACCTAAAGAAATGACAGAATTGTTTTGCAAAATCTTTGCCAAAATTTACAAGGTGGTTGGAAAAACTATATTTTTTTCCAAATTTTACCTGACTTCTTGAGCACCCTGTAAAATTTCATCACTAGGTTATCGTTAAAGGAGTTCTTGGATCTGCTGAATCCAGAAACGCTATTCCTTTTTAAATCTAAAAAATATCTGGTAATTTTGTACGCTTTTGTGGCCCTTCTATCAATCATAGGAATTCATGGCAATTACATACATATATCATTTTTTTTAAATAGAGCTTCTTGAGCATTTACTATGAACTGAAAAAAAACCCAGATCACAGATCGGTCTATTTTTGATTAATTTGCGAATTGTCGCCAATCAGAATGGGACACACTGTATGTTGATTTATTCAAATTCTATAGGCAACTTTTAAGCGATAAAACTGCGGATACATAATAAACAGCATGACCCGGATAAGTGTTGCTAGAGGACAAATGGAATACAAATTTAAAGGTACGACAAAAACTCATTCTTGTTAAAAGTTTTTGCATGGTCTAAAAATAACATCCATCGACAAAAAAAACATGATTTGAAGATAACTCAGAAAAAACTGCAGATATGTGTTTTATTTTTTTCAATTTTGGATGGAAAGTGATGATGAAAGATAAGTATAACACGGGGCAGACGGGGCTGGTCAAAAAAAACCAAATTGGTTATTTTGTGTAAGTAACAAAAGCACTTAAGGAATACACTCTCATATTTTCAAGTATCTCCGAAAATCTTAACTGAAGTTTCCTATAGAAAATTGCATTTTCAAAATAAGAAAAAACTTTAGCAAATATGACATTTTGGATTTCGATATCTTAAGATACTTTTCTCTTACACAAAATAACAATTTGATATTCTTGACCAGCCTTGTATTTTACTCTCTCTTCTTCATCGTTTTCCGTTTAAAATTGAGAAAAATTATGATAAATATCAGCAGCCGCTTCTAAGTAGACTTTTTGTTGTATATTTGGATTTCCAGTCCATTTATCCTCCATACTGTAAATATAATATATTTCAATTTTAATTATGTAAAGTGTGACCCATTTGTTTCCGGGTCACCCTGAAAAAGAGTTTATTAGTTGACCAAATTGTCTCTAGTTTTTTTTTTATTGTAGAGCTTCACTAAGTCTATCTTTTCGTCAAAAAAGACTCCGTCCATACCAAAATCCGAGGCCTACTTTGTCAATTCTCAGAAGCAGATTGTTGACAAACCACATAAGCGATTTTATTGTAGAAAAAATCTGTGTACGCCATTGGATTCGGCATCCCTCAAACAGGGCCTATGCGAACTTTCATCAGAAAGTGTCAAGTAGTAACTATTACGTGGGCAAAAATAGTTTACCCATTTATTCTCAGGCAGGCGCGAATTAAAAAAACAATAGATGGATAAAAATTTTTTTCGGTAAAATTTGATATGGACCCGTTTTGAGGAATGCAGAATCGAATGACGTGCACAGATTTTCTATACAAAAATCGCCAATGTGGTTTATCCAAATTTTGCACATGAGAACTGACTAAGTTGGCCTCGGATTGTGTGTCATTTTTGGTGCGTAAAGATACAGTTTGTCAAGCTTTACAGTTTGAAAAAACTCGAGCCGAATCGGTCGTTTGATGAATGAGTTTTTTTTCGGAGTGACTCGACAACAAATGGTTCGGTCACCATGTTTATGTATTTTACCGACAATCTATGTTTTTTTCCTATGTTATCTTCCGCATTGTCAAAAACAAAAAAGTTGCATCGATAAATGGAAAAATACAGGCAACTTCAATTTTCTCAAACGCTATTTATGCGCGAAACTGAAGATCTTTTCTACTTTATAAAATAATAAATATCACTTTGCTCTCTGATCTGATGACTCAGCAGAAACATTTGTATGTTGTGGCATACGTAGCACGGCACCGGCGCTCCAATGCGCTACGCTCCGCACTACGTATGGCGCAGTTAAAAAAATCATATTTTGAGAACTATGATAGATAAAGCACTGGATTCTTTTTCAAAAACTCCCTTACATATTTCACTACTATTCCAATAAATGTCAAAACATTATCAGAATAAATGGGTTATCACAAATAGTTCAAGATTTCACTAGAGTATAAGATATAGTAAAACATCAATTGATTATGTGATTACAAATGGAAAAACTTTCACTTGTGGTATCCTGTCATCTACAAAAATTAGTGATCATAACGTCATATCAATCAAGACCGCAGCAATTGCTGTGCCAAATAAACTCACCGAAGTGAATAAATTAATTCACAACCGGAAGGAGTTTTCGACATCCATAACAGAAAGTAAATGGAATAGTTCTTGCACTGATGTGAATGCTCTCGCTAACGAACTGATCTTATCCCTTAATTATCCATTAGAACAAATGACAGGGGTACAAGAAAAAAAGTTGTTAAAAATTTGAAAGGAATAGATGGATATCGCCAAATATTCTAGCAAAAATGGAAATTAGGGACGATAAATATAGGTCAGCAATGTTTTGAGGAAGTGATTTTTTATGGACTGAATACAAGGCGATATGGAATGAGATTGTGAGTCTTATACGAAAATCAAAAAACCAATATTGAGTAGAACTTCTTGATGAAAATACAAGTAGCTCCCAATGTCTATGAAAAAATCTAAAAACTCTTTCACCGAATGGAAAAAATCCGTTACCTATGTGGTTTGTAATGTAACGCATTGATGATGAGTTCAAAATTGCAAGCAGCTGTAATTTATATTTTGTATATAGTCTAGTGGAAATTTTAGAAAGTATAAAACCTTATCATGATTCGGATTATGTATTAATTTTATAAATAGTGTGGAAGTGATGGATCACTTTCAAAAAGTTGACATGAACTACCTGAACAACATAGTGCGGAATTTAAAAATTGTGGTGGATGCGATAACCAAATCACAACAGTAATACTCAAAGATGGTTTTACTGTCCTAGGAAATAGGTTTATAGATGTTATTGATAATAGTTCTTTGATGTATGGGACTTTCTCGAAAAATTGGAAATATTCAATTATATTACCCGTTCAGAAAGTTGAAAATTCAAACAAACTTGAGGACCTTCGTCCGATCAATACCGCTCCACCATTTGAAAAAGTTCTTGAAATAACTGGTGAAGACCAGATCCAAAATTACTGTGATTACAATAATGTGATCAATGAGGTCCAATCAGGATTTCGAAATGAACATTCATGTGAAACTGTGATTTCAAATGTGTGTTACGATTGGCAACTTAGGATAGATGGTGGTGTGTTTGTGATTTCCATATTTCTAGACTTTGGACGCGCCTTTGAAACTGTGAATAAAGACCTTTTATTACAGAAATTGAATAAAATATGTATAAGGGGTACTGCCCACCAGTGGCTTACATCTTACTTGAATAATCGTACACAGAAAGGTAAATTTAATAAACATTGTCCCCAGCATAGAAATTAGATCCGGTGTTCCACAAGGCACAGTACAGTTGGACAATCGTGATAATTAGAGTCTTAGTAATAATGGTCAATGTATTGAGCGAGTTGAAACGATTAAATACTTGGGAGTGATGGTAGATGAAAACCTTAATAATTTTAATAGCCATGCCCATTACATTGGCGCTAAAATAGCGAAAAAGGCATTTTTTCTTCAAAGAATTGGCAATGAGGTATCAACATGTGAAACTATCATTATATAGATCTATTATAGCTCTACATTTAGAATTCTACTCAACCATATTATTCACGCTGTCGAAGACAAAAAATCCAAAATTTTTGTTTGAGTACAATTCTTCATTGTGATAGATACACCAATTGGACTTATGCTTGCTACATAAGATCAGATGGATGTGGAACAGGTGATCTTGTTCAAAACATATGTTTTTATTGCTTGCTCTCCATTCTCGTGGGTCGTGAAGCAGGATATTGACAAGTGTGTTGAAGCTTGTAGCTGGTGGTTTTACATACACTCTATTTACCACTTTCATTTGTGCTAGCAGTTAAATAACGTATCATGATGTGATATGTTTTACCTGTACCAGTGACGGATATAATTTGTATCTTTCAATATCTATTTGTCATAAAAGCGTTTCTCTGATTTAGCTCCTGTCGGTTTTATCAATAAGACCCTAGACAAACATGAAATCCTACAATTTGGGGGCTCAACCGGGATAATCAGAGAAAACAAAGAGAAGATATAAAAAGAGGCGTCCAATAGACTTTGATTTGACGACGAGTGGATTTCGTCGTGGTGAATTGGAGATAGAGCATAGCTATTCTGCTCTTCGTGGCCTTCACAAAGGGTACCCAGCAACGCAGGGCTTGTGGATGGGAGAGAGCTGCCTGAATTAGAAGGCTGAGAGCTACCTGTCAAATGATGACCTGTGTGCTATGCAGTGACATGAGGTTTTGAATCTTTGGTTGAGTACAGTAGGCAAGAAGCAGAACTTAACAAAGCATTCCGATAGGTAAGAAGATTTTTTTTATTTGGTTGCACAAAGTAGCTGGATTTGTAACCGGGTCAGTCAGCAGTAGCGCAGAGGGTTGATGCATCCAGTGATAGACTTGATTCGTGATCTAAAAGCGTTCTGGTACTACTATTTGTGTGTATATGTAGTGTGATTTGATTAATTATTATTGTGAAACTGCACACACAAATAGCGGTGCGTAACTGATTTAGTAACATTTTACCAAGTTTAATTTTGCTAAGGAAATGACCAGTCTACAAGATTGCATACACATTTTTACTTTGATATTTGACTGTGTGTATGGTATGACGCGTTTTGTTTGTTGATTTGAACGAATAAGATTGTAAGAACGGCAACTCTAGGCTCAATAAGTACGATTGAATACCATATTACACATGCAGAACTTAAAGTTTTTAAAGTCTTGCATTATATGACGATGAATCAAGAAAAACTAGAAAGGATTTGCGTTCGTTTCCTGGTTTCAACGTCGATGACAAATCTGTGGAATATTTTGCCAAAGTTCAAGACGTACTAGATAAATTTGAACTACCCGACCTAATCGGTGTCGGCCAAATACTTGGTTTAATTTACGCAACTGATAAGAATGGATTGGTTTGTGGTATTTGCTCATTTTTAATACACTTCTGTGTCCCCATTGAAGATAAAAGGGACGAAGATGAGGAAGAAGATTATCCAGATAAAGACGAGGAAAGGCGTGAAAAAGAAAAAAGACGTGAAAATTAGAAAAGACGTGAAGACGAGAAAAGAAGTGAAGACGAAGAAGGACGTGAAGATGTGGAAAGACGTAGATAAGAGGAAAGGCGTGAAGACGAGGGAATACGTGAAGATGAAGAATGACGTGAAGATGAGAAAAGACGTGGATTCGAAGGAAGACGTAAGAATATGTGTAGACGTAGATTTGAAGAAAGACGTTAAGATGTGGAAAGACGTAGATTTGATCAAAGGCGTGAAGCCGAGGGCAAAAGTGAAGATGAAGAAAGACGTATAGACGAAGAAAGAAGTGAATTCGAAGTTAGACGTAGATACGAAGAAAGACGTGGATATGAAGGACGTAAAGACGAGGAAAGACGTCAAGAAAGAAGTGGAGCTGAAGAACAAATTTATGAGTAGAGAAGAAATGAAAGTAGGTGGACAAATGAACCACAGCCACCCCAGCATAGCTCAAAATTTAGTCATGCAAACAATGAAACTTTGACAAGAGGTGAGGGTGTTGAACAAATTGATATGGATAATAAAATTGTTGGTGGTAGGCGACGCCGACGGGACTCTTTCGCATTGAGCTCTCGACATGTTGAGGACAGTATCCGTGCATTTGATGGTAAAGACGAATATGCAATTCAGTCGTGAATATTTGAGTTTGGAGAAGTTGCTGAAACAACCGGATGGAATGACCTTCAAAAGCTTATCTATGCAAAGAAATGCCTCAAAGATTTGGCTAGATTGTTCTTACAAGCAGAAAAAGGGGTACGTAGTTGGTCAGAACTAAAACGATGACTTATTAAAGAATTTGGTGTGCAAGTGAATAGTGCATAAATACACAGATTGTTATCGACCAGTCGGAAGAAATATGACGAGACAGTACAAGAATACATGATTAAAATGAGAGAAATCGCAAGTAGACTTTATATTGAACAGGACGTAGTCATACAATATATCATTGATGGGATTCAAGACGCGACTTCCAATAAATTGATATCATATGGAGCAAAAGATTTTGCAGAATTAAAAAAAAAAAAAAACTCTTCGAACGGATTCAAAGCAAGAAAAATCATGTAGAATTTGGACAAGCATTTCGAACGAAGAAGGAACCTTATAAGAAAAACGATGGAAACAGCAAAAAACAGGACAATTTTGAAGGAAGAAAAGAAATTGCATGTGAAAGTCGCGGAGAAAGTCAATTGAATTGTTCCAATTGCGGGAGCAAAGGTCACAAGTCGAAGACCTGTCCAGATAAGTCAAAGAGTGTTAAGTGCTTATGTTGTAACAAATATGGACATATATCGAATAGATGCCCTAACCAAAATGCAATAAGGACTAGCATGGAGAGTCTTGATGTAAATCTTATCAAAGTTCGACCAAACAACTCCGTTAATCTCACTATTGAAGAAGTAACTATAGTTGCTCTTTTTGACACAGGAAGCGACGTTTGTACCATTAGAGAGGATGTAAACAACAATAATTTTTGTAAAATTGAATTGATGCCTGATTATAATGTGTTAAAAGGTCTTGGTGAAGACACTAGAGTAGAAACATAAGGATCATTCTGCATTGAAGCGCAGATTAATGATGAAACATTTGATCTTAAGTTTCATGTCATTCCAAAAGTATCGACATCTTTTCCGGCTATGATCGGTGAGAATATTTTAAAAGAAGCATGTGAGACTATGAGAGATGACTGTATACTTATTTACAAGATCATCAAGGAAAATTCGATTATGAATATTAAGATTTAAGGGGATGAAGTTGAGCTAGGGCATATTGGAAATGAAGAGTATGGAACAAATTTTGAAATGAAGACTATGTGGGAGAGTGACGCGGCAACCCAAACCTTACTCTGGTTTTTTATCGGCTTACTCAATAAGAGAAAGTAGATGAGATTATTTAAACAATTTGCCTCATCAACAAATTATGAGAACAATTCTCAGGGTTTTTAGGTCCGGCATGTATTTTGATTTTTTTTTTAAAGGGTGCGTGTGTGTGGCGTTCATCAAAATAAAACTCGTGACGTAAAAACAAGTGATCTATTGATCTATTGACTACAGCTGATGTTGACCTGGGTGACCTCTATAGTTGAGTGTACCTGAGTTAATCAGCACTGGACATTCGTCGTGGTATGCTTGGTCAAATGAATCTAGAGGGGGTCAGTTCTGCAGTGACGTCACATCAGTCTGACTCCGGGATAATTGTTCCAATCCAATACATGAATAGAAAATACACCCAGTAAGAGGTTCACCACAGATTTAAATGGAATGAGTGAATCTGAGTCGATGTTGATGCGTAACCAGCCTACATCTCTCAAAAACACAGTTATAATATAAGGATATAATCTAACCAAAATAAAAATAATGTTACAATGAATTGATCAAAAGTTTCTCACTCAACACCAAGCAAGAAACAAGTCACATCTGTGAAAGTTAAAGGAAAACTTGAAGCAAACGTTAATGATGAGCATATTCCATTGTCAGCAGGACAGAACCAAACGAAGTGCAAACTGGACGATGATGACGAAAATGGAGATGATGCATCGCTTACGGCTAGGAAAAAAGTCACAAATAAGTTGGATAAGAAGATAAAGGAAAAGGAATGCGAAGAGAACGAGGAAGACGAGTTTAAGTCGGAAAAAAAAGAGTGAAGAAAGAGAAGGAGAGCAAGGTCAAGGTTAAAAGGGAGATCAGACAAGATGAGAGTCCCAAAAAAGGGCAGGAGAAATGAAGAAGAAAAACATGCAAGTATGACGATGAAGCAAAAATTGATATATAACATGTTCTACATATCTATAAACAAAGTGAATACACAGAATTTCACACAGACGCCGGCAAAAATGCATATGAAGAGTGTCTCCTTCAAAAGTCAAATGAGGATGCAACATCAAATCCCATATTCTATATAAGAAGAAAGGCCAAAATAGAACGAGATACAGTCTAAGCTAAGAATCCGAGTCGGATTCTGAACAGGATGGCCGAGTGTGGGGTTTACTTAATTGTCTAGTACGTCTTGACGGCGCGACCTGCTTGCTCTCTATTCTCGTGGGTCGCGAAGCAGTGTATTGACAAGTGTGTTGCAGCTTGCAGCTGGTGGTTTTACATACACTCTATTTACCACTTTCATTTGTGCTGGCAGTTAAATTACGATCTTGATGTTATATGTTTTACCTGTACCAGTGACGGATATAAATTGTATCTTTCAATATCTATTTGTCATAAAAGCGTTTCTATGATTAAGCTCCTGCCGTTTTCAATAATAAGACCCTGGACAAACAATAAATCCTACATTATCTACAAAATGAAAAACAAACTGGTACCTGTTTACCTATATCGAGATCTAAGTTTTGTATGTGATATCCATGATCAAAACACAAGGAGTACTGATCATTTCTATGTATCGACCACAAGACTGAGTAAAACCAAAGATTGTGTATTTTTTTAAGCTCTCACACAGTTTAATGATCTCCCAAATAGAATAAAAAACAATGTGTTTTTGATTTTTTAGTGACCTATTGCACTTGTATGTAATAGGTTTGGTTCACATATTTTATTTCATTTATATTATATTGTATTTGTTTTGCTATAGCTGATGCGAAATAAATGATTATTATTATTTCGTTCGCAGCATATAGCATAAAAAATAAAACTTTTTCAAATAAAAAAGTTTTTCGCTTACTGAAAATGTCAGTACAGAAAATCCAATTATAATTTTTGAGCTTTTGAGAAAAATGGAGAATGAAAAAATCTTAAGATTATATTGCATCCGTTATCATCGCTTATAGAGTGTCCGGTAAAATGTGGTGGATCTGTTGGATTCAGAAAGAACATTGAAAAATAAGATGACAAGTTCCCGTATTATTTTTTTCCTAGAGGTCCTCTCTACGGAGATACGGACCCCGAAAGGACGTCACTGGAAATCAATTTTTCTTGAATATTTTTTCTACCACTTAATATAATTTGATGACAATTTAATATGATGAACACTAACATTACCTCTTAAAACATAACTAGCTTGTCAAGTTTACCAGGGGCGGACTAGGATGTACATTTTGATGCTTGAATTTTTAACACCCTGTATGATAAATACTTGAAAAAAATAAATTTAGATAGCTCTGAACCCTTGTTCATTATCGATAAAATAAACCACGAAGTGGTGCCCTTGACGAAATTATTTGAAAAAATGTGAACCTTTGTTTTTTTGAATTTTGCATTGTTTTTTCAGATTAATTTCAATAAACATATCGAGGAAAATATAGGTTTGAATTTTTTTTTTTAATTTCGTCAAGGACATCATGACTATTTTTGATGGTTTTTTTCTCGCAAATGATTCATTTTATCGATAATGAACAAGAGTACCTTTTTTGTAGCCTGAGGTTCAGGCTATCTGAATTTATTTTTTTCAAGTTCACACGAAATAACAGATTTGTTTTTCTGACCAGCCCTGTATTATACCTACTTATCTTTCTTCTTGATCGTTTTCAGTCCAGAATTAAAAAAAATATATATATATCAGCAGTTTCTTCCAAGTAATTTACACATTTTGTTATTTTTTTGTCTCCCTGTATATTTCAAGATTTTTTTTTCGACAGATGTTATTTTTAGACAAAGCAAAAACTTTCATCAAAAATGACTTTTTGTCGTGAATTTATAAATTTGTAGTCCATTTGTCCTCTTTTAACAGATATCCGGGGACATATTGTATATCTTCTTAGCACGCCACATTTAGATTTTTCATGCTTCTACCTTTGAGGTGTCGTGCACCTACTTCCGGTTCTTCATGTTGTCATAACCGTTCTTTGCTTCAGCCAAATTCTCTTGAAATTTGATTATCATTGATTGTTGCTGAGCACAAACACATATTTATACGTATGTTCGAAAGATACGTTTGTAACACACTGATCTATTTTTGCGGTCATTCTCGCAGCTGTATTTTAACAACAACCCGATAAATGGTAGTGAGTGTGAAATGGTACGCTGATTATCCAATCAGTTTTCCTCTGCAAAATTGTGTGGTAAGTATTTTGGCATCTCAGTTTTAACTGATCAGAAAACAATCTCAAATCAACATACATTTAGTACCTATGAAAACTACTTCGACTTCTGAAGCCTTACCAAAATCTCTGAGAATCAATATGCTTGTTTTGAAAATGAGGTCATCTTTCTATGTTCACTGTCTTATTTTTGAATATTTAATTTTTCTACAGCATTATTGGAGAAGGATGCTTTTCATTGATAACGTGTATACCAATATCTGAGGAAAACTATTTAATATATTATTATGCATACGATATTTTAATCAAAACGCTTTCAAGGATCGCAGTATACACCAGCAAAAAAGCTCAGAAATAATATGTTCGCTATTTTCAAGGAAATCTTGGATGCTAAAAAACTTTCGAAATTCGATGCTGGTATTTTATAATGTTGCATATTTTGTATTACAAAAAATCATGCAAAAATATATAATCGCAATATTGTCATGCCCACTTAAAATAGTTTATTCATTTTCCTAAAAAAGCATTGCCAACTTTAGGAATTGAGGGTTCTTGACTTTTGTTTCAGGGTTTACAAAATAATGTTGGTTCATCAATTTACATTGAAAAAAAGGATTTTTTACCATAAATGCGTACGAATTTCAAACAAATGCTTCGCGCTTTTGGATAGTTCCAAATGCGAAAGCTTTGACTTTTGTGTGTTTTTGTTTTTTTTTTCCTTTGACTCAATGTGTTTTGTTTTTGTCTCAAACGTGTGATGATCACAAGATTTGGTCAGGCTTTGGTGCTTTTATCCGAAATAATGAAAAAAACTCATTCTTGATAAAAAAGTTTGCTCGTTAAAAAAGGACGATCCGCGGTGAAAAAAGAATGATTTTTTATACATAGTTCGCAAAAACTTTGAAAAACTGTTTTTTTTTCCAGAAGTGGAAAAATAATTCTTTGAAACTTTTTGATACCCCTGTATTAAAGATAAAGTCATCAATGCTGCATGTATTTCGACCTCTAATGTTGTCCAAAAACAAGTCGAATTGAGATTTTGCTTAAAAATGAAAATAAGGGTGGTTTACTTTTGGAAAAAATGCAGGTTTTTGAAATATTTGTGAACCCTGAATAAAAAATCAAAATTTTCTTTTCGTGAATCGTATTTTTTTACAAGCAAATTTTTTTATCAAGAATGAGCTTTTCACGAAAAATGATATTCCTTATCCATTTTTGCTCTAGACAACCCTATCCGTGGACTGTCTGTAGTCTGTGGTACATACAATTTCATCAGAAAATTAAAAAAAGCAATGTGCAAGATAGTACATTGCTTGAAGTTCAATTATTAAGCGAATATCAAGCGATACATGAATCTTGGACCGCAAAATAACTCAATCGACTGCTGTTGCAACTTATTTGAAGGCTATATTAAATGTTTCGTAGACTTTTGAAGCTTTCGTAATTCTGTATCTTTCCATTGTCTCAAAGGGCGGATCTGTGTTATAATCTACACCAACACCTCTATTACTGAAATAAAATTCTTGTGAAATTCTCAAAGCGGGGAGACCGACTATAAAACTCGTGCTGCTTTGAGGTTTTGAGCGAGAACATTTGACACTTTTGCAAAGACAACGATATAATGTGGCGTTGCCATGATAAATAGTTCAAAACGTTCAAACGATCAAAATAGGCAATATTTATTGGTCAGGGTGAAAAAGAATACAATATTTTGAGTCAAAATTGAGCTTTGCAGCTATTCAGTTGGTCCCTATTTCTGAGGGCATCTTGTCTTCTACACTGCACAAAATGTAGGTCTTGCGCCAATGCAGTCAGTTCTCTTCGCCACAACTTCATTGGAACAAGAGAATTTGCTTTCCGCTAAAATAATTGTACTTGTTTAAAGAGAAATGGCACATTTGATATTTTTTGAAATTTCTCGTGAGAATGTTGTTTTTGGGCCAAGTAACATATATCTTTCCCCAATATCGCGAATGAGAGTTAAAATTTGAGAATCCACCGGAAAAAAGCATCAATTTCGCGAAAGAAATTTCACCTTAGGGTCTTGTCAACAGGGCTCTTGTGAGAAAACACCTCTCTCAAGCGCGTTTAAAACAAGACCCTTTTGTGCTACACGAAAATCCAAAAATAAAAAATAATTAATAAGAAAATCAGTAACCATCGATCCGTAGAGGAAGAGGTTCTAATGGAAGGTTGATTTTTCTCAGATAAAGGAGATTGGGGGAATTTGTGGCACATTTTTGAAGGTAGGTCCAGCAATTTTTTATACTAATAACATTTGATGTCGGAAACTTCTATAAAAAAGATCTGCGAATCATATCACATACATGAAAAATAATGTGGTTGCCATTTGTATCTAAGTATTTGTAGGTTTTTTGGAATACCGTTTTGCATCGTTTTTGTGGTTCTTGTATTATGTAAACACATACTTGATTAAGTGCAAAAGGAGAGAACTGGATTCGGAATATTCAAAAGACGATGGGGCACCCTATGGGATAGAGGTAAAGGAAGAGAGATACTATTCATAAATATTTTTTTGTTTTTCAGGATCAGGAAGAGCACATTGACATTACCCACCAGGCGCCCCAGCAAATCAGCCTCACCCGTCAGCAGCTTCAAATATTCCTACGGCAGAAGCCTGAGAAAAAGAAAGCACATTGAAAAACCTTAACAATGAAATAATAAATAATTTCACAAGCATGTTTTTTGGCTTTTGATTCAAAAGAAGAAAGTTTTAAATCTAGTCCTTTCATCTTTTGTATCAAGAGCAGTGCATTTAAGTGCAGTCAAGTCAAAATTCTCGACAATTTTTTTTTGAGTTAAATCTTTGGTACTTAGGTCGCCCTCAGAGACAATGGAAAGATACAGATTCACGAAAGCTTCAAAAGTCCACGAAACATTTATTATAGCCTCCAAATAAGTTGCAACAGCAGTCGATTGAGTTATTTTGCTGCCAAGATTCATGTATCGCTTGAACGTAGCAGGTGCGTTGCATAACCCAAATTACATAACAGTGAACTGCCACAGCCCAGCTCCAACGCTGAAAGCAGTCTTCTCTCTATCTTCGGGGGCCATCTCCACCTGCCAATGTCCGCTTTTCAGGTCCAGGGTTGAGAAGATCTTCGATCCGGCCAAGGTATCAACATGTAATACAGACTACGGATAGGGTTGTCAAGAGCAAAAATCGATAAGGAATTTCATTTTTCGTGAAAGCTCATTCATCAATATACGATTTACGAAGAGGTAATTTTGATTTTTTATACAGGGTTCAAAAAAATTTCAAAAACCTGCATTTTTTCCAAAAGTAAACCACCTTTATTTTTATTTTTTAGCAAAATCTCAATTCAATTTGTTTTTGGACGGCATTAGAAGTCGAAATACATGCAGCATTGATGACTTCATCTTTAATACCGGGGTATCAAAAAGTTTCAAAGAATTATTTTTGTGTTATCAAATGATTGTTTTGAGATAAAAAAATCTGTGTTTACCCAAAAGGTGGTAGGAATGCATTTGAAAATTTAAAATAAGATTCTAGTCAGTGTAGATGAACTAAAGATTTCAAAAACCAAAAAGATTCATGATTCATTTTGAATCTCGGATTTCATCTACAAACGTTATTCTAAATAACTTTTCTAGATTTCATTATGCTAAAAAATTAAAAATAAAGGTGGTTCACGCCTGGAAAAAAATCAGTTTTTCAAAATCAGTTTTTCAACGTTTTTGCGAACTATGTATAAAAAATCATTCTTTTTTCACCGTGGATCGTCCTTTTTTTACGCGCAAACTTTTTTATCAAGAATGAGTTTTTTTCGAAAAATGATTTTTTTTTATCGATTTGTGCTCTTGTAAACCCTATCCGTGGACAGTGTGTATATCGAATCATCATTCTCAAACCTAAACAGCGGCATTGGTACACTATTTATCAGACTTGAAAGACGTAGTGAAGAATAAGACGGAGTCGATATCATTAGAACTATTATAAACAGTCTAATTTTTTTCGAGGGCGAATTGTTCACTCGTTGGTTCACAGCACTCTCCTACATTTTGAAGAGGACCCAAGAAGCTGCATCTTGTCGCGAAACCTCATGATCTTTTGTACATATGTTAGCAATGTTGTAAATACACATATGTAGATTCAAAAGTTTTGCATGATCTTGTTTTCATACGAAAACATTTCTTAGCATCAGCGATTTTTTGTGGGCTTGTTGATTCATGTCTATCTTCCTGAATCGTCCCATATTTGTTGCCCGGAAAAAATTGACCGTGCAGGAATAGGGGCTCCGCTTGAAGAAGGTCATTCTTAAGTGTTCGTGGCTAATAGTTAGTTGGTGTTTAACCAAGTGATGCGTCTTAACCTGGAACTGCCATCTCTGAAAAATTCTACTCGTGATAGACCTAGTAGTGGAAGAAAACGTGTCACTTATCAACAACAGAACCGTTATATCACTTAACTATCCGAAGAAACCCGACCAGGGCAACACAAGCACTCCGAAGAGGTATGCGTCATGCCTTGTGAGTTCAATTATCGGTCTGTACATAGAAAAGACGAATATTTGCGACAGATTTGAGGTGTTGCCGATCAATGACAGTATCTCGACTAGAACCTGAGAAAGCTCGTCGACTACACCCGGCTCAATAGCACGTGGCTTTATTTGAAAAATTTTTGAGCTCTTTGTTTTTTTCTGACAAAACAAGAATGTGTTTGTTGCAAAATGATCATCGCATACGTGTATGGAGGAAGCCAACAAGAGCTGCCCGGCTTGCCCATGCACGACCCGTCTCAGTCTTCGTATGACGATGTTCAAGGGTGGTGTCATGTCTAATCGTCGCACAGAATAAATTTGTGTCCAGGGCGCGTATTTACGTTTCAGTGTTCATTTGAAACCAGTGTCGTCGAATCAACACTGAAAAGTAAGGCAATATCAACTGACAAACCCGTGTTCATTTGAAGGCGCAAGACTTCAAACCACGCACGCATTTGTTACGAAGTAGACTGCGTTTTGTATTTACGTTTCCGTGCTCAATTCAAAGAAAAGCTGCTTCGAATTGAACATGAAGTCGTTATACAATTCTCACACAAAATGTCCAACATTTTATTGATAGACATTTTCACCAGCGTACAAAATAAACAATCCTTTTGAACGCCAACAAATTTGAACGATGTGTGTGGGCTGCTTCAACTTGATGTTCACGTTCACATACTGAAGTGATTAACGAGTCGATGACTTTCTACAAAAAATCTTTCCACTATTTTCCATAATACTGAATTCGTGAACGATTTGACTGCTGCAAATCTCATTCCTGAATCAAAATACTATATAAATAACTGTTCAGTATCTTCTGATAAAAAAAAAACGCTCAAGGATTGTGCCACAGCCGATATCCAATGAAAGATAAGTGTTTTTGATGTGCTAGAGAGGATTGTCCATTCTCAGGTGTCCTTGTATCTAAAAACTAATGATCTTCTGCCTGTGCATCAGTCTGGCTTCCGAGAGGGTCATAGTACATCGACAGCTCTGCTAAATCTAAATGATACTATGATCAGAGCTCTTGACAATAAGATGGCGGTCATTTCAGTTTCACTTGACTACTCCAAGGCGTTTGATGTGCTTGATCATGACCTTCTTTGTGCTAAATCACATTATGTTGCTCTTGATAAAATCTCACAACTCTTCTTTCCTAACTATCTCACGGGTAGACAACAGAGGGTTCGTATAAATATTACCTATTCTGACACTGGCAAAATAGTATCAGGTGTTCTCAGGGGTCCATCCTGGGACCGTTGATAGTTCTGATGTACTCAAGTGATATATTTAAGACGGTCTTGCACTCGCATGTTCAGACCTACGCTGATGACTTACAGCTGCTCCACTTGTTTGATCCTTAGAATCCCATAGACGCTATGAGCAATGTAAATGAGGATCTATCCAATATTTTGCAGTACTCTACCGAACATAACTTGATGATCAATCCAGATAAGACCCAGGTTTTGTTATTTTGTCAGGAGAGTCGTCGATCCTACTTAGAGACCGCCATTCAACTAAAAATCTCAAATGAAAATTCACATTTCACCAAAACTATTCAAAACTTGGGGCTTGTTATTGACATGAACCTAAGATACGGGGAACATTTAAGAATACTACTGCAAAACAGACCTGCTAAGATGAAAATGTTGTACGCAAGTCGTTGTATACTTAGCTTCAGGACAAGAAAAAAACTGTGTGAATCGTTAATATTGTCATCTTTCAATGACTGCAATATTGTTTATTACCCTTGTTTAGATTCGGTTGAAAAGAATGGACTTCAGTATGTGCAGAATGTTTGTTGCCGATTTGTGTATAAATTGCGGAAGTTTGACCATGTTTCGCAAAAAATCAGAGATCTTGGCTGGTTGAAGATTTCTGGTACTGTTCAGTTGCACTATGTTGTACTCTTAATGAAGCTGTTAAAATCATCAGCCCCAAGATATCTTAGAGATAAACTTCTGTTTCAAAGTGCAGTACACAGCAGAATTGATAGGAATCTTGATAGTTTAACCATGCCAAAACATTCAACTGCTTTGTTTCAACGATGTTTCACATATATGGCTGTAAAGATCTATAATTCGCTACCTGTGGCTATCAAGCGCTGTCACAGAGAGGTTAGGTGTAAGAGTAACCTTAGGTCAAATCTCGCCTCTCCTCACTTCTTATTCTCATCAATAAAGACGATATTTATTTATTCATTTATTTATTTATATACATTTAAAAAAAAAAAATAAAAGTTATTTGGCCCTGTGGAAAGTGGCCTAAGTTAAAGGATGACGCATGCTATTTCTCCATACCATATATCTATCCATCTTTCTGGGTCCTGTGGAAAAAGAGAATATATTCAAATTTATTTTTGACCTTGAAAACCTTCTTCCAAGGTCAATTATGTTTTTAAAATAGAAATAGATCTCTCCTATTGCAGTTTTTTTAGATAAAAGTTATTCTTTTTTTTTCGTGGAAAAAGATTCTATAATGAGAAAGATACTTTTCATTTTGAGATAAATAATAATTTATATTGAAAAACAAGGTCAAAAATTATTGTGATTATTATTAATGTATCTCCCAAAGCACCAAATAACTTTTTTTTTCCAAAACCCACCATTTGTCAGATATCAAGCTGTCTCGATATAAAGTAACCATCTTGTATATTGACATTTGTTGAGCAAGGACTGGTGAGGGAGCAGTCAGTAATTGAAGTGGGCAAAGTGATGCTCAATTTATTGATAGTCAAACTTTCGGAAGCATTCCTCCCTTCATCAGGACAAACTAGTGTGAACATGGAAACAATTATATCACTTACCAACACATTAAACAAGGCACTTACCAATGATGAGTATAACATAAAAACACAATTCACTCATACAGGATAAAATGATTTAAAATTAGTTGAAATGATTAAAATGTTAAAATTTTTAAAATTAGCATCGTTGTACTTATGTCTACGGTTAAAATGAATAAATTATCAATAAAATACATGAAAAACTGTAATAGGGACTATGAACAAACGTTAACTGATGAAATGGTGGTACAACTATAGAACAAAGCGATTAAAACATGAAAAAATAAAAAACATTGCTGATAATATGCAAAATGAGCCCACAGCACCATCTAGGTTCGTATGTTGGAACTCCACTCGCCAATTCACAACAGGAACCTACAATTGAGTGGAAATTTCTTTACCACAAACGGCTTTTCCTGGAGATGGTCCATATAAAGAACACCCCTAACAATCTCAACAACCAGCTGGAGTACCAAAATCTCAGCCCTATATACTGCTACTTACTTGAGGTACACAAACGTGGTGCTTTGCCGAATACTCCTGATGTTACAAACCAAATAAAAGTGACTATCCATTATTTTATATAAAAAGACTCATGCAGCCATGCGAGAGTGAGGTTCATTCTTCCACTCACCAAAACTGATGTTGGACAGCACACATGATTCCCACATGAATACCTGGTTGCCAAACCACTGCTTAGAAATTTCCACTCAATTGCAGGTTCCTGTTGTGAATTGGCGAGTGGAATTCCAACATACGAACCTAGATGGTGCTGTGGGCTCATTTTGCATTTTATCGGCAATGTTTTTTTATGTTCTCATGTTTTAATCGCTTTGTTCTATAGTTGTACCACCATTTCCACCAGTTACCGTTTGTTCATAGTTCCTTTTACAGTTTTTCATGTATTTTATTGATAATTTATTCATTTTAACCGTAGACATAAGTACAACTATGCTGATTTTAAAAATTTTAACATTTTAATCATTTCAACTAATTTTAAATCATTTTATCCTGTATGAGTGAATTCTGTTTTTATGTTATACTCATCATTGTTAAGTGCCTTGTTTAATGTGTTGGTAAGTGATATAATTGTTTCCATGTTTACACTAGTTTGTCCTGATGAAGAAAGGAATGCTTCCGAAAGCTTGACTATATCAATAAATTGAGCATCACTTTGCCCACTTCAATTACTGACTGCTTCCTCACCAGTCCTTGCTCAACTTCAACTTGGCCAGTCACAAACCATCCAACCTATATTGACATTTGAATATATATGTTATATCTCTCACCAGACTCTACATCAGCAGTACTTAATCGGTTCTCCTGATTTTGACGCCGGACGCAACATCAGCAGTGCTACGATACCGTGGGAACTCTGCTGATATCGCATTTTCCCTTCTTATAAATACGATTGGAATAATTTGGTTGGTAACAGTACGTTAAGATAGCTTGTAGACTAAGTTTATAACAATTTGAATTTTTAAGTAATAAAAGTGTTTTTTGAGAAGTGTCTTCGAGTTTTTGGGATCTAACATTGGCGCAGTCGGTAGGATCCGTCAAACGTCGGCAGAACAGAAAAATTTCAACTGTAGACGGCGGAATCTTATCCCTTAACGGACAGAACCAGGGCACTCCAAACTGAGGCGTCCTCACTCCACGACAGCAACGGAAGGAACACCAAGTGACACCCCTGGTTGCTACAATAGTTGCCGAGAACCAGTCAAGTCAGATGTGCCTGAGATTGATCGTATAAGTAGTATTGAATCATCTCGTTTTGTTTTTGTTGATTTGCTGATAGTACTGTTCAACTTATCTACTTATCCTTTTTCCTATTTCTATTTTTATAAAAATAATATAAAATTGTCGGAACACGAGCACAAGCTGCTGCCGCTGCTGATATCTAGCCCTATGAGTTATCTAATTTTTTTCATTGATTCCGGAGTTTGAGGGAGATCAGGTCTCGCTTGGAACTTTTCTTAACGCTTGTTATCTGGCGAATGGTATGGCAGTAGGGAATCAGAAAGTTTTATTAGTAGTTTTCATTAGAAATAAACTAACTCTAGGAATGCTACAAGGTTAAACGAAATCAAAGAATTACCGACGTTACATTTTGGAGATTTGAGAGACTTTTTCTTGCTTGATAGAAGACCTTCAACGTATTAAACAAATCTCCAACGGATCACCCCTCACATTATTTAATCGACTTCAAGTACTGAATGCGAAAATGCATTCAAGTATCCAAAAAACTTCGAACCTAAGTGCTAAACAAAAATAAGCACAGTGTCAACTCATCGATGCTATGTCCCTTAATACCCTTCTGACAGGCCCTCGCCTTGGACAAAATATCAGAGCTAGTAATCCAAGAGACTTATTAGAAGCTCATGCCAGGATTAGGCGTGAACTTCCTACTTCAAAACCCAAAAAGCCCCTACCCCAAACAAGCTCCTTAACTCAAAACCAGCACAACCAATAATTAGACGACCAGCACCACAACTTCCAAAATGTTTCAATTGTGGACGTTTAGGCCACATGGCAAATGAGTGCCGTTCTCAGCAACGCCCAAATTCCTTTTCAAGCGGCAACAACTTCCAAAGGCCAATTTTACAACAAAGTCAACTGCAAACCTCCTTTTAATCTCCACCTAACCATTCGAGACCCAACAATTCTCACCAAAATCAATCTTAATTTCGTCCTTCTGTAATTCAACGAAACCCAAATCATCCATCCCAACATAGAGCTCACCACGTGAATTATAACGCTCCACCATTATACGATGATTATCAAACACTCAACGACAACTATTAAACATATTATCCAGACTATATCCAAGAACAAGACTACCATTTCGATGACGAAGAATTTTAAGGAAACCAAATTTTAAATGCTGATAACCATGAAAATTTTCTCGAGCTTTCGAACCTAATCCACCCTGCGATCAATTCACCTCAACAATCCGACATCCCAGAGGAAATTCAGAATCAAATCCAGACCCTTAACTTGGAAGAAGACTCGAACCCCGACATCAATTTCCCAGAACAGACATTCCTCTAAATCCTTTACTGACAGTGAATTCCAAAAACTTGTACTTCATCAACGACGCTTCTGATAAATACAAACTGTTAATCGACACGGGAGCTGGCATTTCAATTTTTCAAGAAAAATTAGCCCAAAATTTTAAACAAAGATCTCGCGAAAGTGTAACAATCCAATGAATTACCGATCAAAAATTACACATTACCAGATCAACTTTATTCCCTTTTAACAATGGTGATCCTCATAAGGTATTCATTTAGAATTTAGACATAGAATTTGATGATATACTAGGATTAGGTTTCCTCGATCACTATCAATGTATCATTAATCTCAAAACAAAAGAACTTCAAAATTATTGCTTCAAACAAAGTTGCGGAAATGTCAAAAACGAATGAAAATAAAGAAATACCCTCTAACCAAATTCGAAACTCTATTCAAAATAAAATCTTCACCGAAGGACGCACGGAAAAAATACTCAAATTAAAATGTCACCTCACTTATACGGATGCAGTTCTCTATGCACAAGAAAAAGAGAAAGTAAGACTTCCCCATGCCCTTGTTAAAGTAAATAATAAAGGCGAATTTCTAACCTCAATAACAAACGATGATGTCATCAATAAGTCAATAGATTTTTCGGACCTTTGCATAGAACCTTCACATGAAATTCACTCGATTCTAAATTACGATGTTGATGAGGATAATCACGCCGAACCACCAGATACAGTTCAAACAATAAAAAACGAACTAAGAACTGAACATCTTGATCTAGAAGAAAAACAAGCCATCATAGACTTTTGTCTAGAATTTTCTGACATCTTTTACATGGAAGGAGATAAACTAACCTTTACCAATGAGATTCAACACACAATAGAGAAAAACAACGCTAGACCAGTATTCACCAAGTTCTATAGGTACCCCCAAATACATAAACAAGAAGTGAAGACCCAGATAGGAAAAATTTTAGACCAAGGAATCATAAGACCCTCCATATCATCTTGGTCTTCCCCTGTGTGGATAGTACCTATGAAACTAGATGCATCAAACAAGCAGAAATGGCGTGTGGTTATAGACTACAGAAAACTCAATGAGTTGACTGTGGATGATAAGTACCCCCTGGCCAAATATTTCGGACCTCCTAGACCAGTTAGGAAAGTGCCAATATTTCTCTACTTTGGATCTTGCGTCAGGTTTCCACCAAATAGAGATGGACCCCAATGATGTTCAAAAAACTGCCTTTTCAGTCAAAAATGGCCTCCACGAATTTGTTCGTATGCCTTTTGGCTTAAAGAATGCCCCGTCCACCTTCCAACGAGTCATGGACAACATCCTTGTGGGCCTTCAAAACGAGCGATGTTTGGTTTACATGGATGATATTATCATCTACTCCCCAACTATCCACGAACACTTGGATCGCCAAAAAGAAGTATATAAAAGACTTCGAAAGGCAAATTTGAAAATCCATCCAGACAAATGCGAATTCCTTCGCAAGGAATTTGCCTATCTTGGCCACCTTTTCGCAAAAGACGGCGTCAAGCCAAATCCATCCAAGGTAGATTAATCCGACAATTTCCACAACCACTGAACCAAAAGAATATCAAATCTTTTCTTGGCCTTGCAAGCTACTACCGCCGCTTTATTCCCAACTTTGCAAACATTTCTAAACCCCTCACCCGACTTCTGCAAAAAGACATTTTCCTCCATTTTGATTCTTTATGTAAACAATCTTTTGATGAACTCAAAAACGCCCTCATTTCTGACCCGATTTTGATCTATCCAAATTTCGAAGAACCCTTCCTACTAACAACCGATGCAAGCGCATTTGCAATCGGTGCTGTCTTGTTCCAAGGTCCTGTGGAAAAAGATCTTCCTTTAGCGTTAGCCTCATGAACACTCTGTAGTGCAGAGACCAAGTACTCTATAATAGAGAGGGAAACTTTTGGCAATAGTATGGGCAGAGAAACATTTCCGTCCATACCTTTTCGAAAGGATGTTCACATCGATAACCGATCATAGACCACTCACATGGCTATTTTCAATCAAAGACCCAGGTAGCAGATTGGCCAGATGGCGCTTGAAGTTAAAGGAATAGAACTACAAAATTGAACAGAAACCACGAAAAATAAATAAGAATGCAGATGCATTATCACGGATAAAAGTTAACCATTGCAAAGAATGTGTCAAATTTCAAAACAAAATTTTCGCTCTTCCATCGAACGATGACCCGAATGACATTAAAGATATCGATGATATATCAATAGACGGAGAACAAGTCGACGAAGATGAAGAACACATATTGGAAAAATACAATAACTTCGCAGAACTATATCAATATCAAATCACTCATCGATTATTCGAAAATAGAAGTTTTATACTCCCAACTTTCAGATAAATCGCACAAAGACATAGTGACGTTTTTCCAAAAAAACAAACTCGAAGAGATACATGATAAAATCATACAGGATAATTTCGAAGAACATTTAGACTTCAGAGGTGATCAATTAAATATCGCGAACAGTAAATCTGTGGAAGATAAAAAGTACCACATCATTCCCTTATCAAATGATCCAAAAATCATTGTACCAGATCTCTTATATATCCTCTTTAACCCCAAAAACGAGTTTAATGAGTCCAAAATCTATTATGTCGCAAAAAATTCAGAACTACTCAAATTAGAAACGTTATGTTACATTTTATCCGATAAAGAGATAGAATTAAAAATCTGTCAAAATATCATAACAACTCCAAACGAAGACCAAATACCCGTAATCCTAGACGAATATCACACAGGAAAAACAAATTTACACAGAGGTATAAACGAAATCGTGAGACGTATCAGAGAAAAATTCAACTGGCACAATCTTGTCAAAGATGTTGAAAAATTAATAAAATCTTGCGAAACATGCCAAAAAGTTAAAATTTGTAAAAGAAATTTGAGTAGACCCCTGGTAATCACAGAAACCCCAAAAACCCCTTTCGAAAGAATCAACATCGACATCTATCAATATCTGACAAGAAACTATGCACTCACTATTCGCGACGAACTTACCAAGTTCACCCAGGCTCACTCCGCTTCAGATAAAACGGCGAAAACCATCGTACAAATCTTGATAGTGTATCTCCAACACTATGGTACGCCCCTTAGAATCCACTGCGACTCAGGACTAGTTCAATAATATACTCATGAAAGATCTCTGGTTCTTGTTTGACATCAAACCAACATTCTCCAGTGTTGGACACCTACATTCGAACGGATCACTCAAACGATTCCATGCTACTCTTGCAGAAATGATTCGAGCAAATCTAGTCGAAGATCCAAAGCAACATCCCCTCAATATTCTTCCATACGCTGTGATCTGCTACAATGATACAAAAAGCAAGACTCATGGGTTTTTTCCGTACCAACCCATTTTTGGACAAACATCCACCAGATCACCAGAAACATTGTATAATCAGACAGAATTAAAATCGAAATACGTTAGAGATCTGGATAGCCGCATGGAATATTATCATAAAGTCGCTAGACAAAGGACCCAACAGCAGAAAGAAAAAGCCAAAACAAGATTCGATCGAACTGTTTCTAAGAATCCTTACGATTTCAAAGTCGGCGATAAAGTATTTGTCAAAGACTCGCAAATGAAATCAAAAGCTGGAAACTTTTTCAACGGTCCATTTGAAATCCAAGAAATAACACAAAATTTGGCTATCGTCCTTAACCCCGAAACAAATCAATCTAGCAAAATAAATTTTGATAGAATGAAACCGTATTCTGAATAAGAAATATTGTTATGGTGTAACTCTAGCTCAAGCCGGGTGGATTCACCTCTTCCTATGATGAGATTTCCTTCAATGGTTACCAGTAAATCGCATGGATATCCAAACGTCCAAAATCGAGAAGAGCGCCACCAAGTTTTAATTTATGAACAGGGAAGTCATACGTTCTTACCTAGGTCCAGCTAAATAAAACTTTTGAAACAATGAAGTCGAATACGTACAACCAATCTAGCAGCTGAGAAAAAATGTACTAAATTACATTTCCCAAGTACCTTATAACCTTCACAGCGCTAACCAAAATAATATACCTAATCAGATCTGTAGCGCTACGTAACCGGCCGCGTCTCACTTTACAGGAGATCCTGTGTAGTTATAAAATTTTACAAAATAATGTTTTCAAAATTACCGCTAAAATATATATAAGTGGTATGTGCACAAATTTATAACAATATTGGTTTGATCTCACCAATATAAAATCCAGCTTTGTCGGTTTATGCAGGTTCACAGGTTGAAATGCTGCTAGATCGCTTCACTCGGCGTACAAAACCACTCCATTTATTTGTCTGAAGCTGTGGCTATTATTACTGATGTCCCATCTTTCACGTTGCAAAAACGTCCAACATTCCAGATAACGTTAGCTTAATATATCAAGTCAATATGGCGACATCAATACGTCCTAGCCCAAAAATGTAGCATTCGACATTCAGCATTCAGAACCCGTACAATACAAGAAAAACCCTATGAAGAAAAACGTCTAAGTTCCAAAACTTTGTTTCGTTAAAAAAAAAACCTGAAACCTAAGAACACCAAGAAAAATGTGAAAGTCACTCTCACCTCATGGCACATCATGAGAGCTAAACTTCAAACCAAGACGTAAGTACTGGTTAACAGTAAAAACTGATTCATATGAAGAAAAATGACGAGATCAAACCTCGATTTCTTGAGAGTATAAAAAACTCGACTAACCTATCAACAACGTTCCCATAAAATAAAATGCAAATGGCACTGACAACACGGTACGATCTTCGAGTGAAATGGAGGTTTTCAACTTCAAATCGCCATCACAGCCAAATAATCACCATCAACAAGGCTAACTGAGCATTTCACACAAGTATCCCGGCACCAATATTCATCCCTCAGGGTAGGTTTTCTCAAGAAAACACTCGGTTAAAAACCAGACACTACCATTTGATCTGAGAGTCAGATTCAGAAGAAGCAAGAAAGAACTGCCAAAAGCCCATCCTACTGGAAATCAACAAGTACCAACCAAAAATCCATCCGGTTGCAAAACTCATATTCGAATAACCCATAAATAAAAAGAACATTTTATTTTTTACGGCTAGTACCATATGCGTATTATTAAAATATACCTCGGGTTCCCTATTTCATCAATGTGCGGCAACTGAAGCCGATTTTCAGCCGATGAGAAAGACAGGAATGATCAAGCCTATACCAATGCCTCATAAGTGTATTTCATGTGTATCTGGAGAAGACTGCGATTGTGCTAAAAGCTGTTTCTTATAGGTTACTCGTGATTTTAGGCCGATCTCATGCTGCCGCTTTGGTGCCGATACTCCCGTTTTTACGGTAGATCTACCATCAACACATATTTTTGTGGTAGTTGAGCTTTTTCCTTGTGAAATATTGAACAGCCAAATTTATGATATAGTGAAATAGAACTGTTGCTGTACGCGGAAACGTTCTTCTGAAATCGTGATTTTGATGGCTTCCGGTTTTTGAATTCCAAATTCAACGTTAAGGCGATCTAAAGTCTTGACGATTTTGAATCTGGCATCGCTGCTGCACGGTCTTTGTTCTAGGTTCAAATTATCGATAACAGCTGATGACCGTACCTTTCTATTGGTTGTTTTCCAAATTCGGACTAGAAATATACCCACCTACCCACTAATCCTGAAATTTTATATTGAGGCATGTGCAGTGATATGTGAGTAAACATGAAACATACTTATGGGAAATTAATATTTCTGTCTTTTCCGATTTGGCAGAATTTGGCTTCACTTTGGGAGGACTACGGTGGGTATATTTTAATAATAAGTATATGGCTAGTACAAGCTGAACGAAACGAACGCATTCACTTCTTTAGTCAGGGAAAAAGATAGAAAATCCAAAAGTCTGTAATTGCGAAAAAACAACCTATATCGTTCTTCTAACCTATATCACAATACCCTCGATAGTATCTCAAGTATGGATCGGCCTGATTTAAGAAGTTAACAGCTGGAATCCTTCAATTCTATCAGCCAACCAGTCACGGCGAATTTCCGCTTCATTCTCAGTAAACAAAATTTTGCTGGGTGTAATTTTGTTGTGAACCGAACCAAGAAAATCGCATACTTTTTGGAAGAACGATGACAAATCTAAGTCGATAAAAATTCAACAAAACGATGAAAGTACGATTTATTTTCCCAAACCAAAAAGTGAGTACTAATATTGAACTAATTGCCAAGCAACGTACAGAATAACTGATGATGTTGTTCAGTCTTTACGTGAAATTTTGTAAAACGAAAATGAATGAATTGATGCCAAAATCCGAACATAACAATATTCATTTCAGATATTCCGGGCTGTTCTTCTTGTTTATAAGGAACTTTTCCTTATAGATGAAACTATCTCGAAAAATGATGAAATTTTAAACATCTAACAAGATACATTCACCACAGCAGAAAATAATCGAATGCTCGCTTTCAAGTCAGAAATACAAACACCCGTTAGCCTTTTACGACAAATTTCTGATTCAGTTGAATTGAAATACAGAGAAGCTCTAGCCGATACCAGACATTGTTGTTGATTTGATGGGCGATCGGCCTCACCTTACCAAAGTCGCTAATGAATATCTGGAGACGGAAGGTATCAATCATTTAGACTGACCCGCACTATCGCCAGACTTGAATCCTATAGAACATGCTTGGTACATGCTTGCCAGGGCCGTGGCAGTACGCTGAAACCCAGCCAGGACCATATTACAGTTTGTTCATGCTGTTCGGGAAGATTGGCACAATATTTCTCAACAGCCCATCCAATCTTATAGCATGCTGTCTATAAGCAGGCGTTTCCAGAGGCGACAGGAATACCCAATATTAAGGTTCTTCAATAACCTTTTTTAAAAAAATCCATCAATTTGTAAAATTTGATTTTTATTTTGAAATACTTCTTTGTTTAAAAACAGTTTATAAGTGTGATACATTCTGTCTCACTAGCATTTTAGATGTTTTCTTAGTTGAAACTAATCAACTGATAATTATCTAATCCATATTTATTGATAAAAAAAATACTTTTGGAGATTTAGGCTGATGAAAAACTTTTGGATCTATTTATATTTTGAGATTTGTGAGAAAGAGCTTGAAAACGGATAACAGGGTGTAACAGAGTCGTGTATGTAGCATTGGTGATTGATTCTTCAACCATAAGAGACAGCATCAGGAAAATAGGCCAAGGTACGCGATTTAAATTTTTACAGAATGATTTATCGAAACATGAAAAATTTCGAACACTTCCGGATATAGTATCCAATTTCTTTTTTATTTTTTCATGCATTTATTTGAAAAGATAATTGTGAATCAATGACACATTTTCATGGCCAGAGACAACTCTTCTTCAAAATAGGGCAGTCACAATAATTGATATCCGACGTTTCGAGTTTTCGCATAAATCAACTTTTGTCAGAACACGAACAAAATTTTTGAATCCGGTTTTGAATAACTCTTTCTGGAAAGAATGATATGTCAGACTCGATATTTTAACATTATACCAGCGTGTGCCCAAATGTAGTTAACAAATGAAAAACATTTCTTTCATCAATTTTCTCTTAAAAAAGTATTCTTCATGAAAAGTCTCACTTTGAAAAAATACGATCTAACCAGAAATTAAGTAATTTGTATACAGGGGGTAGCCAAAAATTGCATAAACAATAATTTTACCTAGCAGTAAACTACCTCTAATTTCAATTTTTAAGGATTTTTTTTTTTTTTTAAGTTGTTAACCGGGCGACTGTGTGCTGCATATTTTTGAAAAAGGATTCGTATCACATATCCCTATTTCAACCAACGTGAAATAAAAAAAACTGAACCCAGAGACTGTGTGCTGCATGTTTTTGAAAACGGTGTGTGGTGGGGTATGAACATAAGTATCGATGATTTAAAGCCCTTACATCGCATTTCTACATTGAAACAATTGTTCCAATGTGGTCATACAAATTTTGCGCTTTGAAACATCGATATAATCGAATATCAGGGGAAATAACTTTGCAGTGATTTTTTTAATTACTTGTGTGGTCGGGTCTATGATACCCCAGACTACTTTGGATGCATGTAACTTATCTGCATTACCAGCGAAGACTGACTTGACTGTCATTGACGAATCCTCATTCCTCATGCAGTTCTAGGAAGGTAGAGGGGAGCACAGTGCGGCACTGGAGACAAATTCTTGAATGTCTGTGAAGGAAGCACTCCCGGAAATGTTCTCAGGAATGTTCCCGGGGGTAAAAGCGAACTCACTCCCGAAAAAAAATCTGCCGTTCGATTGAGAGCCTTGAAATGTAGGCAGTGTTGTCGCGTATTTTCTATATACCCAAACACTTTTTAGACTATACAACGAGTACAAACAAGCCTTTTTCAATCCAGAAGCTTACGAGATCGCTGCGCAGGTAAATTGATACCTATTTTTTAAAAGCGATATATAGAGAGAACTTTTTTGGTCTTTAAAATTTTCCATAAAATGTGGTTAAGTAAAGAACCATTTTGTAATTGATTATTCTAGAACTTATAATTGATTTGCAAATGGAAATATTGGAATTTCAGACAAAAAACACATTGTACTCATGATATTATTTATTTTTGTGTTATCACGGGTAGTCAAACAAACAAAACAATATACCTTGGGAAGACCGACGCTCTTGTTGGTTCAGTTAGGTGTTATTTTCTCGCATAGACTTTTGCTGACACGAAAAAGTCTAACAAATTTATAGTCAGAAACTTCAGGGAGGGTGAAAGGACTTCTTTGAGTCAAAATATCCCTATTTATTTCCATCCACTCTGCAGTCTTCTACAGTTCTACATCTTCTTGAATGGTGTCATGGAGATTATAATTTCATTGAGATCATCTACTTCTTTTATATAAACAGCACACAAAATCGACTTTAACAATAAAATCGAATAATCAGATTGTGAGTGTTGCGAACAACGCAACTATTTATTATTTTTATAATTTTAAAATACGACCCATTTGGTCACCTCAGAAAGTCACGTACACTAAGCCGAATAAGTTAAGTACAATATTACGGAACAGTATAGGAAGGTAGTCATTGCTGTCAGTTGACGTTGGAAAAAAAATTCACCTTGCAAAAAATGTCAGTACAGACTATCATCACGATCCAGTGAGACTCAAGTAATTCGGTAGTTCTGTACATGAAAAGTAAAAGTTTCAGTTGTAAGCACGTATTTTTTATTCAAAATATCCAACCAGTGTCGTTGATAATACTGAACACTTTATTACATTTAGTAATACCCGCTTGCATTCTCACAAGCTGATATTGAGAAAAATTGTCCTTATATATCTGTTCAGTTGGGATTATGAGTCCTGACTGCTACAGTGAGGTTGAAAACTAGTGGGAGCTCATTTTCCCTTCTTAAACTTCCCGGGAACCTCCAAATCACCCGTCAAACTTTCAAGAATATGACATTCGCCCTATTATGGTGAATCACGCCCACTTCCCGGAAAGTTCTCCTCCCAGATATTGAAGAATACGGATCCTGGGCGCAACATAAAATGGCGCGCTTTTAAAGACTGCCATCCCACACAGTTGCCGGGTTTAGAGTCACATACAAATGATATACGATCTTTTTTTTCTTTAAAGTACATTTATTGATGACCTAGACAAAATCAAAAACTGTAATTTGCAAAAGTTGATTAGAATCATTTGAAAACTACGTTTTGATTTCCAGTAACACTTATCCACGATAAAAATCAGGTTTTGTTTAGTTTGGTGTTTTTCTGAGACAAAAAGTCGAAGATATTTTAATTAAGACGTCAGGATAATTTTTTTTGTAAAATTAATAATAAAAAGGTTTTCCATACAAATCTAACTTGAAAAATATTACAGATTACGTTCTAATCAACTTTTCCAAATAACAATTTTTACTCAATCAATCAATTCTTTATTGTTCACAGAAAAACACATTTTCATTTGAGTTCACCCTGGTTGAAAATAACAGATTGATAGAAACGAAAACAAATATTTGATTAAAGAACAAACATTTCAAAGAATTACAACAAAGTACCTAGCTTACTAAAAAAATTGCAGGGACATCATTCATTCCTTAGAAAGGAACGTAATCTTAATATATTAACTAACGAGTGACATATTTCTCTAGCTAAATAGGGGGTCAAGTTATTCAAGTTGCTAGGAAACAATGTAGAATCGGCCCAATTTTGAGGTCGCAGACTCTTACACAAAGGGCAATAAAACATGATATGGGTTAGAGTTCCAGGTTCCAGCATGTTACAAACCGAACACATTTCGTCCTGCTTTATCTGATACGAATAACCCCGGCAATAGAATCTACAATGGAGTTTTGGGCAAATGCGGAGTTGAGCAAGAAATCGTAGAACATGGAATATGCAATCAAAAGAAAGATAGTTAGCGGCTTCGGCGGAAAAACTGAGGCAGCTGTAGAGATGAGTAAATGTAGCAGTATTCGCCATTGATCAATCCGACAGAAAACACTGGTCACGGAAACGAAGTGGAATAGTTTCACAATTCATTTTCAGAGTTTTCGCGTTCAGACGGCCAGATATCAGAGAGGTTGGATTTATCAAATCAATCCTTCAAGAAAGACAACCAGTAATATTTTGACGAAGAGTGGGTATTCAGAAGGTCGATTTGACGATCAAGACAGATGTAAGGCAGTCTAGTGTTCTCCATGAGCAAAACCTTTAATGAAAACCTTATAGTTATCTTTAAGACAAAATAGAACAAATGGGCACATCCTACCTCCAATCTTACCAGAGAGGAAGCAGTATTTCGAGGGCGGTGGAGTAGATTTTTTTAGAAGGAGAGTTGTATTTTTTCCAGACAGTCCGTATATCTTGGACTTCATACAGGAAGACAGTCCGTGAATATATTCAAAATCGTACTTCCAAAAAGTTTTTCTCTACTCACAAATGACCCTGACGGTCAGGTTCATTACTGACCCTGACGCTTGCTCAGCACGCAAAATAGTATTTTCACACATATTCCGAAAAAAGCCCGATGGTGTGAACACAGGTATGTGAATTCTTTGACAATCCTAAGTGGATTATCATTGATAACAAATTGGTTACTTTCGTAGAGCCTGCCAGCACGATTGATAACCATAATTTTGGATTTATTCTCATTTTTAATTATTCGATCATTAGAACTTACCTGAAGCTCGATCGTGATTATATGAAGGTCCAGTCCAAAAATATCACATTCAATTTTTGACAATGTAGTACGTGCTTCTAGTGCTTTTGATCACAAGGTTTAAGGAGAAGAGTCCGAGGCCGGCCTTGCTCCACTACGCGATATCGATATTTCATTAGGCGGCGCTGTCTTCATTGTTTTTGAAGACTTTTAATAATTTTAAAGCCAATTTAGCCAGTTGGTTAAGGGGGATGTGACATTTTCGGACTGGACCTTCATATAATTACGATCGCACTTCAGGTAAGTTCTTTTGATCAAATAATTATATTTCAGGTTCAGTCCTCAATATTACATTTATTTTTGACAATGCAGACGTCAAGAGAATAATTGGCCTGTAAAATAATCATTCTTCAGGATCACCTGTAAGTATTGGGTGGATAAATAGATCGAACAAAAACTCAACATGAGCTAAACTTTATGTAATACATAATATTATTGTTAGGTACAAACATTAGGTACACATTGAATACCTACTCAAAATTTACAAGGTTATTCACATTATTCGACACAAAATATTATGGCTAAAGCATCTGCTTTCAAAAAAGTTTTTTTTTCCTGGATGGATAGGGACCCTTCAAGGCTACATTTTAAAAATATTTTCATGTTATACAGGGTGTCCCTAAGACACGAAACGTATCAAAGTTGTATCTTTTTGAATGGAATACCTTGTATATTATTTCATTTTTGGCTTGTATGATCAAAATTAAGGTAGGTTTGATTGAGGTTCAATACACCTTAACCTTATGGTTTTTGAAATATCTTCAATTTTGCGAAAATGTAGTATTCATTTTAATGCCTAATTTCTCAGCTGTTGTTTTCTTTTCTTTAACCAAATTAATGATCAAGTTTACCATTTGATCAAGATTAATGTCACACTTATGAAACTTTTGAAAACCTATACAGAATGTCTGAAAATTATGGTTAAATAATCATTATCTTTAACCGGTAATAACTTGTTTTATTTGAATGGCACGCCCTGTATTTAATGCCAACAACAGATGTAAAATTTGATTGTCTATCGAATATTATTATACCTTCCTATAGCTAACTCTCCACGTTTTCAAGTAAAACGAAGTCATAATTATGTTACCTAATTTAACCTATCGGCTTGAATTATGAACAAAGATAAAAACATGGTGGAAATCCACCAACAAATTTTTCATGGCAAGTGTTCAAAATGATGACCATCCGACTCTGAACAAAAACGTATCATTTTTCCAAAACCTCCAGCAACATTTGCCAACATCGCGGGCTTACGGTTTGGAAAGTTTTTCTGATGCGTTGCTTCAAATCATCTGATGTTGTCGGTGGTGTGTAATGAACGATCCCTTTCATGTATCCCCACAAAAAGAAATCCGGTGGCGTCAAGTCGGCGTACCTTGGGGCCAAGCTTGAATAGCATTTCTTCCAATCCACCGATTTTGGAAACGAACATTTGAATATTCCCTGACCGCACGATGAAAATGCGCAGGAGCTCCATCTATTTGGAGCCACATAGTTCCTCCAATGGAATGTCTTGTAAGAAGACTGGAAATTGATTGATCAAAAAATCTAAAAACAACCTTTCATTTAAATGTTCTTCAAAAAAGTAAGGACCGATTAAATATTGACCCATTATTCCGGCCCACACATTCACTGACCATCGATGTTGATTATGAACAATCCTGAATTGATGTGGATAGGAATCAGAATAATAGTGTAAGTTATGCCGATTAACAGTTCCATTGTTATGAAATTACATTCGTCATTAAACATAACTGAGTTGAAAAAGTGCTCATTACATACAAAATCCAACTCGTCCTTCATAATCGTCTTCGGACAATTCTTGGTGAAGCTGAATTTTATAATCATGATAATTATATTTTTTGAGGACTCTTGAAACGATCGCTTGGCTTATGTCGATATTTTGTGCAATTTGGTTTTGACTTATATGAGGATATTCGATTACGGAGGTGATCACCGTAAATTGAGTTTATTCATTTCCAGTCACAGGTTTCCTTTTGATGGGTTTTTCATACTGAACACCTCCAGTTTCTCTAAATTGTGCTAATAGTCTTTTAAATACTGCTTTATTTGGACGGTTTCTGTTTGGAAATCTTTCAGCGTAAACTCTTGATGCTAAGAGGCAGTTTTGATGGCATTCTACCAGTATAAAAAACATGTCAATCCGTTCTTCTTTTGGATAAATTAGCAATTTTTTAGCTATTGCTAGCACTAATAGAACGATAAGTAATTGAATAATAATAGGGGTTGTCAAAACACCATAGGTGAAATATGTTCCTAACGGTGTTTGGAGACGGCATCTTTATCTATTGGTGTTAATGAGAAACCTATTTTTTTTTTCTTCGCTTTACTTGAAAACTTGAAGAGTTAGCTATAGGAAGGTATGATAATATTCGATGGATAATCAAATTTTACATCTGTTGTTGACATAAAATACAGTGCGTGCCATTAAAATAAAACAAGTTATCACCGTTTAAAGATAATGATTATTCAACCATAATTTTTAGACACTCTGTATAGGTTATCAAAAGTTTCATAAGTGTGACATCAATCTTGAACAATTGGTAGACTAAATTATCAACATATAACGGATCTTATTCTATATGATTAAATATGAGAGATTGTTCGAAATTGAAAACGTCGTTGATACAAGTCAATATAGGACTCTTCTTAGCTCTGCCGATCGCCATCTTCTCCAATAAGTCCATTTTTTTGCCCTTTGAGCAAACATGGAGTATCTCGGTGTCCGAATTGGAAAAGCCATGTCCTGTTGATAGAAGATGGTTGGCGAACGTAGACTTCGTCTCTATGTTTTCTGTGCCTCTATTTTTGGTTACCAAGCTAAGATGTTCTTGAACTCTTTGAGAAAAAACTTCCTACCTGTCTGCCCCACATAGACGGCGGGACAATCTTGACACTTTAAGGAGTATACCCCCGATTGTGTTTGTGGGTCCAGTTTGTCCTTGGTTTTAACTAATTGCTGTTTGATAGTATTTGTAGTCTTAAAACCGATCGCAATATTTTCATATTTGAACAAATTGGCAAGCTGAGTAGAAATATTTCCAAAAAACGAAAGGCATCTGAAGACAGTTTCGGATTTGGCTCTGACAATGCTATATGATAGTTTATACTTGTTATGGAACTTGTAATATATTCTATTGATCGTATCCAGTGGAAAGCCGTTATTGAGTGCAATATGTTTGATAATATCAAGCTCTTTATCGAAAGCTTCCTTGGATAACGGTATGTTAAACAATCTATAGAAAAATGAGTTGAAGGCTGCATATTTGTGGCTATGTGGGGAGTGTGAGTTAAACTGGATTACATTATCTGTGGTAGTTGGCTTACGATAGATCTCAAACTATAATCCTTCTTTATGCTTTTTGAGCAGAAGATCTAAAAACGGCAGTTGTCCATTCTTTTCTTTTTTCAAAGTAAACTCGATCTTATCATGTAGGCCGTTGATAAAATCTAAAAATTCTGCTAATTTTTCTTCACCACCACTCCAAACAACACAAATGTCATCCACATATCTCTTATATGCCAAAATATAATGACCAAAAGCACTTCTTATGATCCTTCCCTCAATGTCGTTCATGAAAATTTCACTCAAGAACGGGGACAAACAAGAGCCCATCGCCAAGCCTAACTTCTGCCGGTATACTTTGTTGTTAAACTGGAAAAAGTCCTGACTCAGAACTAGTGAGAGAAGAGCTGTTAGTCCATGTACCATTAGCTTGGGAAGGCCTCTATTTCTTTCCAGAAGACGGCTTACCATTTGAACACACTCTTCCGGTGGAACGCTAGGAAAAAGGTTCTTGACGTCAAGGGAAATCAACAACGCTCCCTCAGGAATCTTGACTTTCTTCATGTGATTTGCAAAATCTACAAAGTTCTTAGTAGAAAAAGGGTTGTTGAAACCTGTGGTCTCTCTAAGAATGGCATTAAGCCAGGAAGACAAATTGTAGGCTGGAGAGCTCACAGAAGATACGACGGGTCTCATTGGCATATCATCTTTGTGCACTTTGGGCAGTCCGTAAAGTATTGGTGTTCTCGGATTCATGGGGTACAGTCTCTCTCTCCTGATGTCAAAAAATTCCAAGGTAGTAAGGCAATCATTCAACGTACCCTTCAACCTGCTGTAGAACTTGTTGGTTGGATCTCTCTGTATAGTTTCGAAGTCACCCTCACTCAAAAACTGCTCAACTCTTTGGATATAATCATCACGCTGCATAATGACCAAGCAAGAGCCCTTATCCGCCTTCGTCAAGATCAAATCGTTGGCCAATGCTTTCTCTTTCAGAAAATCTAAGTGAGCCTTTTGAGGGTCGTCTCTGTTGCTAGCGTTGAGAAAAGTGCGAGAATTCAAGAGTGTGATGATTCTGGATCTCAATATAGCCCGATTTGAAAGATCCGTCGATTGTATTATATTCTCTGCTTCTACGGCCAAAATCTCCTTTGATTTTCTGGTTACTTTACGTGGAATGTTGAATTTGAGGTTTGAGTTCAAAATACTCTCCTCTTCATCTGTGAAAATCACACTCGACAAATTAAGGAAGCGTTTGTGAAAATTGAATTGACATTGTCCCAACTGCCTCCTGTACTCATAAGAGTCACTCCCTCTTAGGTTCAACATCTGGGATGATTTGAGGTTTTGAAGTTTCTAACTGAGTCGATTGAATGTATCATTTCCGAACTCCTGTGTCTCGTCTCTCAACTTCAAGTCCAAACAGCAAAACTCCAAGAAGAAAAGCATCAACGTCAATGTCAGGTACAAGAACTTCAACTTGGAATTGACTGAATTTAAATTTTTATAGTGCTGTTTAACCTCTTCCTTGATCCACTTCTCCTTAGCGTATCTTGAAGCGGTATTCGCTGATTTCGTCCGTAATCTCGATTTGAGGGACACGAATTTTGATGTCAGGTCGTGTCTCAAACACTGTTGCAGAAACCAAATTTTTAACAACAGATTCTTACGTGCAATCAGGTTATTCTGGTAAAATCGGATGAGCTTGGCCTGACTGGGATTCTCAAATAGTTGAAAATCATCCATTTTCTCAAAGAGGGCCTCTTATAAATTGAATAAGTAGAAAAACCAATGTCTTTAGGCCTCAAATTTAATATCAATGGTTACACGTGTTTCGCCAATCAATGGCATCATCAGACCCAAGATAATAATCTGCTAATTACACAGAAGAATATATACGTAGAAACACAATATAATACCTTGGATATGTCAAATGTACAATAAAACACACCTTTCACATTTCACTTTCGGTCAAACACTAGATCACATACTGAGTAAATGGACGAAAAAACAAGCAAAAACGTAAAGATAACATCACTTGAGCATAAAAAACAATTTGGGAAAAGTAAAAATCATTTAATCATCCTGGGATCGAACCATGATATCCATTCAGTGACAACAGTAGCACACCACGCCTTACACCACTCGGCCAAATTAACTTATCAAAAATCAACATATAACGGATCTTATTCTATATGTTTAAATATGAGAGATTGTTCGAAATTGAAAACGTCGTTGATACAAGTCAATATAGGACTCTTCTTAGCTCTGCCGATCTCCATCTTCTCCAATAAGTCCAATTTTTTGCCCTTTGAGCAAACATGGAGTAACTCGGTGTCCGAATTGAAAAAGCCATGTCCTGTTGATAGAAGATGGTTGGCTAGAAGAAGAGTCCTATATTGACTTGTATCAACGACATTTTCAATTTCGAACAATCTCTCATATTTAATCATATAGAATAAGATCCGTTATATGTTGATTTGTAATAAGTTAATTTGGCCGAGTGGTGTAAGGCGTGGTGTGCTACTGTTCTCACTGAATGGATATCATGGTTCGATCCCAGGATGATGAAATGATTTTTACTTTTCCCAAATTGTTTTTTATGCTCAAGTGATGTTATCTTTACGTTTTTGCTTGTTTTTTCGTCCATTTACTCAGTATGTAATCTAGTGTTTGACCGAAAGTGAAATGTGAAGGTGTGTTTTATTGTACATTTGACATATCCACGGTATTTCATTGTGTTTCTACGTATATATTCTTCTGTGTAATTAGCAGATTATCATCTTAGGTCTGATGATGCCATTGATTGGCGAAACACGTGTAACCATTGATATTAAATTTGAGGCCTAAAGACATTGGTTTTTCTACTTATTCAATTTATAAGAGGCCCTCTTTGAGAAAATGGATGATTTTCAACTATAATGTTTCGTGTCGAATAACGTGAATAACCCTGTATAAAAAACCAACTCAAAAAAAAATTTTTTGTGCAAAAATATTGTGCATTTCTCGGTGCATTTATTTTTAAATGAAAAAGAAACAAAATAACTTTTGAGGAAAGACAAATATATTATGTCGTATTGTATACTGTCTGAAGGAAGCTATCCGCTTCTCACAAAGGTCTGTTAGAGAATTTGGCTAACTTTTGACTGTTCGCTCCAACCCACCGATTTTCTAATAGTATCAACTGTCAGTCCCTTTCCAAATGCTTTCTATGTAGAAGCGTGTCACGTGGAATGTGCTTTGAAAAGAGAAGAATATACACCTGCTAACTCCAAAGCTCCTTTTATCCTGCGACTTAGAGTTTGCCTTGATGCTTTCTTATGAGGATTAATAAAGGTAATGAACAAACTGCCACAATTATCCGGTCGTAGCGCTTGTGATACTTCCAAATATTTCTTGAGGATAGTGACCACACATAAATTCAAGCAGGGTTGAGGGGCATTAGGTCTAGAGGTTTTTACCAGATCTGGAATATAGATTCTTGCCCCTGAATCAGAAAAACTAATGTTTGAACATTTGATAACCGAAAGGGTTTGAATTCTCTGGGCTGGGACAATCAGTTTATAGGTTAAATTTTTTGTCTTGTTTTCGAAAAAAGTCAGAACTTTTCCTTGATCCCATGTGGAAGTATATCTGGGTTCGAGAGGCCAGAGCCTGAAGATACCTTTCATAAATCTCTTCAAGTGGGGATCTTTTCCTAAATTTCTTGAAGTCATAGGTGATAGGGCAGCAGGATGAGAGTTAAATGGTCCGAATATGTTATTAGTGGTGTCCAATAATCCTTGAAGAATGGTTATGACGTCAGAAGTTTCACTTGCAAACGGTTAGATATTCCGTTCAATACAGAGTTTCCACGAAGAATTCAATGTAGAATTGTACTGTTTAAGGGATGATTCGCTTAAGGAATTCACCATTGTCCCGAGTGCACCTTCTGGGATCCCCTTTCTTCTAAGGGCCTGGCAGAGAGCTTCTTGGCAACCAGGATAAGATCTTTGCACAATGGATGCCTAACCTTGCTAAAGGGAGAAGAAAGTATGTCTTCATCAGGTCCAAAAAACAGCGGTTTTCCTACTATCAATCTCGCAAATAATGAGTACCATGGTTGGCTCTTCCAAAATGGCACGACCATAATGCCAGATGCTTGATCATTCATTATTTTTTGCAAAACCCGGTGAATCAGGGCAAATGGATGAAAAGCATAGAAATTGAGAATGTCCAACAAGACAGTGAAAGCATCAATGGCTTCAGATTCTGGATCGATATTCCAAGAAAAATATCTAGCACATTTTCTATTAGCAACAGACGCAAATAGATTGACTTCCGGTTGGCCAAGGTATTGCACAATATCGTTAAAAATATCATCATTAAGGGACCACTCTTTTTCCCTAGGCAAAGAACGCGATGCCTGATCCGCTTGCCAATTTTCCCTTGATTGTATATATGAAGCAAAAATGCGTGAATTTCTATTTTCGACCAATTCCATATGGCCTTCTCCAGGGTTTTCAGTTTGGGAAATTTATATGATCCTCCAACTCATTCAGAGACCACCACCACACGCACTTTTACCCTGACAGTAGGCCCCCAACCTGACAGACTAGCATCCGGTCGATTTTCGATTATGAAATTGTCCTTGTTCAAGAAATTTGTGGCCTTTGGAAGTTTTTCCAACCACCACAGTAAATCAGGCTCAATTTCCTTTGGGATTTTCATTTTTGCGATGTAATTTCCGAAGTTTGACCTAAGGGTTAAGTATTCAGCCCTTTCTAATGATTTCGTATACAAACTGCCATAGGTACTTTATACCTGGACATGCCGAATTTAAAAGGCTCAGGAGTTGTGCAAATTGAACAATTTTATAGCTCTCCCGGTGCAGAAACAACTTTATAAATTTGAGAAGTTTTGTCCTTTCTTCTTCTGTCCATTCAATTGACATTTCTGACGAGTCAAAAATGAAGCCAAGGAACCTGCATCTAACTCTAGGAAAAAATACACTTTTCTCCTCATTAATTATAAATCAGAGGGATGTTAACACTTGTACAACACGGTCAACATTCGAAGAACACTCTCTGAAGGACGACCCTAATATTAAAAGATCGTCCAAATAATTAACACATAGGACTCCTCTGAAACGAAAGTATTCAATTACTGGTCTCATCAGCTTGGTAAACGTGTAAGGAGCCGTTGCCAAGCCAAACGGTTAACAAGTTAATTCATATATAGAATTATTAAAAAAAAATCTCAAATATTTTCTGTGTTTTTTATTGATTGAGATCAAGTAATATGCATCTTTGAGGTCAATTGTGTCCAATGATTTTTCAACAACTAGATATAGCCCGACGTCTCTTTGTGTGTCACAGGTTTACACATTGAGGGGAGAGAGAAATTCTTGGGAGAATTCTTGCGAGTTTGCCAAACTGAAAATTTAATTAGTAGCTACCTTGAATTCAAGGTATTTTTATTCTAATTGAAAATACTCCCTACTCTAAGAGTGCATTTCCGGTAGTAACCAATTATAATAAAATGTACATTTTTAGATCACTAGTGATAATAAAACATTTTCAATGAGACCCATATTTTTCCATGAACCTTATTTACTTATGTAGACACGATGCAACGAAAGTCATCTGGCAACAAGACACAAATGCCAGTTTGAGATCAACCAATCACAGCTGATAGTCATTTTAACCAATCATAGCCTGTAGCTCCCTTGGAACACTGTTGTCGGCTTGTTCAAAATTCAATATTTTTGAAGGCCGAACAGCTGATCTATGTAAACAAAACTTATCAATAATCAGTGAATTATAACTGTGATATTGGAATAAAACAAAATCAAAACATATCCTCGTTAATACACTGGTTAATCCCTTTTGATAAAAAGTGAAAATGCTGGGTGGTTTTTATTTGCAACAAGGTTGCACGTTTGGCCAACGGACGAGATGTAAATAATAACATGTTTATTATAGTGACAAACAATTTGCCCGGAATCTAGGGTGTACGCTAGTTCTAGTGGGTTCTATATTCTAAGATTGTGGCTATAAAATAATCTGGTTGAATAAGCCTACTTGCAGTTCTAATATCCTTTATTTCAAAGTGATGAGGATTGAGGAAAGTATTTAACCATTTTAAATTAAGGATTAGACGCTTTTTACCATTCGGAAAAATAGGCGAGATAAATTGGACTGGTGTTGGAAGGCACTTTTGAATAACACCCTTTTCGACTAAGCTAGCAATTTCCAAACAAAGTTGTCCATATTCAACTTGTGAAACTTTCTTTTGAAAAGAGTAATTGAGTTGATTAATCTTCAACTCAATCCAGGCCAACTGGGTTATTGGTAGTGAATGATACCCATAATAGTTACTCGATGCATAAGGTTCAAAAGGATACGGGTCGAATCCAATGTGCCTGAGAAAGGTCCTTTTCAAGGTTTTGTGGATTTTTTTCCTATATTCTCCAGTAAGCATGAAATGCTCTTTCCTAGGGCGCTTATCCCTGTCCCTCACGGTGAGAAGAGTCTGTTGCTAAAATATTTTTGGTAGAGCTGTTGAGATTTCTGGATTTATCTTTGGTGGCACAAGACATGTCAGACTAGCTGGAGTTTCATATATACCAACGAGGGCTACACGCTCCTCCTTTTTCAAGCCATCCAACAGAACTACCTTCCATCTTGAAATTAATGATTCAAGTAAAGAAAAAACGTTGGATAGAACCTTGTCAGGGTCTTCACCTAACATCTCCATGACATCAGGCAGAGAACCATCATCATGAACGACAAGTTCTTCATTATAAACGACAAGTTCATCAAGGTCGATAATTTCCTGTTCAGGTAATTCGTTATCTGACATAACACCACACGCATTATTCAGACTATTTCAAGGCTTCTCCACTCACGTGGCCACATCGCAGGCTCTGGTGATTGTTTCACGCTCCCCTTATCAGATGAGGCCGACCAACTTCTAGATTCGGAACGACGTTCCCTATCTTTGTTATGTCGTTCCAGGTGCCTGGCTTGTCTGGCAGAAGATCTAGGCCTTGGTGAAAATATTTGATGTCCTCGATGTCCCCGATGTCTTTTAGAACGGCTAGGAGAGCAGGAATGATGGCTCTTTCGTTTCTTTGATTCATTTTCTAATTTCCTAACTCGTTTTATAAGGGATGCAGCAGATTTACTTTCGGAATCGCTTGAGACGAATTCCCATTCCTCTTTTTAGACCTGCCCATTCTGTAAAAGAAAGCGCTAAAATGGAACGCTTTGTTTCTAGAATCGTGAGATTAGGTTGGACTACACAAAGTCTAAAATTAAACCTGTTTAGATTTTTTCCGACGAAATAAGTGGATCAAAATGTATATTTGTATCTAATGTAGGGAATTTATGAAAATGTACTTATGTACAGGGTGTTTCCGCTTATCATGCAAGATAGATAGGGACTTTAAATACAAAGTTGGTAGGTATTCACATGAACCGCCAGGAAAAAATATTTTTTCGTATACCGAGTGCACTAGAAAAGTGTGGCAGACACAACATTTTTTTGAATGGAACACCCTATATATCATTTTATAATCAAATAGACATTATTTTTCTGATCTCGAAAATATACAACATGTAGGCATTTCTTCCAGCCGTTTTCAAAATATTCAAGTTTTAAAGTTGGTTTTTTGGTATTGCGAAATTTAGTATCTATGACAACAATAATTGTTTGAACATCGTTTATTGATTTGTATCCTTCCAATAATCTAAAACAACGAATATAACAAGTGAATACATTGTATTATAAATAAATTGATATCATAAAATGCATTTAAGAAAATGTGTTGTGAATAATGGCGGGCATATTCAATAATTGCACTTCATGATATCAATTTATTAATAATATAATGTATTCACTTGTTATATTCGTTGTTTTAGATTATTGGAAGGATAAAAATTGATAAATAATGTTCAAACAATCATTGTAGTCATAGATACTAAATTTGGCAATACCAAAAAAACAACTTTAAAACTCAAATATTTCGAAAACGGCTGGAAGGAATGCCTACATGCGGTATATTTTTGAGATCAGAAAAATAATGTCAATTTGATTATAAAATGATATATAGGGTGAAAAAATGCAAGTTGTGTCTGTCACACTTTTCTCGTGCACCCGGCATATAGAAAAATATTTTTTTCTGGCGGTTCATGTTTATACCTAACAACTTTGTATTTGAAGTCCCTATCTATCTTGCATAATAAGCAAGTTAGTCTGCAGACGAGATATACGAAGACATCCTGTACATCAGAACAATTTTTTTGGACAAAAAACAAGAAAATATGAGGCGCTTTGTTTTTTAATCTTGCACTCGCTGCACAAAAAAACACAATGAAGATAGCGCCGCCAAATGACATATCGATATCGCGGATTGAAGCAGGGCCGGCTTTGGATTCTTCTCTTTAAACCTTGTGCTCAGAAGTACAAGAAGCACGTACTACATTGTTGAAAATTAAATGTAATATTGAGGACTGGACCTGAAATATAATAAGACGATTCTCATTTGCGTAGTCTTCCATAATGAAAAGTTTCCTCATCAAGTCGATCTCAAAATCTCCAAAGTTAATCAAATCATCGACATATAACAGAAGCAAAACATCGTTGAAAGCATCAATGCTCATGCCACGAACACCACGATAATAAAAGAAAGTTTCCATATCGGCAATAAAAAGATCAAATAATGTTGGGCTCAACGATTCACCTTGGAGTACTCCTGAGCTTATCTCAATTGATTTCATTATGCCATTGGATGACTTAATTTTCACAGTAGCGTGATTATAAAGATGTTCAATAACATTCACAAAGTTGGAGCTCAAACCATAGCAATATAGCTCCGTCACTGTACATTTTAGAAAATTCACTGTACTCAAAAACTGAATCTTCTACTCTTGTGAATCATGAAAATATTCATGGGTATACCAGACAAGAAACAGGGGTGAGTTTGTGTCCGTTTATTGGCGTCTGAAGAGGTGTCAGACTGGTCCGGGTTACTTGGCTATGAAGTTTATCAATATACTTCCAGAAAAAACTAAAGCGCTAGAATATCCACAATTCTGAAATAAAATTAAGGATTTCTTAATCGAAGATTCTTTTTACTCATTTGAGGAGTGTTTAACCTATTTTAACAGACATTGAATGTGATAGTGCTAGATAAATGTCCTGTTATTTTCAACTTTTAGTTTCAACTTTTAAATTTTACTTCAATAATTATCATTACTGACGTATGTAAGCAATTTTTAAACGTTCTGGACATGAATAAACAATTGGAATTCGAATTTTGAAAGTTGAATTTAAATTTGAAATAGAGCTTCGACCAAAGTAAGGGATGAGAAATTGAATCGAACGCTCGTTTGAAATCTATAAAAGCTACAAAAACTTTGCGACCTCGTAGTCTCAAATGGTTATTGATGATCGCGTGCAGCAGAAAGATGTTGTCTATGCAACCACGTCCCTTCACAAACCCAGACTGAGATTCAGGAATGGTGCAGTGTTCTTCCAGCCAAAGAAAGAGTCGCTCCAATAATTCTTGTGTGAATATTTCGAGAAAACAATTGACAAGTGCTACTGATCTGTAGTTCGATGGTTCTCCTTCTTGTGCAGCACTGACAAGAGAACTAGACACCAAGCATCAGGCAATATATGCGTCTCAATTTTGGAAAAAAGTGAACCAAGATACAAAACCCAGTTTTAAGGAAGATATTCCATCCATGCCCGGAGCCTTGCCGATTTTGCAATTTTTAAATACCATGGGAAGTTTATCAAACTCCACGCGTGAGTCAAGAATTGGATCAGAAGCACCAAAAAATTGTCCTGCATCTATACATCTTCCAGTATAAATTGAATCAAAAAAAGATTCCCAGGTTTCCTTATCAAGATTGTGCCTAACCGATATATTTTTCAGTTTTTTTATAGTACCTCAAAGAGTATTTTGATCGAAAACCCTTGAGATCTCCAGAGTCGATCCACGATCGTAGTCCCTCTTCTTTCACCTTATCAGATTCTTGTATGACTGCCTAGTCGAAAGATATTCAATTTTTTCTTGATTTCTTAAAAGCTTTGAGTGACAGTTCCAAGTTTTTTTTTCATTCGATGACATTCGCCGTCAAACCATGGTTTGCTTCGATGACATTCGCCGTCAAACCATGGTTTGCTTAGTGAGGTTTTGGTCTGGAATGTTATCGAAGCTTGAGACGTCTTGATGAGCCCAGCGGATTCAGGGGCTTCTTAAACAGCCGCACAGAAACTAACAAACCTCTCATTCAGATCAACTACTGGGACTACAGGGTTAGAAAAATGTATGGGCTGTTGATGAGCTGTACGTCGGTGAACCTTCCAGAAAAGGGAACCGACAGTCTGCAAGATCGGATCTTTTCATTTGATCAAGGTTTCATGAGCATGATTATTGTGATGACCAGAGGGAGTATCTAGTCGTAAGCGCACAGGGAAATAAGATGAGAATCCAATTTTATCCAATACACATAAATCGTCAATCAAGGGGAGACCATTTACGTTTGACAAAAACAAATCTATAACGCTGTTTCCCTGTGCCCCACAACAAGTATATTTAGAAGGCTTGTCACTAACTGACCGACCATTAATAGTCACCAGTTCGTTGATTGAAACAACTTCTAAGAAACTACGACCTCTCTTACTGACCGTACTATCTGAAGATAAACGGGTAGCGAGAGCTTCGTGCCATAAAAAACCTCTTCATCTACAGTGTTATTAGCATTACTAATTCGTGCATTGAAGCCGCCACATACATAAATAGACATAGCATAACCGGAATCTCCCGCCCCAGTTAAAGTAGATTGGAAATCTTCCAGAGTAACCTTAATATCTAAACTTGGTCTAAAACATACAAAACTTGATATGAAAAAATCCCCACAAGTATTGACTTTCAAAATGATCCATGGATCTGAACTCTTCAATAACTCACACTTGAATAATTTCCTGTAGATTATTGCCAAGCCGCCACTCGCCCTTCCAGGGGAGGACTCCCTGGTTGCGGTCGCAGATATGATGTCAAAATCGGCCATCAACGACTGTGGGCATTTCGGACTTCCCACATACCATGTCTCCGCCAAACACAAAAAGTCGAATTCCTTCCCCTCATCAATAAGCTGATCCAAATTTCCAAAGCCCTCCTGGCGAAAAAGCCTCCTCACGTTGTCTTTTACTGCCAAAGTGATCCTGCATTTTCACGATTTTTGGGGTTAGGGTATTGTTAATGTAGCGAATTGTCAGTGCCGCACGTTCGCCATTTTTGATGCTTCTGTCTTGCTCCTTGCGAAGTCTGACAATCATATTTGACTGATAAGGCGTCAGATCGGAGCGAACTTTGATGGTTCTAAATCGTGGATTTTCTGCCAGATTGCACTTTTGTTTGAAGATGTTTAAGGCGTCGATGGGAGATCTTAAGGTGACCTTGAGCAGTCTAGGACGTTCGGTTGTAGATTTTCCTATTTTGGATGTACGTAAGATGGAACCTCCAGTAGAAGCAGGTGAAATATCGACGAACAGTTCAAGTACATTCTCGAAATCATAGTCTGATTCGGGCAGGTTAGCAACAATTACATTTGATCGCCTCACTTCTCTTTCTCTCGCCTCGGCAAGAAACTCCTCCATACAGACCCTTTCATTATCAGTAACTTTGCCTCCCAACTCATGTATCCTTTGTTGAAGAGCTTGATTTTCCTGCTGTAACACATCCAAATTGTTTCCACAATTGGCTATAGTTTCCGCTTGTGTAGCCACCACAGACGCAAGAGACTGAATTTCACCATCGCATGATGCCAAAGAATCTGATACAGAACTCAATTGGGCCATGGGAGCTTGAAAGTGGAACACATTCATAAAATTGGTTGGATAAGTGCACTTTAAAACAAGAAAAAAGTCGTCTCCTTCTCGAATTTTTTTTTTTTTGGCGTACAACCGCATGGGATATTTATAAAATGATGGACTTGGTCTCTGGGCATTGGAAATCGAAAATTTCGTCATATCTTCGGAAAAAACCTAGATATCAAAAACTTTCTTTTTTATTGATAAGGGAATTATGTGAGAAGATAACCGGGGTAGTTTCGTTAGTATTAAAAATTTATTTTTTTTGTATAACTGCGAAAAACTTCAACAATAACATTTTCTGCAGAACTATTTTTAGTAGGCGAGAAACTTTTTTGTTCTTAGGAATGTTGCTATATTATCTGCGTACGAAACAAAGCCAAAGGTTCAAAAAAGTTATTGAAAAAAGAATCAACTTTCTAAGTTGTACACTTATAGTTTTTTGAAGTTGAGATTCCAAACGGGCGGCTCGCGCGTTTAAACAGCCATGCCATGCTCCCATGCCGCGATACTATTATAGGGCTATTAAGGGAGCGTCCAATTGGTTTTATGTGTAAACTCAAAACTGTAAATACAAGTTCAGAAAGATTCTAAAGTATATTATAGCCTTGGATCAATAATCTAGACAATCTGTTAAGCTTTCTTGGTTAGGCATTTACTGCAACTTCACAGTCATTGCAACATTTTATTTCTGATGCAATGCAGAAAATAGACTTTTAAATCTTGTCGTCAAAGTTAACATCATTGAAAACTGATTCTTGGGTAGAAAAATTGACCTTCCAGGTATTTTCTTTCTGGCTTTATTTGAATTGTATCAAATTCTTGATTGATACAAACATTCAAGAAAACATGATACATAGATTGATTTGACTTTTGTTTTTGTTATGATGGGTGATCCATTTGAGTCGAGACAGCCCGATATCTGAAAAACGATAGTTATGTGAAAAGTTAAAGTAAAAGTTATTGGGTCCTGTGACATTAAAAAAATTAGTAGGATTTTAGATTTTGAAATAATAGAAAAAAAACGTAGTAAATCGTGAAATGTAAGCATGTGTTATGCGTATGAATACAGCCATATAACTGCAGCCCTAAGAACACCAAGCTTGATGTTAAGCTAGTCAGTCAATACTACCCTTCCGCTCTGTAATAATATATAATATAATATATGTAAGTAGCTTTTATTTATTGGTATTGATTTGTCGATTTTTTTTAAAAATACATTTTTGAGACGCTTTATGATTTTTATGAGATATGTTCCATAATTTAAAACGTCTTGACTATGATTTTTTCACTATTTCAAAATTCAAAATCATGATCATCATTTTAATGTCACAGTGCCCAATAACGTCAACTTTGAATCTTCAAGTAATTATCATTTTTTAGATATCGGGCACTCAACTTGAATGAATCACCTAGTAGGTATAACAAAGACGAAACTCAAATGAATCTATTATGTTTTGTTACATGTCTGTATCAATTAAAAATTCGGTACAATTGCCATATTCAAATGAAGCTAGAAAGAAAATACTTGGATGGTTAATTTTTCTTCTCAAGAAACAATGCTTGATGATGCATTGCGATGTTGCAATGACTGTGAATATGCAGGTTGCAGTAACTGCCTAAACCAAGAAAGCTTAACCGATTGGGAAGAATATTGATCCAAGGCTAAAATGAACTTCAGAATCTTTCGGAACATGTATTTACAGTTTTGAGTTTACAGCTAAAACCAATAATAATTATTTTCAATGCAAGGCGCGGCAGCACGGTAGTTTGAACACCGCACCATGCGGAGACTCAACTTTGACTAACTATAACTCGAAAACTTTATAATTTGGAATGCTGATCGTTTTTCCAAAAACCTTTTTGAACCTTTGGCTTCATTTCATACGCAGATAGTATAGCAAAATTCTTCCAAATAAAAAAGTTTCTGTCTTACTGCAAATGGCTTTGCAGAAAATGTTGATGTTGAAGTTTTTCGCAGTTTTACAAAAAAAATAAATTTCTCATACAAACAAAATTATCCCGGTTACCTTCTACCACAATTCCTTTAACAATCATGATATCTAGATTTTTTCCGGGGATATGGCGAAGTATGTGTGAAAAAGTAATGAAACACACTTTTGACATATTCATGACATATTTCGCAGTAAAAAAAATTCGGCTCTGAAAAAAAATGTGAAACATTTTTGCCTCTCCTTCAGTGCACTAGATTGTCATCCTTGCAACCCGAACACCTCCTTGCAGTTTGACCTGTCCCGTTATTCAAAGAGTGCCGACCGCAGTCCTTATGAGCACTCAGTAAAGATACTGAACAGCATCGATGTGGGTCTGAATCGCTGATTGAACGAAGTTTTTAATAATTGATTCTAATCAACTTTTGCAAATAAAAGTTTTTGATTTTGTCTAGGTCATAAATAAAGGTACTTTAATAAAGGATATACGAAATTTCATATTAAAATTTCACTTCTGTTAACATATCAAGGATTTTTGAACCTTTTCCATAAGTAAAAAAACTGTAGTTTCTGGATAAATCAAGTTTTTTTTGCAAGCGAGACTTTCTATGAAAAATACTTTTTTTCGATAAAATCGGTGATAAAACAGTTTTTAATTAACCAGCCTGATTTGGGTACACGTTAAAAAAAAATCTAGCATGAAATTTCGTGTATCATTTCAGTACCAACATATGTGGTTCTAAACAATTTTTTAAAATAAACTTTTTCCTAAAAATCAAAATTAGAGGTAGTTAACTCTTAGAAGATGTTTAGGTACACAATTTTTGGCTACCCCCTGTAAACAAATAACTAATTTCTGGATAAGTTATGTTTTTTGTGAAGCAAAACTTTTTATGAAGAATACTTTTTTCTCTAAAATCGATCATAAAAAAGTTCATTTTTTGTTACTTAAATCCTACGCCTCCTAGACGGGGGACACCCGAGGATGGATTCTGAAATAGACATTTGAAAATTACGCTGCATGTTAGCAGAATGCTTATAAAGGGTTCGACAAAGTGATTGGTCTATCAGATTATCTCGGGATATAAAGCGACGGAGATTCTAAAAATTTGTATGGTGAGACTTTCAATGATGAGCAAATGACATACAGTCTGTTCATGGCTTTCCTGCGGTCACGTCACAGTACTTGACGTTTGGCAGTATGTTGTGGATTGATCGCTCCACATGTGACATTTGTCAAATTGACCTGAAACATCCTCGTCCAGACGTACGTGATTTTTTTTTTAAGTGTAAGAGAGAGACGGAAAAGTATGACGTAACCGCAAGAAAGCCATGAACAAACAGTACTAGCGACTCTGCGCGACTTCGGGTTATACCAAAAATAGGTGTCAACTCGCCTGTTTCAAATAAAACACCCTATATATTTATCTCAAATTTTTCGGATTCTGAGTTAAATTCTGGGGAGATTTGATCTTTCACCTATGTATAAGCATTTTTGAAATATTTTAACTTTTATGTCAAAAATGACGCTTGTGGGCTCCTGTTAAAACGTAAATTTCGCGTACAAGAAAGCCTCCATTATTTAATTTGTATTGAATTTCTTGTTGAAAGGAACCTACTTTGAAAGATTTTTCACAACATTACGAAATACTATATAACCCAAAAATAAGTTCAAAATTTAAATCAAGAAAACTGCCAAAAATCTATTTTTTCAAATGGAAACCTCCAATTTTTATCTTATTGAGCTTTGAAAATAAAGGTCAGTTTGTATAAGATTGCATATTCATTCCAAAAATAAAAAAAAAATTGAAAATAAATGTTTGGAATAGACAATCTATACAAACTCACCTTTATTTTCAACGCTCAATAAGATAAAATAATAAAAATTGGAGGTTTCCATTTTAAAAAATAAATTTTTTGCTGTTTTCAAAATGATGTGAGAAATCGTTTGAACGGCCCTCCAAACAAGAAATCCAATACAAATTAAATGATGAATGGGGGCCTACAAACGTCATTTTTGACATAAAAACTAGATTATTTCAAAAACGCGTATTCTTAGGCATAGGACATGATACATGAAATCTGCCTAGAATTTTTCGTGGAATCCAAAAATGTGATAATATATAGGGTGTTTCATTTGAAACAAGCGGGTTGACACCTACTTCCGCTAGAACCGGAAGTCGAGCAATGTCGCTAGTATTTCATTTGAAGAGAGCATCATTGATAATCTCAGCGTACAAAGTATCAGAATCCCAATCGCTTTATTTCCCGAGATAATCTAATAGGCCACTTGGCGAACCCTGTATACGGGATTAATCTAGGTCGTTTATCAAGTGGTGGAATAAATGGTGAATGTTGTTACGAACAGTTGCAAAGTTCAAGACATAAATAAGTGTGAAATAATGTAGTATTTAGTGCTGATACATAAATAGTGACGATAAATGAGTAAGTAAAAGCTGGAGTAATTTCTATTGTGAAAAACGTTACAATTGATGTCGAAAGTGAGATTTATTTTGTGCTATAGAATTAAACATGAATAGTCGTTATAATGGATACGAAACAAGTCTGTTGACCGGATTGAATCTTGCCGAGTTGATGAGGGAGCGGGAGGAGCGTGACTTGGATGCAAGTGGCAAGAAGGTTGATCTTCAAAAAAGGCTTCGTGAGGCTGTGATAGAAGATAGAAGACAACGATGCCTTTATCCAATGCAGTTGAAAAATTGTCGAAGAACCTGAAAGATGAGCTTAAAAATCAATTCGAAGACAACTTTAGAAAATTGGAAAGTGCTAGAGGAGAAGTTTGATAAAACTTCCAGAGCTATGCACATATTACTCACTATATACAGGGTGTCCGGAAACGGATATGGACCGGCTGTATCTCGATAACGGTAAGACACAGAGGTTTGGGAATAAAGTCTTTATGAGTAGAGTGGGCAAGAGAAATGACTGAAGATTATTTTGAAGTTTGTGAGTCGAATGCGAATGGGCGTAAGATTCATGCTGTTTCGGAAAGATACAGAATGAGCTAAGTCACCTAAGCTATAAAATGGCGTTTTCAAAAGTATAGTTCATTTTGTATCTTTCCGGAACAGCGTAAATTTTATGTTTCTTCATAGCAGTTACGCCCCTTCGCGGAATTTCGAAGTTCAAAATAATTTCCAGTAATTTTTTTTATCCACTTTACTTATAGAGATTTTTTTCCCAAACCTCTGAGTCTTACCATTATCGAGATACAACCGCTTCATACCTTTTTCCGGACTCCTTGTATAGAGAACTCCCATACAATAGTTTGTAATAAAATTCGCCAGAGCCCTACAACGGGCAGTCCTTGTACTTTTGACTTTTTTTCCAAAATAACGTAAAGAAATCTGTTTATTGCATGCGGTGGAGTCATCTCCCAGATAAAATAAGATTAATATCACGTTCAAAATTATAATTTGAATATTTATCAAGGTACATGGTAGGTGTATCAAAACCTATTTTGAAAAATCGCATAACTATTTTTCACAGTGTTCATTCTATGATGTATAAAGATTATTTCGTCAGCTGGACAAATACAAGTTATGCATATTTTTCAGTAGGTATATACCTTCTGATAAGCCATGTGGATAAATATTAAATTAAATTTGCAATGTTGTATCTGTTACGCACATTACTCGAATTCGGGCAATGTCCGAAAAAAATGCTGAAAACTGGATTTGGCTAAAAAATATTTCCCAAACCCAAAATTGTACTTCTAAACGGCTATTAAGCATGACAAAATAGTCAGAACTAGTGCTGTTCACTTTGAATTGCACTGAACTAGTTTTGTACATTTCTGAATTACCAATACTAGTGGATCGGACCCTTCGTCTGACTTCTCCCCCAAACTAACTCAGAACCACATTTTATAGACAAGTTAAACGCAATATATAGCGTGAAATAAGGCTTTAAATATTATTTGAATGTGTTATATTCAAATACCAAAAAATAAATACATGACAAGATAAAAGCTTTATTCTTAACTAGCAATAATTATTACATACCTTTGTAAAAATCATTTATTTGAATGAGCTTGAGTGATGGCATTTTGGATTGCAGATCACATCATTCTTGCGACAAGAACAAGCTGTATTAATACATTTTTTATTGCACATACAGGAAATAGATCCTTGTGTCAATCCGGTAGTATCGGAAAAATCAGTTCTCAGTGATATTTCCTTCTTATCGTCAACAGTATTGTTGTTTATAAAATCATTATTTCCGGCCAATTGGAACTCATTTCCACAAAAGAGTTTTTGCAAAATCCCAGTCTTTGTTGCTAGTTTGTAGAATCCATCATCAGCCGATTGTACAATGGCCATCACGTTTAGTGGTGCTAACTTCCTCGATCCGCATCTGGTATTCGAGCCAGAACATTGTCCCCAACCTGGGCTGGTTTGATTTTTTTATTGGACTGCGCAAGCATTAAATTGGCTTGTACTTCCAAACCTCTTTTAACGTGTTCCTGGTTTGCAGTTATGTCGGTTATGTCACGGGAACGTTGACATAGAAAACATTGAAATAGCTCCGCCTGAAATTCGCTGCTTACTTTCAAAATACTGCAGGCTGCATGAATTTTTCCGCCACATGTCGAGCAGTTTTCTACCACTGCGATAGATTTCTGACACACGACGTATAACGAACCATCATTTATTGAGCCTGAAATAAAATACATCAACAAATAATAAAAAAAATAGTTTATCGATATAATCTGAACAGACCTTTATGTCGTTTATGGACTGTAGATAAATGTGCCTGATGAATCATAGGAAACACTTCATCAGTCGGAACAAAATACAATATAGCATCCGAATCTTCTTTGCGCTTTTTGATCAACTTTTCCACACCATTGAAAGTCATAATATCAAAACGCTTTATTCTTCTGTACTGTTTAGTACATAAAGTTATTGACTTTCAGAAGAATTGCCTTTTAAACTGCACTCAGTATGTTATCATACTGACTTTTCAACATAAGACTATGTTTTTGAGTTTTAGAAGCATCATTCGAAATAAAGGACGTTCGAATTCAGCTTGCATTTTTCAATAATTGTTTACCACCTGGCGATTATAACAAGTATTTCACAAACAATCACTCACATGATTCACGAGCACAAACAAAAATCTGAATGTAAACAGGAAAATGAAAAATAATCCTACTTTTAATTCATTGTAAAAACAAGCAGAACTAGTATTGGTAATACACAGTTGTACAAAACTAGTTTTGCGCAATTGAAAATGTACAATACTAGTTCTTAATACTTTGTGATGCTCAAACCTCGTTTAAAAGTAGAATTTCGGATTTGTGAGATTTCTGTTACTCAAAACTAGTTTTGTGCAATTTTTTCGTGCTTTGCCCGAATTCGGGTGTTATGCGTAATATATCTATAAAATGCAAATCCCAAAGTTCATAGAATTTGTATGTTTTTTCCTTTTGTTGTTTAAAAGCGGATTTTTAACTTGCCGTACCAAAGACGGGGCACGACACATTTTTGATAGAACTCACGATAAGCCTTCATCATAGTTCCAACACAAATTTCAAGATGATCCACTAAAAAATAAAAACTCTTGGATCAAAATTCGAATTGAACTTGAAATGACAATGACGTCTAGATATAGGGTTAGGTTGTTATTTATGGCAAACGTTGTAAAGGAAAATCTTTTCTAGTGATTGATTGATTGAATGGTTAGTGATCACCTAAAATTATACTTACATTGGCTCCGATTCAAGTTTTCTATATATTTTGAGTTATATGAGCAGCCATGGAAGAGGAGTTCAAGGAATCTTCTAGAGCTATGGAGGAAATCAAGGAACAGCTGGCTGCCAACTACAGCTATCTGAAGGAACATGCAGCGGAAGATATCGGTAACCTTGTAAAACTATTCGAAGCGAGAATTGAGGATAAGGTGGAGACGCTCAAAGACGAAATTGAAAAGGTCAAGTCGCAGTCTTTACCAAACAACCAGAGGTAACAATCCTGAGCCAAGGTGCGAGTGACAAGATAGAGGCTGATACCATCAGAATCCACATTCAAGCTCCACAGTTTGATGGCAAGTTGTTCGGGAACAATCACCATCGTCAGTTTGAGTCAGTCTCAAGGTCAAATCGATGGACTGTAAACAAGAAAGCTCTCTTTCAAGCACATTTATTCAATACATAAATTTCACAAGACTGTTACAGGTATGTTTCCCAAATCTAAGCCTAAGTCTAGACACAAAAGGTAAAAACTTAGAATTACTTAATCCTAGTTTCCCTCTAGTGAAGGTGAATGCGCCCCCACCGGAAGTGAAAACCGATCAAGACCACAGCGTGGTAGAGATCAGCGGGCAGGTGTTGGCTCCAACAACCCCAACATGTCCCTTAAACGGGGTGAGTCATGTCTCTCCTGCATAGATAATGCTTTCAGACATATGGCTGACGTGGTGGATGATCACACGGAGTGATTTAAAAACAAAGTAGTTGGCAAACGCGGTCGGAAGTTCTTGATTATATGTCGAAGTTGCGTGACGAAGAACAATAGACTTAGCAACCTCGCGTGAAATATTCATGACTAGAATATGCACTCATCCAGAACCGAAACGTTGTCCTAAGAATCAAAAGTGGAATTGCAAAAATAAGAAATAGTCATTTCTTCCGCCATGTTTTCACTGAAATGGCGACTCCGCTCTGTCGATGAGAGCGTTCACCATTCTATCAACAACATCGCGTTACAGTTCACAACATAGCAGAAAACTTGTATCCCTACCGCATATTCACCATAAACATCTCCTCGGCCCGGTGTGGAACGAACCACAAGTCCCAAACGAGAACCAAAACGGAAGGTCAGTAGCAGAATCCTCACCAGAAAATACACCCCTGACATTCTTCCGAAATAATACACCCTTCGACATTACATCAGTTCAGACATAACGTCGACTGGCCTGTCACTCCTGGAAAATATTCTCCCCACAGCGGACTCGAAGTATCAGGAGCAGACAAGCCGATGGCAGATTGAGACACCGTACAATCCGCGCAGTCGCGCCGGGGTCTGTCCAACCTAGTGGGCGTCACCTTCCACTGTATGGGAGGTTGGGCTTCGCAATCAGTGTAGGCCAAGTCGACGAATCAGGCAAGAGTAGGGGATATTCTCTACCATGTGTCTGTGAAAGAAATTTGAGGATTTATTAAATGTACATTTTGATGAATGTCATCAACATGTTCCCTATTTTCGCGGTAGATTGCCATTCTACCATAAATAGGATTATGTGTGACATTGTTTGAGTGATTGGTATTGGTAATTTGCTGAGTAATTGGTGAATTTTCAATCCTGTAACGGTAAAATCGATCAGACATTTGTTCAACGTAATCTTGGAATATGCGCAATGTAATGTAAATTGGCGATAGGTGTTCTTCTCGGCAAGTTGAGGACTGCGCGTAATGAGACATTTTGCGACCGTTGAATACGTGCAAATTGTAAATCAGACATACTAGTCATGCCACACCATACAGGACAGCCATTGATGATAGTGGGTCGTATGACTGTCCTATATAGAGTGAGCTTGAAATCGTTAGACAATTTTGCACGCGGGCACAGAATTGGATATAAGCGCTGTCCGGACAAGAATGACTTCTGCAAGATATGCGATGTATTTTGAACAAATGAGAGTTTCGCGTCGATAACAACCCCCAAAAACTTGAGTTTTTCAACTATAGCAATGGGTTCGTTATCGATTTTGATCGGCTCAACTATGTTCGTGAATTTCCGACTCAATACCAAGCATTCACACTTTTTACTGTTGTTTTTAGTTTCCATTTATGATACCATGGAACAAATGTATCCGAACAGTATTGATTGATGCGCTGTCTGGCGGCTTGTGCGTAGAATGATCGTAAATAGACTATCACGTAATCTGCGTACATTACCATCTGTATGAGCTCGGCAGTAGGAATGTCGGCCGTGAACAGATTGAATACTATTGGCGATAGTACTGTGCCCTGGGGGACGCCTGCATGGTGATTTCTGGGAGCAGACAACGACCTTTCCACTCGGACTTTGATGAAGCGGTTTTGTCTAACGTCTCAGAAATGTCTTCAGATGTTTGGACGACACCTCCCAGTGATGGGATTTTGTTGAACTCATTTCTGAGCCGTTTGCTGATTTTCCAAAGAAAGTTATCCTGTGTGGACAACCCAGCTAGTGTTGCTCTTCAGGATTTGCTTCGGAATTCGGAGATCGCCCTCCGAATTTTTCGTGTCAAACTTAAAATCTCGTCACGCTTTTCCCGCAATCCAGAGCACAGCCACTCTCGTCTATTTTGGTTTTCAAGCTTTATCAGCTCCAGAATCTCTACAGGTAGCGTGTCCTCAGCGCGCCTAAGATTGACCTTTCGGCTAATCTTGTCTCGTGCATACCGTAGTATTTCAGATAAACGTGTTCTTGTTCCAGATCGTCTTTTGACTGGATGTCCTTGACGATGTGGACTTTATCATTCACTATCTCTCTAAAATATGTCCAGTTTGCGTTTTTGTAGATGTAAGTGGAAGGTCCCACTTCAGCTCCTCTGTTATCAACTTTCCAATCAATCAAGATCGGCAAGTGACCAGTGCTAGATCGATGTAGGTCGTTGTCGTGCCATTGATAGGATGATGTGTTGGAACTGGAGGTTCCAACAACTGAATGGAATTTTCTTCAATGTAATCATGGAGAAAATTACCATTCCTATTGCACCTACGGTTATTCCACATGGTGTGTCTGGCATTAAGATGACCAACAACCAGCGTTCTCCTGCCGTGCTGAAAAAATGCATCCAAGTCGTTAGGCACCATGCGTAGGTCTGGTTTCGCGTTGGCGTCGATAATGACACAGCCATTTCGTGATTGAATAGCTATATTTTTGATAGCTGAGTCTACGTTGATCCGAATATGCGGGATATTCTGATTGACGGGCATTGCAACTCCTCCTCCACGCAGTGTCCTATCGACTTGGTGGACAATATAATTCCTGACATTCAACTTTTTGTTGGAAGTCAATTTCGTCTCGGTTATGATCATGAAATCCTCTCTATGAATATTCAAGAAGTGGATCAGTTCACCAAGTTTCTGGGAAACGCTTTTTGCGTTCCACTCCACAACCCTCAGATAATTTCTGTTGCTTATGGCTCCAGATTGTACCTTTGGGAAGCGTTACCCAGAAAGTTAACGGTTACTGATCCTTTGTCCGGCTGGTATGTCCCTTGATAACGCACGCAAGTCTGACATGCAATGAAAAATTTCCGACATATTAACCATCCGGTTTATGTCAGCCATGCAGCTAAAAAGGTCATTCACAGTCTCGACTGACTCATCCTGAGCTGGTCTCTGCTGCGTCTGCGCTATTGGTGGCTGTCTGGAATGAGTGGTCTGGGCTGGCCTTTGTGGCAGGGATCTCTGCGCATCTCACGCATCGTGGGACCCTGTGGCATTTGCTTGTGGCATGGCTCCACATGACGCACCACCTACATTGAATTATTTCTGTTTGCTTCTGCTTCCTCACCTATTTTATTCTATTATAGTCAAGGAATTTGGAGTTGGGTGAGTATGGGTGCCACTTGGGGCGCACGTTCTCACCCAACTTCTCCTTCACGCGATCGTGGTCGTCTTTGTTGTCAAGCAAATTAACAGTGTTATTTTTGGTGTACTTTATAATAAAGCCACCTGGTGCACTAACCTTCAGATTTCCCACTAATTCGGCGTGTTCGCTTTTCGTCTGTGGTACCCCCTTCATGATGAACGAAAGGGGACCCTTCTCCTTCTTGGTTGTTGCGGCTGTTGTTGCGTTCTTCTTGGATGCTGCCTGTGCTCTGTTGTTGCTACTCCCACTTCTTGTGGTCGGCTAACTAGCGTCGTTCGCTTTGGTCCTGGACGTCTGCGTTCGGGTATTTTCGTTGGTTTTTGGCTTCAAAAAGGATTTACGCGCTCGCTTATTCATCGATGCGGCAGCGTCATCCCCCTCATTGTCTCATAAGGCTGAATATCTATTCGTGAGGGTCATCAGAAAGGGCATTTTGGCCCCTCCTGCGTCGCTTTGTTTCTTCTCCTCTGGACTGTGCTGTCTTTCATGACCCACGGTTAGGGTGACCAGATGTACTCTTTTTGAGAGTAATGTTCTCTTTTTTAATCTTGTGTACTCTTACTCTTTCTTTTCCAACAAAAATACGAAATGTTCTCTTTTCTTATAATAATCTGTTTTTAACACAGATCTCTCTGTTTTCGTTATAGTCATCGATGTTTTCATATTTGAAAAAAAAAAAAAATGGATTTCTTCTACCGTTTTCATTATGGTAGTTAAAGACAACCAACTTGTGAAAGGAAAAAAAGTGTCAGGATGATATTTTCTCTCTTGCACTTAGTTTCCAAACTATTCTTGCCTTGTTTAGGCTAAGAATTCTGCGACTCTCTGCGAGGCATCGGGGTCACTCCATTCCATTTTTATTTGTTTATTTTTGAATTATATTGAAATTTAAACTGTTGCGCATTTAATCCATGTGACATTAACGTAAATTCTAGATCGTACCACTAACAACAAACTTATCAATATCATAAGTCAAGTTTTTTTATTGGGTAGAACACAACTTATAAATGCGCAATTTTCTCAGTTCTACTGAATAATTTTGACGACTTTCGAAAAAAAGGGCGTGACACCAAAACAAAAAAAAACGCCTGCGGCGCGCCTTTTCATCTCTTGTGTACTCTTTTCAGTTCAAGAATTTCTGATCACCCTACCCACGGTGGATTTTTCAATCTCACTCGTAAGGGGGTAGGGGGTCAGAAACCCTTGATTATCTGTTGTTGGCCTTCTTTTGGCTCTTGGAGTGACCAAGGGGAATCTGGCAGACTTATCGTGCTCATCTGAGATGTGCCGTTGAGCGTCGGTGCGTGCCTGGAGGGTTGCATCAGTCCTGGAAAGGTTCTTGGAGTATTCAGAACATACCTTGCAAGTTGCGCCCCATTTTTTGGGATGTTGGCGCGTATTAAGCGTATATACACCTCTTTTTTCGGTGAAGGTCCTGGTGCTGGCGGTTGAGTATGTTGAATAATATGCCGATTCATATCCAGATCTTATGGAGCCGTCTGAGGCGTACCCATCCATCTCCATGCAAGGGTCTTTTGTCTTCGAGGTTGCTTCAGAAAAGAATGGGGTGGAGATCGCTCCTAGCAAGTGGATGTGGTTGTCGTTGTCCCAGTGGTGATGGAGGTAGTAGTTGTACTGATCGTCCACAATGGGGGATAGTTTTGTGGGACTGGAGTGGGCAGAATGGCAGGGACTGTCTCTTCTGTCTTTCCCGGATCTGGAGTGGGCTCGTCATCCATTTTCAGACCCTGGCTACGCTGATGGCCCCCCGGATAGGTGGCCACACTCCTTACCAGATCCAAAACAATCCCTGAGGCAGACTTCTGGAACGCGGGTAACAGGACCGCGTGTTCTAACGTCACGAACACCACACGATCCTGGCGATGGATAAAGGAGTACAAACCCCTGATTCCACCTCTCGAACTTCTCCAGTTTGCGCTGGCAAACTACACAGAAAACACTATTTTCCGGCCGTTTCACGCAAAAGCGCCGTCCGGAAATTTAGCAAAACAAGCGACACAAAGGGTTCTGCTATCTATGAAGATAAGCGATATCAAAGCGACGGCAAAAAGAGCGTAGGCGCACCAAGCACGGCAAAAAGTACGTGCTTCCAGCTCGGCTGTCCGTATCGGGCATCTGAAGTTGCGATATGGACAGACGCACTCAGAGCACGTTCATCAGTCACAGTTAGAAAATCGCTCTTCAAAAATCAACGAGATCCTGCAATGATTTAAAGCTGATGTAGCTTGCCTTGGGCTTGCCCTTTTACTTTCACCTTTTTTAATTTTAATGCATTATTTTTTTCTTATTTTTACCTTCTTTCTGAGGGCGATCGCAGTCATGTAAATTTTGGCCTTTTACCCAGTTTTGTTTAAAATATGATACTGTGATTACTATTCAGCTTATTCAAACTAGTAGGATCCAAAAGTCCCAAAACTTTTCAAACCGTTTCCGAAATAATTGAAAAAATCCATCCTCAGGTGTCCCTGTTCAAGGAGGCGTACCTCCTTTAGAGGGCGTTTGCCGAACAAGGTATCTTTATAGGTTAAAAAAAGGTTATTTTTGACCGGTAAATACAATAATATTATAAACACTTTCTTGAGTCAAAATTGGTTACTGTGGGCTTTGTTGATTATCTTTGGTATTATTGAAATAGAAAAAAATCTCACTGTTAATTCTCCTCCTTGAAACGTGAAATGGCCGTGTGTGGTAGACGCAAGGAAAAAAACTGTCGCACTTTCGAAAGAGAAGACAAAACCAAAGACAAATCGAAACGCGACTCTCGGGTCAGCTCCCGTGCTGATCCCGAGAGGGTGCGTCGCCACCCTCTCGATTCAACAGAGGACTTAGCACAAAGCGATTACGAAAAGAGAATGTTGCACGGTGAGTATTCTGGCAATTTTTTCCAACCTAATTCCGACTTCCCAATAAATTTTTTCTTAAATTGACCCATCATTATTGATATGGAAGGCATATGCATCTCTAAAATTGATAAAAACCGGTGAAATCCCTGAACCACGTGCGGAAATTTCAAGTGAGAAAAAACGTGACTGAGTGCGGCATGGCCACACCTCCCAATAAAAGAGTGGCAAAAAATCTGCCTAGCAGCACTGAACGTGTTTCGCCTGAGGACAAGACTTTTGCGACCAAAATTTAAAAAAAAAGCGTGCGCGCGTCGACTTGAAACCCAGCTTGGAACACATGGATAATAGTGACGTCAAATTCATGGGAGATGAAAACAACAACGAGGTTGACGTAGATGATAGTGGGGCGATGACATCAAGACAAATTTCTCTGCCAATTCGTATGCTCCGCAATCACCTGCAGCTATTCAACGGCACCTGTCTACCCAATCTCATTATTCATCGCATAAATAAACACTACCTCGTACGAGATTTGCCCCAACATCTGTTACAATGAATGAAGGCACGAATTTATCGGCGATTTCTACACGATTTGCTCCTCGCTTTATTCACCCGGAAGCACTTGTCCATGACACACTCAGATAAGATAAAGAAGACTCGACATACTAGTGGTGCTAAGCTTGAAAACAATCTTTCTACGAGCGACAACAATCCCTCAGCATTCAACTGTGCAGTTATTGATGACTTTCCATCCTCACAACAAATCCTGCAACGGAAACCATCATCCTGCAACTGATCCAGCTGAATCTCACTTTTCCATTCTGACCGTCGCTCGAGTTCAGCACGATATTGACCCAAGTGTGGATATCGGAAACTGTGTCAACACATCATCAACACTTTCGCAAACAAATTAGGAGAGGCCATCGCTAAAATCCTACCAATAGTCATAACCCCCCTCCTTGGTGAGTGATCAAAGATTTATGAATTAATAATAGACAAGGTTGTCAAAATCCCACCCAGCAATGTGCAGAGCTATCGGTTCGATTCTGTGATTGAAATTTCCCCCCAAACCATTGAAGACCATAGATTATGGACCAGATTCTTTCACGCGAACAATGTAAAATGCCACACCAGGCTACTTCTTGAGCAGATACCCTCGGAAAAATACCGCAGTGCCATCGTTGCCGGTTGGATGGCCATACTCCTCCCAGAAACTATTTTGACCTGCGCTATCACAAGTGCGCAGGCGACTTTTTTACGAAAATTGCCCCTCAAACCAAAGAAAGTCAAACCTAAGTGCGTCAACTGCAGTGCACACTATTCTGCCAATTGATTTGGATTCCAATTGATTCGAAAGCTCAAGAACAAAGAAATAACCAGAATCTCCTGAACAACCTTGTCGTTCATAGTGTAGCATTCACATTTTCCACTAAAATTCCACTCCTCAAGAAATGTTCTAAATCCGTGTCTTCATTATTTATCAACAAATTACCTTAACCTTCATATTTCACAGCTGTTAGTTTCCGGCACGATGTTGCAATGTTTCCCATTTTCGGTCTGCATTATGGCAATTAGGTGTAGTCTTTTGGGTTCATTTGCTGTTTGTCCATTTGATTTATTACTCTATGTCAGACACTTGACAGCTTGACAATGTCAACTTGACTTTTGGTCGATGGTACATGAGACTATTTCCTGTCCCCACCTTGACTTTGATCCCGTCATCCAGGAGTGCTAGACGTTAAAGTGCTGGGCGGCAGTTTTCTCTGAGAATATTCGAATGAATCGTTGAGATTTAACGATATTTTACATTTATTATGTCTATGGACCTCCTCTGAAGAAATGGGTGTGATTTATCCAGTGATGGCACAGATATTTGCCGAGGTGAGTTAACCCCACTCTTCACCATGAGTTGATTACTGAGAATAGACATCATTTTAGGGTTTTTTTTGCTTCTCCGAATCTTTCCAATCAACTACATTACCAAAATAACATATGGATGCTTTGCTGGCTAAATCGTTTGATGTTTGAAGACTATCACCTTGTCGTAAACTTGGCTGTATGAGTCCTCATATGCTGCTGGAATCTGTCGCGGGAATGACACTTTGTGATGTTGGGATTACCCGCACCGCCGAAGCGAACAGAAACCGTTTTTGACTGATGGTCTTGAGGCAGCAACAGTAACAGGCCAGTTTTATTTTATTAAATACTACTACTTTAATCTTTTTATCAACAATTGCTTTTAATACTTATTACGTTTTTTTTTAAACCCTTCACATTCGAGTTTGTAAACATTTCACTATTTAATTCATAAATATTTCCTTTAACTATTTTCTCATGAAAGTATCAACCTTTTTACGGTTGTACCTACTCATTGTCATTAATTACTAATTGATTTAAAGCATTTTTTTTTTTGTAACTGAATGGTACTTGCGCCGTATATTGATATCCACTTATTACTTCACCCCAAAAGGTTCATGAACATTTTACTCCCTGTAGTACTGGTTCAAATCAAACTTAATTCACCCTTTTCTCTTTTGCGGATTTTAAATCCATTTTCAATACTTAATTCTTATTTCTTTTAATAGCTATAAGAGTACCTATCGGTAAACTTTTTCGAATACTTTGTAACATCACTTAACCACTTGAACTATATTTATGTTCAGTGAGTGGGTTGGTGTGAGAATCACCCATATTTTAACTTTCTTCGACAACTTGCATATTTATGTCAATAAATGCTAGTTATAGTGTTTTGGGACACACAGTGTTTTTTTTTCCACTCCAGACATCACAGTGAATTGTTTTACAAAAGGTTTCTTTGTTTGCACCTTTAAAAAAATAAAGTGGCGCCCTCTTATTAAACTTAAACATAATCAAAACGAAACCCTACTCTACCACCCATCGCCAACGACTACAAAAGCTGCGCCGCAGCCAAATTTGTTGAAGCCAACTGGAAACATCAAAAGGTAGGCTACAATAAAGAAATGACGCCCGAAAACGTGGGGCCTGGTTTGTTTTGAATTTTTCTAAATTCAAAAATAAACTTGAAAAATCACTGTTGATGCTGGAAGGTTGAAAATACACTGATTAGCATTTGTTTAATTTTCTTTACCACTTAAAAATTTTTTCTACGTTTTTAGTCAATTAGAAAACCCTCGTTAGTGCTTCCCTCGTTTTTAGAGATAAGTATCTCTTCATTTTTTTCTGCGCCAAAATTCTTATCACGTATCGCCCAGCACGTAATTATTTTCTCTTCTTTCATTTAGGCTGCGTTTGTCACTTTGCGAAATTTGATACAATGTATATAGGTATATTATAGTTTAATTTACCTGGAGGTAAATTGACATTTGTTTATTGATTCAATTGCCTTATTTTTTTTCTTTAGCTTTCTCATTTTATAACCTTGATTACCCTGATTACCTTGATAACCTTGACCACCCTGACATTCTAGTAGTTTTCTTATTAATAATAATATTTTTTTTTCTTCTTCATTCAAAATGGATTCTTACAATTTTTCGCCAAATCATTTGTTGGAACATGAACTTGATCACGAACTGAGGATTCGCCTACTTGCTACTGCCAGGAATGTTGCTGATAAAAGGAAAATTTTTAAGAAAAGTATTGAGTCAATTGAGAAAATCATTGAAGATTTTGAAGGTTCCCCCACTGATTCAGTATATTTGCGAATGCAGTCCCGATTATCCCATGTTTTTGGTAGAGCAAGGCGAATTCCCATTCCTGAAGATACCCGTGATGAGGTCCACTCTTATATTCAAGAAACTACTGCCACTTGTATTAAAGTGGATGCTGATCTTAGTGATAAACTCACCACAAATTCTGAAGTAGAAACTCTTCCCGTCAATACCAACCCTGTCATAAATGTTGCAGCCCCAATAGTCCACTGCGCAAGTTGCAATATTCCATTAAGTGAATGGCAAGTGAAATTCGATGGTGACCCTAAAAAGTTGTATTCATTTATAAAACGAGTAACTGAGTTAGCTCAGGCTCATGGTGTTTCGGATCTTGATCTATTCCAATTCGCTGTTGAATTCTTTACAGGTGATGCTTGCATAAGGTTTCGTAGTGTTAAATCTTCTATTGATGATTGGCCCTCTCTAGTTCTTCGCTTGAAGAATGATTTTTTGCATGATGATATTGACCATGAAGTTTGGGACCAAATCAAGAAACGTAAACAGAGGAGGAACGAGTCTACCATTGTTTTTATTGCCCACCTTGATTCTCTATTTAATAGACTCTCTCGTCCACCAGCTGAATACACCAGGATTAAATTCATTCGCAACAATCTTTTGCCAGAGTTTATAGACAGATTGGCCCTGATAGATATTTCTTCAGTCACCCAGCTTTCAGAGCTTTGTAGGAAATTGGAGGAGTCGGATTATGTGAAGAATAAAAATAGAGTCAGAGATACTTTCGCGGAGGTGCACAGTCTTTTCTTCTAGAAACAATTATTCATCTCGTCGTTCCAATAATAATTTCCGTAAACATTCAAATCATGATTCAGTCGGTGAAGTTTCCAATCAACCCAGTACTTCGAAGGTTCCTTTAAATAGTTCTAATAAATCCAAAAAAGTGGTGACCTGCTGGAATTGTCAATTACCCAACCATACTTATTTCGATTGTAAAGCTTCCAGGAATATTTTCTGCTACAAGTGTGGTGAGTCCGATGTCAAATCCAAGGATCGTAAAAATTGTTTAAAAAACGAGTGAGATTGGTGTCTTCAAGAGGCAATTTCACTGATCCATTAGTTTCAGCTTCGAAAAAAGTTTCAATGATTTCTGTTAAAACCCATTTCGATAAGGACGATTGGAGTCGTTGGCTAGTCAAGGTTGCTCAATTTTTAAATTCCTCCTCATGTTTCTCTTCATCTGACCAAAATCAACCTTCACTTCTTTTTATTGATAAACTTCTCGATAATCGACCCTAAACTGTTGTCAAATTATTTGACGTTGAAATTACCGTTTTATTGGACTCTGGTGCCACATCGTCAGTGGTAGGAGCAAAGGGTTGCCCGTTTTAGAAAGATTGGGTCTTCAAATCAATAAATCTTCTGTTGATAACATTTGTACTGCCGATGGAAAAAACAAACCGAGGAGGGTAGAGTTGATCTGCCTATTTTCGTTAAAGGTTCCTGTAGAATTATCAGTGCTTTAGTTGTTCCCTCATTATTTCAAGCATTTATTTTTGGGTGTGATTTTGCCAGGGAGTTTGATATAGTGGAATTGTGGTGAATTTCAAAAAAAATTGTTGGAATATTCAGAATGATAATTATCAAATTGATGTTTTGGAAGGTTTTTCTCCGAAAATTGGGACTTCTCGTTATGACTTATTTTCTTTAGACGATTTCTCTCTTGATCAGCGTATGCAAGCTAATAAATCAATTTCTTCTTTTTGTGAAATTTCCGGCAAGGATAAATTGGGAAAAACAGATAAAATAATCTGTAGCATTCAAACCGGCGACGCCGTTCCTTTCAAGAGAAGACCATTCGTTATGTCTTCCTATATGTCAAACATTTTAAATAAGGAACTTGACGAAATGTTGAACTTAGGGGAAGTTGAACCTTCTAAAAGTGCTTGGTGTTCACCCGTGCTCCTTGTTAAACAATCCAATGGAGAAATGCGTTTTTGCTTTGATGGTCGTCCTCTTAATGAAGTTACCAAACCCGATAGTTATCCTTTGCCCAATATTGAACGAATCCTCACTTCTTTGCGTGATGCAAAATCTATTTCTTCTATAGATTTGCGAAAGGCTTTTTGGCAAATCCCTCTGGATGAGTCTTCCAAAGAAAAAACAGCTTTTGCAGTAGTTGGTCGAGGTTTATTTCAATTTGTTTCAATGCCTTTTGGTCTTCGAAATGCAGCTCAAACCCAACAACGCCTGGTTGATGCAATTTTTGGTCCCCGCTATGAACCACATGTCTTTACTTACCTGGATGATATTTCGATAGTTTCCCCTGATTTTTCTTCTCATGTAAATCTTTTGTACGAACTAAAAAATAAACTTAAAGAGGCAGGCCTTACCGTCAATCTGGAAAAATGTGACTTTTTCAAAACTTCCTTGAAATTCCTTGGGTATATCGTGGGTTCGAATTCCTTTAGAACTGATCCTGAAAAAGTTTTTGCAATGGTGAATTATCCTTGTCCCAAAAATACCACTGAAATAAAACGTTTTAGTGGACTTTGCTCCTGGTATCTCGCTTTATAAAAGATTTGTCCACTCTTATGTCTCCAATCAATGATCTCCTCAAAGGTAAAAAGAAAGGTCAATCAATCAAATGGTCTAATTCGGCCGAGTCTTCATTTATTAAAATCAAACAACCTCTTGTATCATCCCCTATTCTTTACCAACCCGATTTTTCAGAACGTTTTTGTATGCAAAGTGACGCCAGCGACACTGGTTTGGGTGGTGTTCTGACCCAAATTATTAACAATGAAGAAAAAGATATCGCTTATGCAAGTCGTTCTCTTTCAAAAGCCAAAAGAAATTATTCCGTCGTCGAACGTGAATGTCTAGGTGTTTTATTTATTATTGAAAAATTTTGTCCATATATTGAGGGAGTTGAATTTACAGTTATCACCGACCATTATAGCCTGTTATGGTTGAGTTCTCTTAAAAACCCCAGTTGCGAATTGGCCCGTTGTTCTATGCGAATGCGGCAGCATACTTTCCATTTAGTTCACCAAAAAGGTTCTCAAAATGTGGTTCCAGACGCTTTGTCATTAATGATGACAATATTCTCAATTCCGATTCTATCTCAGATGAAGTGGTAGTGGGTGATGTTGACGTTGATCGCATCGATCCTTATTTTGATAATCTCCGAAACAAAATTCTCAATAACCCTGAATCTTTTCCACAATGAAAAGTAGAGAATGAGTTCGTTTATAAATGTATTCCAAACCGTCTGCCCATGAATATTAATCTCCCTGAATGGAAACTTTTTGTGTCACCCTCAAAGAAAGGAAATTATTGACTCTCTAATATTGATGATTGGCCCTCTCTAGTTCTTCGCTTGAAGAATGATTTTTTGCATGATGATATTGACGATGAAGTTTGGGACCAAATCAAGAAACGTAAACAGAGGAGGAACGAGTCTACCATTGTTTTTTTTGCCCACCTTGATTCTCTATTTAGAGAGACTATTTCCCCCAATTGTGGTCATTTTGGATATTTTAAAACCTTGAATCGTCTCCAAAAACGTTATTATTGGCCAAAAATGCGCCAGGATGTCTTGAAATTTGTGAAACGTTGTCTTGTTTGCGGTTCGCATAAAGCTTCGAATACTGCTCCTATGGGTTTGATGGGAAAAGAAAAAAATGTCACGTATTTCAAGTCATAGCTGTTGATTTAGTAGGTCCTTTTCCTAGGTCAAAAAAGGGTTATAAATGCATTTTTGTCGTCTCATGTTGGTTTTCAAAATACACTATGATTTTTCCGTTACGAAGTTCCAAAACACATTTTCTTGAACAAATTCTGGAGGATAGAGTTTTCTCTATCCATGGTCTACCCTCGCTTCTAGTTTGTGATAATGGAAGTCAGTTCACTTCAAAATATTTTCGAGAGCTCGGTAAACGTTACGAATTTAATATTCGTTACAACCCTCATTACTTACCCCAATGCAATTTTGTTGAGAGAAATAATCGTACTGTTTGCACCGTGATTCGTAGTTACATCGATTCTCACGAAAAATGGGATCAACAGCTCTCTCATATTCAATTGGCTATCAACACTTCCAAACATGAAGTTACTGGTTTCACCCCTTCGTTCCTTGTATTTGGTAGACATATTCCATTGTAAAGAAAATTTCATGGAGATTCGAATTCAGACATTCATAGCGATACTGCCCTGTGTCCTGGTGATCGAAATAGTTATGCTGAGAATCTTGTCTTGTGTGGACGTCAAGAAAAGACTTCATTCTGCCCATGAAAGAAATTACAAGACTTATAATCTCTGTAAAAGAGATGTTTCTTTCAATATTGGCGATCATGTTTGGAGGAGAAACAAGGTCTTGTCCAATGCTGCAAATAATTTTACGTCAAAACTAGTGCCTAAGTTTATACATTGTATCATTCGTAAAAAGCTGTCAAACGTAGTGTATGATCTAGTCCTTCAGGATGGATCCAGTTGTGGAAAATGGCATTTTGAAGATCTGAAACCCTTTACTGGTTTTTTTTCTGAAGAGTCAGATTCCGCGGAGGAATGACTTTGGATAATGTTGATTCAGTCTATGTTTCTTTTTCAGTCAATTTCAATTTTATTATGCCTCAACCTTACTTATTTTCCACTTACTATTTTTCTAGTATTTTCAGTTATCAAGGCTATAGATGCTGCCTTGATTGTTTCCAATGAAACTTTGATTTAATTCAATTTTGATTTTTTTTATCCATTTAGGATAAACCTAAAAACTATTCGGTTGAATAGTACCTGCCCCCAATTTACTGTGGTCTTTTGAAAGCATTGTCTCGATTTACTTCGACTTTTATGCGGACTTTGAGCGAAAAAATAATTCCTTGACCTCGTTAATTCTGTTTTTTTTTGTCAAGTTTTGGAATGCTTGATGCTCTCCACTCTTTCAATAGATTTCTTTTTTCCCTATCAGGTGTCTCTCATTAAATTGGATTTGATGACACATTTGATAAACCTTTCACTCCTAGTGTGCTCTTGTGTTTCCCATTCATTTGAATTTGATGACACATTAGAATCTCTTTAGCTTTTAGTTTAGGTTTAGTTACTCCAAGTTTAGCCTTGGGTATTTTCAACTTTTCTCTGTCCTATCCCTTACCTTGACTTTCTCTATTTTGACTTACCGGATTTTCTCTTTACCCTGATTTTGACATACTGATGGTGACTCCTTCCAGGACGGGTGATACACGTAGTTATCATGGATGGTATAGAAAGAAGTTATAGTTGAATTTAGTCTTAAGACAAGGTTAATTCTGATCAACATTATCTCGTACTTCTAGGTATACTGTTGGTGAATCCAATACTCTTTTTTCTTTGGTAATTCTTTTTTTTTTGGTAGTTTTAGTTCATGTTTAACATAAATTGTCCTGTTGGTACAATTTCTTTTAAGGGAGGAGGTAGATGTAGCATTCACATTTTCCACTAAAATTCCACTTCTCAAGAAATCTTCTAAATCCGTGTCTTCATTATTTATCAACAAATTACCTTAACCTGCAATGTTTCCCATTTTCGGTCTACATTATGGCAATTAGGTGTAATCTTTTGGGGTCATTTGCTGTTTGTCCATCTGATTTATTACTCTATGTCAGACACTTGACAGCTTGACAATGTCAACTTGACTTTTGGTCGATGGTACATGAGACTATTTCCTGTCCCCACCTTGACTTTGATCCCGTCAGCCAGGAGTGCTAGACGTTAAAGTGCTGGGCGGCATTTTTTTCTAAGAATATTTGAATGTATCGTTGAGATTTAACGATATTTTACATTTATAATGTCTATGGACCTCCCCTGAAGAAATCGGTGTGATTTGTCCAGTGATGACATGGATATTTGCCAAATTCTTTTAAACCTGACGAGGTGAGGCAACCCCACTCTTCACCATGAGTTGGTTACTGAGAATAGACATAATTTTGAGGTTTTTTTTTGCTTCTTCGAATCTTTCCAATCAACTACATCACTAAAATACCATATGGATGCTTTGCTGGCTAGATCGTTTGATGTTTGAAGACTATCACCTTGTCGTAAACTTGGCTGTATGAGTCCTCATATGCTGCTGGAATCTGTCGCATGAATGGCACTTTGTGATGTTGGGATTACCCGAAGCGCCGAAGCGAACAGAAACCGTTTGTGGCTGATGGTCTTGAGGCAGCAACAGTAACAGGCCAGTTTTTTTTTATTAAATACTACTACTTCAATCTTTTTATCAACAATTACTTTTAAAACTAATCACGATTTTCTTAAAACCCTTCACATTCGAGTTTGTAAACATTTCACTATTAAATGCATAAATATTTCCTTTAAGTAACTATTTTCTTATTAAAGTATCAACCTTTTTACGGTTGTACTCATTGTCATTAATTACTAATTGATTTATAACATTTTTTTTCATGTAACTGAATGGTACTTGCGCCGTATATTGATATCCACGTATTACTACACCCCAAAAGGTTCATGAACATTTTACTCCCTTCAGTACCGGTTTAAATTGAACTTAATTCACTTTTTTCACTTTTGCGGATTTTAAATCCTTTTTCAATACATAATTCTCATTTCTTATAATAGCTATAGGAGTACCTATCGGTAAACTTTTTCAAATACTTTGTAACATTACTTAACCACTTAAACTATGTTTAAGTTCAGTGAGTGGGTTGGTGTGAGAATCACCTTTTCAATACTTAATTCTTATTTCTTATAATAGCTATAAGAAAACCTATAGGTAAACTTTTTCAAATACTTTGTTACATTACTTAACCACTTGAACTATGTTTAAGTTCAGTGAGTGGGTTGGTGTGAGAATCACCCATATTTTAAATTTCTTCGACAACTTGTATATTTATGTAAATAAATGCTAGTTATAGTGTTTTGGGACACACAGTGTTTTTGGACACACAGTGTTTTTTTCCACTCCAGACATCACAGTGAATTGTTTTACAAAAGTACAAAAGTTACAAAAACTTAAACATAATCAAAACGAAACCCTACTCTACCACCCATCGCCAACGACTACAAAAGCTGCCGCAGCCAAATTTGTTAAAGCCAACTGGGAACATCAAAAGGTAGGCTACAAAAGAACCTTCGACTCTCTGCTGGCCAACTCCATCACAGCCTCATTTTTGCAAAAAGTGGCAAAATCAATGCAGAAATCCACCAATTTTCCTGCCTCTACCCCTAGCAGCAAGATCAAAAATGTTATCTACCAACTGATTAACTAAATCTCTTCGCTGGAATATCTCTTCAAAACGGCCATAAAAGACAGTAATCTACGTTGTTTAAAAATCAAGAACAAATTATCCAAATTGCCACCCCCACCCAACCTTACTATTAGTTCCAAAAAAAAAACAGTTATATAATTAACAAGCTCACAATCATGTCACGAAATGCGAATACAATTCTCAACAAAAAAGTCGAGTTCTCTGACTATCTAAACCATTCAAGCCCTGACGTCATTCTCTTCAAAGAAACGTTCCTCAAGCCTGCAGACAACGTTAGTTTTTCCAGCTCCCATATTTTTAAAATGACCGATAGGGTGGCAAAGAGGCTAAACTGCAGACTTGACACCCTAATTGAAAATTGAAACAGACTTACAAATATGATTACAAGAAAAGTAACAGAATTCAGAAACAACAAGTTCTTAGAGTCAATTGAGGGCTTGTAGATCAGGAGCCCTAAATTCTAGAGGATCTGTAATCACTTTTCTTAAAAAAAATATACGGTACCTCCCGCACACGGACATCGATGAGGTCAGTACTTTTGCGGACTCGCTTCAGGAGGAGTTGACTTCAGCCTGAAGGTGAATACGTATTCTGTTAACTGCTGGAGTTATCTGCCAACTCTTTTAAATCTCAATAAAGCACCTGAAATGACCTCGCCAGACATAGAGGAACTTGAGACCACTATTCGTAACATCAAGGAATCGAAATCCGCAGGAGAGGACTGCAGCACGAAGATCGTTTAAAACTTCACTTTTAATATCAAAGAAGTCCCACTCGCCCTATCAATGGCCATCAAACGTTTAGACCTCTATGATTTCCCAGCAGCGTGGAAGAGGGCCATAGAAGTATTGTTACTGTGGGTCCCGAGAAAAACTGCTTGAGAAAATTATTCTATCCAGGTTAAAACAGCAAACTGAAGCCCTTAAAATCATACCCCGAATCCTTGAGGAACAATCGACAGAGCTCCTGATTGACAAAGTTTTGGAAAACGTCACATACAGGGTCTTTCCGTATATTTTTGCACCCAACGTAGGCAGTTTATTTGAAAAGATATTGAAATAAGGAATTCACAAAAGTTTCATCTTTTTCATGAAATTTGAGAATCTGTAGCCTAAAATGTGAAAAAAAGTAAATGCCAAATATTGTCAAGTTCATGTTTTTTTCAATTGGAACACCCTTTATGATATTTCAAATTTTTAATGACTTTTTTTTTCGGATTCCATAAAAATATACAGGGTGAACCAGAAGTAATGGTAGATACGGTAACAGTAGATTCCTCACACAAAAATATTGCGATAGACCTCAACTTTTCTATTCCGAAAGTTGATATTAAGAATGACCACTTACGGTTAGGACCGCCCAACTTGAGGAAGAAGTCTTGATCATGGTAGAAGAATCTCCAAACATGAGTACTAGGAAAATTGGAAGTGAATTAAATGTGAGTCACAAAACAGTCTGGAGTATCTTAAAAGACTATTTACTCTATCCTTACCACATACAAAGAGTACAAGCTTTGTTGCCCAAAGACTTTCCAGCTCGCGTTGATTTTTGTAACTGGTTTCAAGTAATTTCTTAACGAGTACCTCATTTTTCGGCAAAAGTACTATTTACTGATGAAGCCAATTTTTCTAGAGATGGAATAATGAATTTTCACAACAACCATGTTTGGGCAGAAGAGAATCCTCATGCTATCGTCGAAGGACATCACCAGTATACATTTTCATTTAATATTTGGGCAGGGTTTATTGGAGATGTCTTAGTTGGACGTATTTTTTTCCAAATCGACTTACTGGTGAGGTCTATTACAACTTCCTTAAAGATGAATTACCCGAATTGATGGAACCAGTGCCATTAAGAACGCGATCTCTAATGTGGTTCATGCATGACGGCGCTTCCCCTCACTTTGCAATTTGTGTTCGAAACTATTTAGATCAGCAATATCCTGATCGTTGGATCGGCAGAGGAGGACCTCACCCATGGCCACCACGTTCACCGGATCTGAATCCATTAGATTTTTATTTTTGGGGACATCTTAAGCAACTTGTTTATAGCACTCCCATTCAATCCGAAGAAGACCTACGAATGCGTATTATTAATCATACCCCGAATCCTTGAGGAACAATCGACAGAGCTCCTTATTGACAGGCTTTTGGAAAACGTCACATACAGGGTCTTTCCGTATATTTTTGCACCCAACGTAGGCAGTCTATTTGAAAAGATATTGAAATAAGGAATTCACAAAAGTTTCATGTTTTTCATGAAATTTGAGAATCTGTAGCCTAAAATGTGAAAAAAAGTAAATGCCAAATATTGTCAAGTTTATGTTTTTCCAATTGGAACACCCTCTATGATATTTCAAATTTTTAATGACATTTTTTTCGGATTTCATACATATATACAGGGTGAACCAGAAGTAATGGTACATACGGTAACAGTAGATTCCTCACACAAAAATATTGCGATAGACCTCAACTTGTCTATTCCGAAAGTTGATATTGAGAAAGATACAGGTTGCCAAAGTTGAATTTTAATTTTTGATTTTTCCAAATAACTTGAAATAATCAAGTTATTTTGATGAAATTTCGTATATGGGAGTTGTTTGACATGCAAAATTCATATCTGGCCTTGGTATGACTCTTACATGTAGAGGGCGCCACTAACACATCTTTCCACTCATTCAAATAGTTATAACTTTTTTGTACGTACTCGAACATTTTTTTTTGAATAAAAAAATTGATTTTTTCGTCACTTTTACGTAAAAAAGATACACTATGTGAAAGTCGATAGGAGTGACCTTTTTCAAGATATTTGCCCTTGAAGTGGTCTATGCAATGTTGTTTTGAATGGAAAATTTTGAAAATTAATATAGGGGGCACCGAAAACGCCGTTGTCAAGGTTATTTTGACAAATGTCTCGATGTTCAATGTTTCTTATGAAAAAAAACCCTAAAAAAGATATATATTTTTTTTTAAGTTCATTTTTGTTTGTAAAAAAAATGTAAAATCATCTAGAAACATTGAGCATTGAAGCCAATGTCAAATTTACCATGATAACGCCGTTTTCAAAGCCTCCCATGTCCATTTTCAAAATTTTCCATTTAAAACCACGTTGCATGGATTACTTCAAGTTCAAATATCTTGAAAAAGGTTACTCCTGGGCACTTTCACAAATTTTACTTTTTTCATGTGAATATGATGGAAAAATCGGTTTTTCAATTTTGAAAAAATGTTGGAGTGCGTACAAAAAAGTTCTGACTATCTGAATGAGTAAAAAGGTGTGTAAGGGGCGCCCCCTACAAGTAAGATCAATTCCGTGCTCAGATTTGAATCTTGCATGTCAAACTTTCCTTATATATCAAATTTCATCGATATAACTAGATAATCTCAAAACATATTTGAAAATAATAAATATTAAAATTCAACTTTGACACCCTGTATTTCAGTAATTATCAACTTTCGGAATTGACAAGTTGAGGTCTATCGCAATATTTTTGTGTGAGGAATTCACTGTTACCGTATGTCTTATTACTTCTGGTCCACCCTGTACCCATATCTGTAGCATTTCATGCATTAGTTTCCGAACTATAAGCAAATGAATGTCACATATCAAGCCATGATACAGACCATAGCGACGAGTCAAAAACGATCAGTTTTGAGGTGAGGTGCAAAAATATACGGGAAGACCCTGTACAGTCTCCGGACCAGCAAGATGACTGACATCAAAGCTCCAAACGGAAAGGTTGGTACAAATTTCGAGAGTTACATCCATGTGAGTAGTGCCCTCCTTATACCGGTTTCGTCCCGAATTTGGACTCATCAGTATGGCAGCATTGCACCAGTCACATAATTGCAACTCTGTGCAGCGGCTATTTTGGACAACCACTGTCATCTATTGATGTGGGGTATGTTCGAGCTGTACCTCTCGTCCATGAAATAAACAGACATTGTTTTACGGTTATCCGATGTTAAACGGAAAGATTGGTACAGAACCGTTATGAATGTAAAACAATATCTACTTATTCCATGGACGAGAGGTACAGCTCGAACATACCCCACATCTATTCGCGTTCGCTGATCTGCGAGCCAATAGATGGCAGTGGTTTTCCAAAACAGCCGCTGCACATATAACCAGATTAGGATATTATGCCGTGAGCAGCATTGATGTGAGTGGTGCCATGCTGCCTTATTGGTGAGTCCAAATTCGGGACAAAACCTGTATAAGGAGGGCACTACTCACATGAATGTAACTCTAGACATTTATCACGGTCCTGTACCAACCTTTCCGTTTAACATCGGATAACCGTAAAACAATGTCTCTTTATTCCATGGACGAGAGGTACAGCTCGAACATGTGGGGTATGTCCGGTATCTATTCGCGTCCACTGATTTGCGAGCCAAAAATATAAAAAATCAACAATTGTTAAGTACCCTTATTTTGAAAAATACAACAAAATGTTAAAAAGAAAAGTTGTTCAGAATTTAAAGTTATGTCTGATTATAAAAACATGGCATCTCAGATTTGTTTTCTTCTTTATTTTAGATTGATAGGTAGGTAATGAACTTGGGTATGAAATAAAAAAAACTGCACTTTGAATAGGTGTTTTTCAAAATGCATATCATGTTCACAGATGTTGTACCATGTTGAATACATCTGAATCCATTAGATTTTTATTTTTGGGGACATCTTAAGCAACTTGTTTATAGCACTCCCATTCAATCCGAAGAAGACCTACGAATGCGTATTATTAATGGATTCAATACGATTTCCGCCAGTCCCGAAATTTTCCGTGTGGTGAGAGATAACTTAGCACGTCGTGTACATGGATGTTTACTGGCTCTTGGAGGACATTTTCAGCAGTTTATTTAACTGTTTTTCATTTATTTAGTGTTTTTGAATTCTCCTTAAAAATGATTATAATTGATTGCTGTATTTGTTAGAAAATTCAACATCAGCGATAAAATTACTTTTTGCGTCAAAACTCACTCAACTAGATTTAATTTTTTATCTCAAAAATAAGGCAAGATACGATAAAAATGCAAGAGATCAAAAAGTTGCGTTTTTAGTTGAATAACCTGAGAAAAAAATGAAAATCACACAAAAAGTCAGTGGCGTACATTTTTTTCCCAATAATATTGGTTGAAGTGCCGCTCGGGACGCCACTGTATTCGATAATTTTTATTTGTTCATGGCAAAATGAGCCCGTTATCACTATAAATACCGTTACCAAACTTCAACAAAATCGAGTAAAAGATAAATTAATTAAAAATAAAAAACTAATCAAAAAAAAAATTAAACACCCTGTATTTTGGAAACAAAGCGAAATTCGAAAAAAAGTTATACCACAATTTCGTCTAAAAATTAGGCAAAGAATCACCCCTTTCATTTTGTCACAGAGGTTAGGAAACACCCTGTATATCGTTGCAGCAAACATGAAGTATGTGATTCCCTAAAAAATAAAAAATTCAAGTTGATTTTACAAAAATAGCTGAATTTAAAGAAGGTTATGCGAAGTTGATTTGATTCTCATAAGTTTGTTAATGAGTTTAGGGTGAATATGAAAAAATAAGGGGGAAAATGTTTAATGATTTTCAAAACAAAAATAGATTTTCTCTAGAACGCATTGTTTTTGCTATTTGAGCATAACTTTCAATTTTGGATAACAGGTCCGTTGAGCTTTCCCCCCCCCCCTCCGGCTGGATTTTTTTTGTCAAAATGCTAGCACAAATAGAGGACACCTAGCACAACCTAGCACACAAGTTTTTAGAGCTAGCACACCAACTTATCAAAATGCAAGTGAGTTCGGGGGGCACGTCAACGCTAGCCCCCCCGGTAACGTTTTCTTGCTAAAAAGCTATCACAAACAGTGGACACCTAGCACAACCTAGCACACAAGTTTTTGGAGCTAGCACACCAACACAAGAGTGCCAACTCAACCTATACACTACAATGTGGGCCAAATTAAGTTAGAGCATAATTTAATCCTTGATAACTTTTTTGTTTGTTTATGAATTTTGATGATTTTTGGATATTGGATATGATATTGATAAATATATTTTGGATGTTCCTCCAAAACTGAGCTTTCAAATTTTTGCCAGGACCGGACTTACGACGTTTTCATGAAATTCGTGCATTTAAGCTCGTTGCTAAAACGAACTGCGCTACTGACAGACTCTCATATATTTTTTTGAGAAGAGCATTAGTGGGAAAAGGTTTCCTGAAAATAACGATATTATAGAACCGTAACCCAAGAAACGATGTTTTTTATGTATGATGGTGCTTGTCGGCAGTTACAGTCCTCCATAGTCGGCATTGAAACTATTTCACTACTCTTTGACCAAAAATTCTTGAAATTCCATAGCAACGTGTTTTGATTGTGGAGCATTTTTCAAATCTTTGAGATTGTAGAGTTTGCATGTCTGATTTTAAACGAGTAAACATGTTGTCTTTGGAAGATAAAATCTCGATTAAACGATTAATGGAAAAGAATTTGGATGCACCAAAAAGTCGCGCCCCTATACATTTTCAACGACAAAAATATAATTAATTTGAAGAAGTGGGTTTTCGTGGCGTAGGGACAGAAAGGGAAAGGAGAAAACTGTGCACCAGGCAGGATTTGAACCCACGATCTTCGTCATACCAGGACAACTCTACCAACTGAGCTACCAATGCCTATGAGCAAAGCCAGCCCAATGCAAACTATTCTCACTTCTACGATGTAAGTTTTTAAGGTAATGGTGAGCAACCTTCGGTGGTTAGGTTGACCTCCCCCCTCCGAATTCAATTGCATTTTGATTCTTAACCGTTGGTGTGCTAGCTCTAAAAACTGGTTTGCTAGGTTGTGCTAGGTGTACTCTATTAAGGCTAGCATTTTGACAAAAAAAATCCAACCGGGGGGGGGGGGGGCTGGCGTTGATCTGCCCCCTCCCGATTTCAACTTCATTTTGACTGTAAACTTGTGGTGTGCTAGCTCTAAAAACTTGTGTGCTAGGTGTCCTCTATTTGTGCTAGCATTTTGACAAAAAAAATCCAACCGGAAGGGGCCAGCTCAACGGACCTCTGAATAACTTCACTCTACAACATTTTGCTGAATTTTTTGAAATAAGAGTATTTTACTCTTGTACAATTTTTATAATTTTCGACCCACCGTGTATGCTGTTTAACTTGCAACCATTCTGATTGCACCTAATAAGATTATCGAACATGCACCAACTTTAGGCAATATTTGAATTTTGATTCTGAAATTGATTAAAAAAATCCAATATGTTGCACACTTAAATGGCCACACTATATACACGTCGGATACGATCACGCTGAAAGGTGCACACATCTTAATATATGCGGATGATAAGTTCATTGATTCAACAAGGAAATCTGCAGAAATGAAGTGCCTTGGTCAAAACAAATCAAATATTTGGGTGTAGTTCTGGACAAATATCTATCCTGGAGACCGCATATTGATGGAAAGCTGAAGAAGGCGCCTGGTAGAGCCTCTTGTAGCCCCCAATAGCAAACTTATCTTAAAGGATAAAATTGCCATTTTGCAGAACATAATTATTCCAAAAATCACAAATGCCACGGGCGTCGCTGGGGAACGTGGTTTACAAAGTTGACCGTTTTTTCAAGTTTGCTAAGAAATCTTGAATAGAATAGTACGGCTTCGGAAAGAAGATCAAATTTGCAACAAAATACGGAATTATTGTTGATTGACTTTTCGATTATTTTTCGAAATTTTGTAGCGTGCCATGAACAAAGGAAAAACACTGTTAGGAACTTCATGCTTATCTTCATTAAGAACAATGTAGCGGTCCGGGAATCCGTAGTATTATATTGAAAATATTTTGTTTTGATATGGTGGTACAACTGGGATTTAGATACTATAGTCAATTTATAGTTGTTAGGTAATAATCAAGGTTTTCAGTTTTTTTAAATGTGTGAATTGTCTATTTTTTTATAATTATTCGTATGTGACAGTCACTCACTAACTAATTTTCATCTAGCGATCACTTCGGAGTGTCTCAGTTCATACTTGTCGAGATAAGCTTGTCAATCTGGCAACGTTGTTCGATCTTTTTTTTTTTCTAAAACAATTTGAGAGATTTTGTAAGAATACCTCGTGGATTATTTCGCCGATCTCCTGAAGAATTTGCACATTTAATCAAGCTTCAGTGGCGGCTCTAGTTTTGGTAGCTGTGCCAAGTGTCCTTGTGCATATTTTTGTTGATAAATCGTGGAAATTTGTTTTAAGCAAAACACGTGCTAAAGCCCACTTATATCTGTTGAAAGATTACGCAAACACCGAACCTCATTGCCTATCTGGTATTTCTGCTTTTCAGACCTATTAATGACTTGACTTCCGTCCGAATAGCGGTCAAGAGAAGTCCAGACCCGAGAGCGACAAGAACTACCTGAGAAGACCCGAAGGTACTACCTGATACATATTTTGAATAGAGGAGTTAGACTCTGGTCTAACCACACGTACCCTGAATCGTTCGTTTTTACGAAGAAGAGATTATTCGTTCTCCCCTTTTTGAAAACATCTCAGTGCTGGAGAGACCCTATTGCACTATAGCTTGTCTATAAGGGTTCTTGGAACGGTTCAACCAAGGGCGAAGATGACATGCTTGGTTTTATTTCCAGAGGAGTTACTGATATAACTGTAGACCCTATGTGAATCAAATATCTCAGGATTTGCTCCCTCATTGGGCTTTTTTGATTGTGAAACTACCACATGATCGGGTTAAACCGGCGAGAGAAGGTACTAGTCCTAAAAACAATGGATGCAAAAGCTTTAGCGGTAGAGTTGAAAAAACTCCTCAAATCTCATGAATAGCTGCGTTACAGCTGTGAGAAATCAGGCGCCCTCTTCGTTTTGAGACGCGACGAATACGAAAGAAAAGATAGCATGCTCGAATGCTATCGTTCCACGAACGGCAAGCTGCAGAAAGAGATCGCGCATCTCAGAACTCAGCTACTAAAGGAGAATTCCTCTGTTCCCCCTTCTTCTTCAAAGGTGGTGGTGCAGAGGGAGGCTGTCCCTTCTGCTTCAAAGAAGGGGGGACAGAAGACTGCCCCAACAAACATAGAAGGTCAAATTTGCCGCTTCTCGACCTACGAATTGGTCGAGAGATGATAATGTCCAATTATGAAAAGGGCAAAATCACCGACACTTGTCCACATATTTTCCTATGTGGGGAAAAGAACTAAAGTAATTTGGAAGTAATGAATAGGTCGATAGGTCCTTGCCAACCATTAGATTGGAGGTGAATAAAGGAGCTCTCAACCTGTTTTACGTCAAAATGTGGGAGATCTTGGTCCTCAGTGTAACCTATTTCTTACATGTTGGGAAATAACAATGACAAGGAAAAAACATTTGCATATTAATGTGAGATGGACAAGGATACAGAACTATGGCTTCCTCGCGTACATGTTGAAATAATGGTATGGATTTTGTCACGTGTCGAAGTGAAAGAATTACTATGGCGTCTTGATTGGTGAATTATTTACGTGGTAGTTTATTGCTGAATAGAAGGAAATGTGACTGCGAAAAAAAAATTCTGTAAATTATCGGGAAGATAATTGCGGAAAATTGATGCGCCCTTATCACATGTTCATTTCGATACATTATTACCAGAGTTTGCGAAATTTTGAATCATAACCTTCAATCCAAGATAACTATTATAGCCTAGGAATGTTATAAACAGACTTGCCAGTGGTTGTAATCATCTTTGAATATGTGAATATCCCCAAAAGTAGTCAGAAATTCAATAAAATTTGGACATAACACATTGTTTTTTTAGATGCTGACATTGAAACATGGCCGCTCGCATATGTTGTGTAACTTTAACTTGATTTTCCGACCTTAATGACATTATTCCTTAACTTAGATCAAAATTGACAAGATAACGACCTTTGTTATAGCCTAATAGACAGGTAGCGATAAAGACAGACTTGCGGTGAAAATTTAGTAATATTACACCCAAATTCAGAAGAAATAAAAGTCTTGTCCTTGAAGGTAACTATTTGGTTGTTTTCAAGTGATTTTAGACTTATTCTCACACCTTATATATGTCATGATTGTACAAGAGACAATGCATTTATCTTTTTCTTTTCTTCTGGTCTAGAGTTCTTAGATTGTTTGTTGGGTCATCAGGTCAATATTTCAAATAATTTGGCCGCCCCATTGATTTAGGCAATTGAGGTTATTCATAAAGTTGAATGACCTTTGTTATAACCCATTAGACAGGTAGCGATCAAGACAGAATGTTGGTCATAATTCAGTAATATTCCACCTTAATTCAGAGAATATATATTCTTGTCCTGGAAGGCGACTTTTTGGTTATTTTCAAGTAAGTTTAGACTTCTTTCCGAAAGGTGGAGGAGAAGTCTACTTCAAAGACGAAACGGACGGAACAACCCAAGGGGTGACCGCGAAGTGCCCGGACCTCCCTTAAGTGGGGGACGTCCAAACGTTCGGCCTCGGGTATGGAGGTTGATACCCAGACGGTGACGGCATGTCTCCGGGCGGCTCGCCTAAGGGCAAGCATGTTCGAAAAAATGTCGCAAACAACCTCCCCCCCCTCTCCCGGCTGAGGAGGCACCGGTGCCCTCGGTACCGACACTCGACGACGAACGCTCAAGACACGTCGCGGACGTCCCGCTCGTATGCCCACACGCGATCGCGAAGGACTTTGCGTCAGCTGCTTCTGAGAGGGCTCCCGCTATCTTTTTAGAGGATACTTGCTCGTGGAATGAGTTACGTGCAAAGCTCCAAGCAGCCAGCATATCGTATGCAAAGGCTTCCGTTGTGAGAGACGACGTGAGAATCATTCCAGCTTCACTGGATGATCACACAAACATCCAGACCATCCTGACCCAGACCATCCCAACGCGGACCTAGAAACGTGTAGTTTCGAGCTCGCCGCCCGCTTTGGCATCGAAGCTGTGTTGCTCCGCATGACTAGCTAGAAAACCCGGCAAGTCATGCCCCTAGTGTTGGTGAAAACCTACACTAGACGGATCTTTGAGATCAAATTGCTTCTCGGCGTTGATGCTGATGAACACCCTGAATCTCGGTTATGTACAGGGTTATCTATTATATGTACAGGGTTATCTATTATATTTTGACCCACACCTACAGCTCTTATGAGTGGTAGAAAAATACTGCAAATGCAAAAGTTTTAGGTTTTTTCACGTAGTATATTTTGGTAGCGGATATAGAAAATCGACTTAACAACTTTGGAAAAATTGATGGAGTTATACTTTTTTGAATGGAATACCTTGTATATTATTGGCTGAAATATTAGATCTTTCTTTTCTGATTCCAAATATATAATTTATGTTGGTATTTGTATCAGCCGATTTTGCACTATTCAAGTTCAAAGTAACATTGAATCCATCCAGAAATTTCAGCCAGACTTAGAAATTCTTGATTTTCATAAATTATTTGATGTAACTTTATCATTTTTTTTAATGTTGTGAAGTCGATTTTTTATTTCCGCATGGAAAAACCTAAAACTTTTGTATTGAAAGTTTTTTTCTACCACTCATAATAAGAGTTGTAGGTGGGGGTCAAAATATAATAGATAACTCTGTACACTTATGACATAACGTATTTGTTGTATGTAAGAATAGCCGCCACTGTGAGCAATGGCAAATTGTGTATAGTTTGGGATAGGATTAGAAATCTTTTCAGAGTTGGCAACACCACACTTGTCATTTTATGTTTTTGGGTTGTCAGCATTAAAAGTCAGGAATGAGGCTGTTAATGAATATAGAAAAATATGGCTTCTTGTAAAAACGTGTGTTAAAAGTTTCGTTATTCTTTATTACCGAATTAAAGTTATTTTTCATGTATAAAGCTCGTTGTGCTTTATTTTCACGGCCTACATCAATTGAAAATCAACAGTAATTATTATATACGGACCACCCAGAGTCATGCAATTTGACGTCAATATTTTGTCCACGCCCCAAAATAGAGTTAAAATTTCACATAAACTCTGATCCACAAACTCGACAAGACACAGGATGATGAAGGTGAAGGTCTGATAACAGTTTTTTTCTGATATTATCTAATACCTGCTTAAAGATAATTACATAAAATTTGGCATAAGCGTAATATGTATATCAGTTAAACTTTTTGCGTTTCATCCAATGAACAGAAACTTAGTATTGTATATTGTATACCCTTCATGAGTGGTTAATACGGCGACGAGAATGAAACAATTGGTCACAAACTTTTGGATGTTAATTTTTAGTAGTTTTGCCTGCAGAGTTTGTTTGTTTCACAAATAAGGTAGGTAGTCTTCTCGTACCTCGCTGTAGTGCTCCATTTTTGAGAAAAATGCAGTTGCAAATCTTCTTACAAACTGATTTTTGTTAAAAACATTTTGTAATAGTGGTCGTTTCGTGGCTGAAACGGTGTATACTATGGTATAGTGTTCAAGAGCTCGTGGGAGGCAGTCAAATGATACGAGAAAGTAGAAAGGCTAGTCCATGTCTTCCTTACTCAATGTCAAGCTTTCGGGGACGATTTATACCTTCATCAGTTTTCAAATGTGCAGTACAGAATCAAGAAGGCGCCAACACACATCAGGAAATCACACAATATTGCCATATGTTGTAACAAAATCTGTTTCCGGAAAAAAAAAGAAAAGAAGAAGAAGGAGAAATAGAAGAAAGAAATGAATAGAGAGAGGTGTACTAACCCTTTGGATACGATTTAGGGGATGGTGGAGATTGGTGAACTGCTAACTCATGCCAAGAGTGGCCGTCGGCAGAAACACTCTCAAGACACAGTTGCTGTGACTTATTTGCGCCACCTGAATTTTCAACCGAAGCCCAAATTCGCAAAGTCTAAAATTTCCCAGAAAATACCATATACAATACACAATGTAATATGATTTACAAATAAATGCTCATCGACCTCACTGGTCGATATCGATATTCTCGACACTGGTCTTATTCAACATCACACGAGTGATGGATTTATCATTGAACACTGAGTCAAGAATAAATATATTCAAATTATAATTACATTATTGACTATCAATTAACTGCGATATTAAATTGTCGAAAATCAAATGATAAGGGAATAATTAGAACTACGTTCTGGTCGTCCTGATATAAAATGCTTACTAAGCTAACCAGAAATATTTATACAATAATAGTCAAGATAGTAACTTAGAACAAAGAACCCACTAGAACTAGCGTACACCCTAGATTCCGGGCAAATTGTTTGTCACTATAATAAACATGTTATTATTTACATCTCGTCCGTTGAATTCGTTCAACGTTGCCTTGTTGCAAATCGAAAGCACTCAAAATGTTCACTTTTTATCAAAAGGGATTAACCAGTTTATTAACGAGAATATGTTTTATTGTTTTATTTGTTTCAATATCGTTGCTGTTATAGGACAGTTATAATTTACTGATTATTGATAAGTTTTGTTCCCATAAATCTGCTGTTCGGCCTTCAAAACTATTGAACTTTGAACAAGCCGACAACAGTGTTCCAAGAGAGCTACAGACTATGATTGGTTGAAATGATTATCAGCTGTGATTGGTTGATCTCAAATAGGCATTTGTGTCGTGTTGCCAGATGTATTTCGTTGCATCGTGTCTACATAAGTAACTAAGGTTCATGGAAAAATATGGGTCTCATTGATAATGTTTTATTATCACAAGTGATCTTAAAATGTATATATAATATAATTGGTAACTACCGAAGATGCACTCATAGAATATAGAGTATTTTCAATAAGAATAAAAATACCTTCAATACAAGGTAGCTATACTTATTAAATTTGCAGTTTGGCAAACTCGCAAGAATTCTCGCAAGAATTCCTCTGTCCCCTCAATGTATAAACATGTGACACACAAACAGACGTCTGGCTATATCTAGTTGATGGAAAATCATTGGATAGTACTAATAATTAGGAGATAGCAAGGGTCGTGGTCATGGCCTGGTTGCATCATATAACTCCTCTCTCCGTAAATTCGGAAAATGAGGGCTGCAGTGACTGCTCGTTTTTCCGACTCTCTTCTGAGGGTTCGTCGAAAGGGACGCTTCCATAGTGGGATGAAACAGATCTGGTCCATTTCTTCCATCCCACATACAGCAGGAAGTTATGTGTCTAATAAGCCCTTACTGAGCAGCATCATGGCTGTGCAGCCGACACCAGTTTCTTGGATACTCACGACTATGAAACAGTCTACTCGTGGAGAAACGGCATAGACACGTTAGTGTTGAGTTCAAATTGTATTTTCTCAATCAATTTTCGAAGTTGTAAGAATAAGAATAATTTTTTAAAAACATAAAGTGGCGCAGTCGTGGTGGATTTTGAAGGACTCGCTGATCGAAAACGTTCATTTAATCGGATCGTAGTGTGTTTGGTAGAAAGAAGAAATCCAGCAGTGCAGCAGAGAAAAATGAAGATTTTCCTCGTGTGAGTCATCCTATTCCTATTTTTATCCGTCTATGTTTCTCCCCTCGCATTCTTCTGATTTCCAAGCAGAAAACATTGCCTTTTACTTTCGAGTCAAGCAAATAGTTTAGATCAAGCATCAAATATACCTCTTCCAAATTTTGATTATAAACTATTAGATATTGCTCCAAAATTTGACGGAAAGCCTCTTGAATTATCCGCATTTTTAGAGACTTATGATAAGCTTATAAGTACTTATTGGAACAATTCGACGTTAGATTTTGTCCAAAATAACACAATTCTCTATGGAATCTATGCAATTTGCCTTACTAAAGATTGGAGTACCGTTGAGGCCGCGCTTGTTGCACTTTTTGATGATCAACGAGATGAAAACGGGTTACTCTTTGATTTGGATAAATTGCGTCAAAATGCAAACAAAATGCCTTTACAATTTCAAACTAGAGTAATGAGTAATTTGAGTGCACTTCATAATTATTTAGATACTCATAATGACGATGAGAATACTGCTAATTTTGAGAAGAACTTTTATGATATTCATGGTTTAAAAATATTTTTAGCTGATTTTAGAGAACCTTTGGGCTAAACTATTAGAGCAATGAAACCTGCTGATCTTGCGGAAGCTAGAACTTTCATGATTTCTGGAACACATATCAGACACTTGCAAAAACCATTTTATCTTGAAAGTAACAATAGAAATCAATCCAACAATCAAATTGTTCAAAGGCAAAATTTTGGCTCCAACAACAGACACAATTTCTCAAATTTCTCATTTCCAAAATGTTCCAAATTTTAATCAATGAAATTCATTTTCTTGCGGGCCAGTTAACATGCCACAACCTAGATTAAAGCAACCTAATTTTTTCATCAATAGACAAGTTTTTGGACCTCCACGGCCTCAAACAAATGTTCTTAGACCAAACCAACATTTGGGAATTAGCCCATCAGACAACCACCAATGAGTGGAATTTCTTAAAATTCAAATAGAATGTTGATTCAAGCCCAATGTATAATAATCATTCATATCTAGAGTACGAATATCCATATAATGATCAAAGTTTGGATCAAAGATCATTATCAATGGAACCGCACTGTGACCAACCATCTCATGATGACTATCCTTATAATGACAATCACAATGTTCAGCAAATAAACGAAAATAGTTCTGTAGAAATCGTTGAAGAAAACGCCCAAAAGGTTCAGGAAACCTCGTCTTCAGACTCCAGAGTCAATTCCATAGAAATTCATTCAATATACGACAAGAAGGATCTTCCTTATTTAAAAATCGCTGATACACCGTTAAAATTACTGATTGATACAGGTGCGACAAAATCATTTCTAAATCCTGAAATAGCCAAAAAGTATTTTCCGAATTTCGTCAACAAAGAACCATTTCCAATTTCTTCACTATTCCAATCAACAACTAGAGATTTTTGTGTTGAAATTTCAGCTTCCAATGAATTTAATTCAGAGAAATCAATCAAACTCTGTTTATTCGAGTTTCATCACTTCTTTGATGGTTTACTTGGATACGAAACCTTAAAAGATCTTGATGTCAAAATGTATTTGCAAAACTATCTCTTAAAAATCAGAGTCAAAAATTCCTTTGAGTGACTATAAAGGAAAATCGAAAGTATTGTTTTTAACTCGCATTGAACCTCATATGACAGAAAAAATAAAAATTCCTGTTGATGTAGAGAATGGTCATATAACCATTCCCCAGAATAAAATTTCAATTTGCATCATTCCTGAATGTTCAACAGACGCAAGCCAAGGTTACGCTTCTGTAGAAATTCCAAACAATACAGATGAAGGTCAAGAAATTTCTTTATACATCCCTTTATACAATGAAATCACAGATTTGATCCGAACGGAGCATATGATCGAATATGAAAAATATCATATTACAAAATTGTGTGATAAATATTTTGATAGTTTACATAAAGACAATCAACCGTTGACATTCACCAACCAAGTCTAACACCAAATAAAAACAACTGACGAGCTACCCGTCCATTCAAAATCATATCGATACTCATTCATAGATAAACCGGAAGTAGAGCGGCAAATTATTATTATTATTATTATTAGACAAAGCGATTCACCATGTTTTTCACCAATTTGGATCGTACCTTAAAAATCGGACGCTTCTGGGAAGAAAAAGTGGCAAATTTTTGTAGATTTTAGGGGAATTAATTCAAAAACTATCGATGACATTTATACAATTCCAAATATCACCGACATTCTTGATAAATTAGGCAGTAGCCAATATTTTACTACTCTCGATCTGGCTATTGGATTTCACCAGATTGAAATTCACCCCGATGACATCAAAAAGACAGCCTTCAGCGTTGAAAATGGGCGTTATGAATATATCAGAATGTCCTTTGGCCTAAAAAATGCGCCCGCAACCTTTCAAAGGGTCATGGATAATGTTTTAAAAGGACTACAAAATAGAATATGTTTTATGTTTTATCTTTATGGACGATATAATAGTGTTTTCCACCTCACTACAAGAACATATCGTCAATCTCAAACATATTATTCAGAGACTATGTGAAAGTAATTTGAAAATTTGATAAATCTGAATTTTAACATAAGCAAGTAGCATTTTCTGGACATATAATAACAACCGAAAGAATAAAACCAAATCCTGATTTATAAATTTAATTTCGAGTTCACTGATTTTGCTCACCCCACCTGATGTTTATTTTTTGAATGGGAAGCGAAAAAATGTGAGCAATCATTGGTTCCTTGTTCGATATTTAACACCGCAGTATCATTGTTCTCCCCATAATTAATGATTTTGCTATTTTATTGTTTTGCTGACTTGTCATCATGACATAACTGGAAGTGTGCCAATATTTATTGTTGTCCATGAGCAATTTTTAATCAAATTTAAATTTGACAAAATATTAGGAAAATATATTAGTACTATTATTGTTTTATTGTTTCACGTAATGTGTACTATTATCATGTTTTGTATTGTTTTGCATTTGTATTTGCATTTGTATTTGCTTTGTCCGTAGAATGTATTCAAATTTTTCTGTGGCAGTAAAGCATATGTGATTTGATTTGATTTGATAAGGTCAATTCTATTCTGAAGGCTTTCTCGGACTTCTCGATAATCATCGGAAATTCATTCCAAATTTGGCCAAAATAACCAATCCATCCACTTATTGTCTAAAGAAAAATTCAAGCATTAACATCGATGACCTCGAATATCAGAAAACTTTCCAAGGCTGTAAACTACTATTAACAAATGATCCAATATTGCAATATACTTTTTTAAGGAATTTATTCAACAACTGACGCAAGCAATGTAGCCATTGATTGTGTTCTTTCACAAGGATCTATAGGTCAAGATAAACCGATTGCCTACGCATCGAAAACATTAAATACTTCAAAACAAAACTATAGTACTATTAAAAAAGAACTTCTCGCAATTATATGGGGAACACATTATTCTTAATGTCCGGCTTCTGCTTCTGCTTCGGCTTCGGCTTCGGCTTCGGCTTCGGCTTCGGCTTCGGCTTCGGCTTCGGCTTCGGCTTCGGCTTCGGCTTCGGCTTCGGCTTCGGCCACCTTCGGCCTAAGAAAGCACATTCGGCTTCGGCCAAAATCGGCCGAAGGGTTTTGCCGAAGCCGAATGTTTTTGTCCAGCCAACCAAATGCCGAATTCACCGCGGAACGCGTGGCTTCTGCGCACGATAATAATAAAATAATAGAAAAAGTTAATTTTGTTCAGAAATCCAGGTTTTGTTTTTACTGTGTTAGTTACCTTTATGTTATATTTTATTTAATAAATACGTTTGAATAAAAATCAAATCTGACTAATCATTTTTAGAATAGTGCCCTTATTAACTTGTTGTCAATGTTGTCAACAATATATATAAATTAATTTCTAGTTAAGTCAAGTGAATTTTCTGCAATTTAAAATTTAAAAATCTGATGAAACATGAACATGAAACTATAAAACCTTTGGCTTCGGCTTCGGCTTCGGCTTCGGCTTCGGCTTCGGCCGAAGGTTAAGACAGGAGCCGAACAATCGGCTTCGGCTTCGGCTTCGCCCAAAAACTGACCTTCGGTCGGACACTAGTTATTCTAGACCTTATCTTTTCGGAAGGAAATTCAAAATTGTAACAGATCATCAACCCCTTCAGTGGTTAATGTTAATGAGCCTTGAAGAACCAAACTCTCGACTCGTTAGGTGGCGTCAAAAATTAGATGAATTCGATTATCAAATTATGTATAAGAAAAGCAAGAGAAACACCAATGCCGACTCTTTATCACGAGTAGAAATACATGTTAACGAAATCAATATCCAATCGTCTAATTCCGAGGATCTTATGTCTCATAACGAGAATCCCATATTAGATAATCAGTTTATTATAGCACAAGCTGACCCGGACGAAAATGATGAGAACGAAACAGTGCATACGAGTGCAGAGGATCCAATTCTCACCATTCATATGACTGAAAAACCAATTAAATATTTTATCCGTCGGATTTTTATGATCAAAGTTGATAGAAATACACTCGAAAAAAAATCAAGAAAATTTTCACAGATGCCGTTAACAGAACTCGATGGTATATTTAAGTAAGTGACGATACTTTTGAAAATCAAGCTTTTCAAATTTTAGAAGAATACGGCGAACCCAAGAAACAATACCTACGTTTTCTATTTCCAAAACGACATCAATGACTTCATAATAAAATGTGTAATTTTATCCCTCAGACCATTAAACACTCAACTTGCAAATTACTTCAATCAAACAAATTATTAGCTGACGTCACAAAGTCCGACAAACAACGCGAAACGATCACAGGCAACACGAAGGTATTACCAATCACAGAGGTGTACACGAAACTATCGATCAACTTCGATTGAAATTTTATTGGCCAAAAATGAATGATGATTTACGAAAATTCATCAATAACTGTTCGATTTGCCAACAAGTTAAGTACGAGCGTCATACACCCTCAATCAAATTACAACTTACACCTACACTTAAGAAACCATTTGAAACATGATACGTTTTTTTTTAACACTTCATTTGAGGCGAAAAAGTTTCCAAAATGAGTCTATAAGACTTCTGAATCATTATGTAAAATTCAGAATAACCGTAATTATTGATGGAAAATATTGTAAAAGCAAATGTGATCATTTTGAGTTATTGCGAAATTATGTGATTCAAGTTATCGTTAAATGACAGCAAATGTATTTTAAAGACGAAATTTATTGAGGGATTATAGGTATTAGCATGGTGTTAAGTATTAAGTTTTGAGTATTATTGTGTGTTTTAGTTTTAATTGCTTCAACATAGATTCGACATCAACTGCCCTGAAATATTTAATACAAGTTCACCATATAAGTTTGTGATAATAATAGTGCTATCAACGAGGCTATGAACTTACAGTTCATCTTGGGAAATATCCAAATCTCGATCCAAATCGTCTTATCACTGATCCGGATATTCGGTTTTCTCGAATTTGTGTGTCTTTCCTCGTCGAGACCCAATAATTTGAATTTCGGAAGTTACAAATCAGAACATGTCACTGTCATTTTGCGGCCCCTTTGTCAAATCTAGTCACCTTAAGTTTTATCCAACCTTTTATCACGTTGAACAATATTAGAGCATACGAACCAATCAGATGACTCAAAACCTTCGATGTCGAAATGGGTCGATGACGTCTGATTAGGTGGGGGGAACCTGGTTCGCTACTGGGGTGTGTTCACAATAATTAACACGGAACTTTCGTCAAATGTCAGTTTCATCTGACAGATGACGTATGGTAAATTATCCTCGTTCACGATTGTTCGACCAGTTATGGTTTATCACTTAGACTTATAGTCTAAGGTTTATCGTAACCTTTAAAATATGAAAGTGTTATGATTGTTATGGTAATTGAATAATAATACAACCATTTCAGTTTTTGTTTTCTTAGCTTACAATTTTTTACCTTCGATTCGGTTTGATAATACCATTTTTCCATCGTCTGACATAGGTAATTGGAAGATTGGTATCCGCATCTAGCATACGAATCAAAAGATTCTGCGATTCTTACGACATAATATTCATTTTTTAATTAAATTATCACCAGCCCCTATGTATCAACGATCAGCCAAGTGGTTTGTTTTTTTTAGTTTTTGGTTAGGATCACACATGTCAATTGCTTTGTACACACAACGCAGGCGCGACAGATCTTCACCAGCTAAAAAGTGGGCTGAAAAGTTGATCGCCCGGAGAATATTCCACTCATGTACAAAAAATCCCATAAGAGCAGTTGAATTTTCGGAGGCTTACAGCGATAACACCAAATCGAAAATACCACTCTGTCATGGCAACACAAATAACCAGGTTGTCAGGGCAATAGATATGGCAACGACCATTTTTTGACACAAATAACCACGTTGTTAGGGCAATCAACATTGCAACGCAGATTTAGTGAAGTTATTTTCTAGAATTCTTGAAATATTCTTCTAAATACCATTCGTGCTTTAAAATTAACCGGATAAATTTTCGCTCATGCGTGTTTTTTCTACAAATTTCACTTGACCTTCGGTCTCGTGAAATTTTGAGAAAACACGCATTCGTGAAAATTTATCGGTAATTTTTAAGCACTCGTGGTATTACCTTCGAATATTCCACTCATGTACAAAAAATCCCATAAGAGCAGTTGTATTTTCGGAGGCTTACAGCGATAACACCAAATCGAAAATACCACTCTGTCATGGCAACACAAATAACACCAAATCGAAAATACCACTCTGTCATGGCAACACAAATAAACACGTTGTCAGAGCAATCACTATGGCAACGCAAATTTGAACGCAAATAACGACGTCGTCGTCATGGCAAATATTTCTGATTTATTGACAAGGTTTAATTGATTTCAAAATTATCCTCGAAATGAAACGTTTTGGAGAAATTTCCAATGAAGAAATTGAAAATGGAATTTTACAAAGTGAACCAAAAAACACCGCAAAAAGTGAGGCATATATTTGGAGGCAGTTTATGTCGTTTTGTGAACATAAAAATTATATTTTGGATCGGCATACGCCCGTAGTTCAGCTAGCTTCTATTTTAAAAAGCTGGGCATTCAATATGCGGAAAAAAGATGGAGAGGATTACAAGGATTATACGGTAAAAACTATATGGAACAGTACAGCAAATCTTTCAATGGAAAAATATTTAAATGAATATGGTATTAAAATCAACCCATTTGAAGATATTGAATTCAAGTCAGCCCGCGATTCCAAAAACGCCAAGAGGAGACAACTTCAGGTCAGCGCAGAAAAAAGAAAGAAAAGTTCATCATTTCTTACTTTTGGTAATCTAGAAAGACTTGTAGAAATATGTGATGAGGAAACTCCAGAAGGGTTAAATAAAAAACTTTTTTTTATATTATCGTATGAACTTGCTTGGAGGGGAGGCGAAGGATCACGGGCGGAGATCGGATTTTTCAAAGAAGAAGTCCTATTAAATGGAGCTAAATCGGAACGTATCGAATATAATCCGATATTTACGAAAACCACACAAGGAGGAAATAAAAGAAGTGCTGACCCAAAATGGCTCGTCAGAAATAGTAACAATGTATCATTTTGTCCAGTGAGATTGTTTTTGAAGCTGATTGAAAAACGGGGCAAAGCCACAGTCCAGCGGCTATTTCTAACTGTGAATCCATCCTGGAAATTTGAAAATTCATGGTATAAAAACAGCCCTGTAGGCCCAAATTAAATATCCAAATGGACCAACAAACAAGCAATTAAAATAGGTCTAGACACTAGCAACAACAAAATCACTAACCACTCTTTAAGAGCCACGGCTGTGTCAAAACTAGCGAAAAGCGGAGTCTCCGAACAAAACTTGATAAAAATCACCGGCCATACAAGTGCAACTTCAATATCAAGCTACCTCATGGATAACGAACACCACGAACAAATTATTGAAAAAATGAGAAACACTAATAATTGCGGTAACCACAGCCAGTTAGCTGATATTCCGCAACCTATCAACAACATAAACCCTCCTGTGAACCCCAACGACTCCAGCTTCGAATCCAGCCGATCCATCAATTCAAGAAGACAAAATATCATAAATAATTACCATAATTGCACTTTCAACTATTATTCAACAAATGAATGAGTATTCAAACAGTATATTATGTATTCTTTTAGTTAGTAAAGTTATATTCTAGAATTCTTGAAATATTCTTCTAAATACCATTCGTGCTTTAAAATTAACCGGATAAATTTTTAAGCACTCGTGGTATTACCTTCGAATATTTATCCGAATTGTGAATGAGTTTGAGTGTTACTCGGCAAGAATTGTGAACCGCCGTGAAAGGTCAGAGCGTCGCCGTGCGATCGCCCGACGAAATTTGTGAACGCACCCCTGAAGGCTTTCCACTTAACAGGCCCTTTTAATGTTTAATTGTCGATACATTTCCGAAGAGTGGTTGCCTGTTTGCAACACCTGAATCGCCATTGTACGAGCTTGAGAAGAATCTTCAATCATCCCTTTTAATATAATAGTTCCGTTTGTGAATTGATGCGTTAATGCATATTTCAGCAAAAAGGTGTATGAGTGAATGAAGATTTTCGACATTTGTAACCCCAAAAGGCCACATTACAACTTCGGTGAGTTATCTTCTACAGTTAACCCCCTTTAATTTTCATTTTAACCAGACCAAGTTTAATTATTTCTTGTTAATCACTTTCTCTAACTAAAATCTCAAAATTAACGTAAAATCACACAAAGGATGTTTTTTTTTTGACGTGTACGTCTTCGTCTCTTTTCAGGCCTGCAAATGCAAATGCGAATGCGAATGCTAATGTTAACTGCTAATGCTTATTGTCAACTTCTGCCTACTTCATTACTTTTGTACTAAATAATACGTAAATCAATGGTACAATAATTATTACGTATCAACTGTTGGGTCTACTCACTACCTATTTGGTGGTATCTGAACGATGTTACAATAAATCCACGGGAATCACACTCTAACCTGAAACTTGGTCGAATCATGGGGCCCCTTTGAATGCGGCAGTAACGAACACCTCTGCTTAGCCCATGATTGAGAGGAAAAGACACACACATTTTTGACGTTCACCGATATATACCCCCTTATCACATTTTACCGGGATATTTTTGAAATAAGTGCACATTTTCGGATATTATAACACATTTAATTTATTGAGGTTATAATCAATATTCCCATTCATAAGGGGATATTGGCACTGTGTATTAACTTCTTATAAGTCTCCTGGGCACATTTTTCAACCGATTTTAACGAATTTTTGACAGAATATTTTTTGAAGGAGTCTTGAACGATCCATTGGCTCCGATTTGTGATAAATTTTTAAATAGTCTTTTAAAAAACCTCAATTTCATTAAAATGAAGTTTTGCGCTAACCATTCTCTAGCGAATGAAATTTATAACTTATTTTGCCAAACATAAAATGTCCAAATTTCTATTAATTATACCGTAAAATTTATATAAATCTTCCGATAATAGCGAAAGAGGGTGTTTATTTTTTTTTTGAAGTACCGCCCAAAAATCGCTCCACCACAATGAAGTGAACAAACGTGGACGCTTTCGCAGACAGGTCAGCTAGAATAATGAAAATAAGGAAATTATTTTATTGATTGATTGGGGGTTGAACGTACTTTTTTGAAAATCGTGTTTTTGAAGGCGCTTAGAGTTTCGAGTAGTTTGTGACAGTGAGTTTCAGTGATTGAGTACTATTACATTTTATAAAGACAATATGCTGTATCGAAAGGGAAAATATTTTCCTAGCAGTAGAAAGAGATATTTGCAGTAAGTACCACATAAATGATTAGAAAATTATTAGTAAGTAGTAAATTCAAGTTGTGGTAGTTTGAGGCTGAATATATGTGTCGACATCCATTAGGTATACAAAGTAATATACAGTAGCTATGTATCAGCCGAATAGAATAATATGAGATTTTCTAAAAAACACTCGGACTGACACGTCTATTGATATTTTTGGTTGTGCATTTTTTTCAACAAACACTTTCTATGCAGGGCGCGAGTCATATAACAGTAGCCAATACCAACTCTCTTATCTCAAATGGAACACCCTGTATTATTCACCATTCAACAATATTCTATACCTATCTTTGACTGTTTTGGAAATAACAAGTGTTTTCAGATGCATTGCAAACATTAATATTACAAAAATTAAATTATTTAATTTATTTTGGTAATGATAATTCTTGTTGATGTAAAAAATGAAAAAATTCAGCAGTCAGCCTTTTTTTGAATAATTTCATATCAGGGAAAAGAAACGATTGAAATGGTTTTTACGTACTCTCTCATTGTCAATACTAAAATGGGGAATAAGTATTGACAGTGTTCTAGCGAGTTTCTTTAATCAAATAAGTAATGTAGATTTGGCGTTGATTTTTGCAATAATTCTGAAAAAACTTGATATTTCCTAAACGGTTGGAGATAGGTTAGATAGGTGTAAAAAAGTACACGAGATATGTCTAGAATTTTCAAAAAAATCCAAAAATTGAATAATATACAGAGTGTTGCATTTTAAATAAGAAAATTGGTATTAGCTTCTGTTACATGCGCAAATGAAAATACCCAGCGATGTACTTATTCCAGCGTTTTTCCGAATATACCACTCCATTTATTTGTTATTGAATTTATTCCATTTGGCTGATACATACTGTGTGTAACCGAATATATTTTTGTAGATGTGTTTTTGCAGGTTAGCGAAGATTGGTCATGAGGCCCAGAAAAAACTTAAATTAGATACTTCAAACACAGAAGCATCTACCTCAGTTTCAACAAATGCCAACGCATCGACGGCGAAGTAAGTAACAAGTATTGCTCATCTATCATCTATCACGTACATACCTACAGGGTGAGTCTTTAACTTGGAATAAATTCAGTATATCAAAAGCAGATTTTTTTTGGAAATATGGTCGGACCCGTCAAATTAGTAATTTATATTGCGATATTTTTGATGTTGAAATTTCAAACAGGGTGCCCCAAATTTGAAATATGACGTCGTTGACCATGCACGAGACCATGCATGTTTTTAGATGGCACCCCTATTTTTTTTAACTATTTTTAAAGGGGTCAAATCTCAAATTTAGGACTTCTCTTATAAAATGTACGTGAGTACATCGAAGAGAACGCGATTTAAAGTACTAATCTTTCTTTGATTTACTTAGATAATGAATTTATTCCGAGTTTGAGACTCACCCCGTAGGGTGAAAATTTCCCTACCTACAGAGTGATACATTTGTTTTAGGGTCACCTTGAAGGCAATTAACCGATTTGGCTCGAGTTTTTTTTTGTGATTGTAGACATACTGTATTTTCTCGACAAAAATTACCTCGCTCATATAAAGCCCAAGACCTTCTTTGTCAGTTCTCAGAAACAAAATTTTGACAAACCACATTAGCGAATTTAAAAAAAAAAAACTGTGCACGCCATTGAATTCGGCATCCCTCTAAACGGGCCTACTCCAACTTTTACCAGAAAGCACCAAGTAGTAACTATTTCGTAGAAAAATATTGATTAGGTATCCATTTAGTTTCAAACCTCCACAGTTGGTCATGAAAATATAACCAAATTCTGGTAACTTCCTCCAAGCCATAATTTTCTTCAATACAATATCTGTTTTGCGAATATTGAAAATTACATTCGCTTTTGAGTAAAGTGATTTCACCACAGGCGCGAGTTAAAAAAAAAAATGTTTTTTTGTAAAATATGGTATGTAAACAGGCCTTGAGAGATGCCGAATCCAGTGGCGTGCATAGAATTTTCTCTGAAAAAATCGCTTATGTGGCAAAGTTGGCGTTGGATTTCGTGTGGGCGAGGTCACAGGTGAGACGATACAGTTTGTCAAGCTCTCCAATTGAAAAAAAATCTCGTGCCAAATCCGCCGATTAATAAACTTTTTTTCGGGGTGACCCGAAAACACTGTATCTAGTTCTACCTGGAATAAAATATATTTTTTTTAACTTTTCCAAAATAATGAAAGTTCAACTGTTGATTGTTCGTCAATTCCTAACGTTTTATCAATTACACACGTATAGTGGAAGATGTTGACATTTTTTAGTGTGGATGTTAACATGAACAACATGGTAGATCATAACAGCCATACAACCTTCGACCAGTTGGTTGCTATTTCTCCTGCAATAACTCTTGGAGACAATGAGAGGTGAGTTGTTTTCAATTTCAATAATACATTTCTCAAAAGACTGGAAATAATCAATATTTCTCGAAAATTACATTTTCTTATTTTTTCAGTTCAACATCGACTTGTACGCCAGATGTTTCTGCTTCTGATACGGTCGAAACAGAACCAAGTCCCGTTGGAAGGCGTTTGGTAGACATTGATTATTTTTTGAAAAACTTAAGGACACTTAATGATCATTCTCCTTTGGGTGTAATTTCGTGCACATGACCTTCATAAAAGAAATAAGAAAAGGTCTAATGAGTAGCCTTGTATTCAAATGCAAGATGTGCAATATTTCAAAAAAATTATCAACTGAATCCCCTTCTGAAGTGTTTGATGTGAATTCGGCAGCTGTATTGGCAACAGTTTCAACTGGATCAGGTTTCTCACAGATGATTCAACAGCACGCGATCCTGAATATACCAACTATGGATAATAGATTGTATTCAAAATACCATGATCTGATTGCAACAAATATATTCAATACTTGTTGGCTACCATGGAAGAGGCAGGTCAAGAAGAACTCCGACTGGCCCGAGAAGTTGGAGAGGTCGATGGTCAAGAAAATGGGTTGATAACTGTCATCGCAGATGGAGCATGGTCAAAGAGATCATATAAAGTTAATTATGATGCTTCATCAAGAATTGTAAGATATAATAAAATATTGTTCACCTAGATACTAAAACTATTGATTTCAGTCCTGTATAGTGGGGGCAAAAACTGGAAAGCTACTGTTTTTAGCTTCAAGGAACAAGTACTGCACAATATGCAGTAGAGCTGAAGCAAAAAACGTTGAAGCTAGAAAACATGAGTGCTCCAAAAATTGGAAAGGATCGTCTACTGGTATGGAGTCTGACATTATATTAGAGGGTTTCAAATCCAGTTTGGAAATGCACCACCTAAAATATGTGAAGTTGGTTGGTGATGGAGACAGTAGTGTTGACAAGAAGATCTGCAAAGAAGCGCCGTATGGTGGAGATGTTCACATAACCAAAGTGGAATGTATCAATCATTTACTGCGAAACTACTGCACAAGGTTGAGAGAACTATCTTCTAAGCAGAAAAGCAGTACGGACCAGATAGTTTCTCCGCAACTGAGAAGAATTTTGAAAGCTGGTATTGAAAGAATGCGAGCTGGAATAAAGAAAGCTATTCTTCATAGACGAAAAGAAGAAGTGCCCCTGGAAGCCCAAATTGCTAATTTGAGAAAAGATATCTCCAATTGTCCCTATCATGTTTTTGGGTTTCACGATAATTGTGACACTTATTTCTGCAATGGCGAAAAACAGGATGAAGTGAACTACGTTCCCGAGTTTCAAATCTGTGGTGCTTTTGACGATATACTGTGCTGCGGAAACAGGCTTCAACAAAATGTTTATAGTTTATTGTTGAACATGAACAATAACGCAGCAGAATGTTATAATTCCGTTGTTGCAAAATTTGTAGGAGGAAAACGCGTCAATTTTAGTTTCAAAAATAGTTACGACATTACATGTAGAGCTGCAGCAATTCAATATAACGAAAAGGAAAACTATATAGACAAGCTGCATAGAAGTATCACAAAGAAAAGTCCTGGGGAATATACGAAGCAGTACATTGCGAACTTGAGGAAAGCTAGAGTGTACAAGAAAACTCGGAAGCAACTTTTTCCATATTTGCTTAAAAAGAAATCTAAGAACGCTGAGGCTGACGAAGAATACGGAGCAGTAGAAGAGTCGATTAGCCTAGAGGAACTACATACAAAAAAGGAAAAATTATTATCTTTTTATCTAAATGTGATTTTAAAGAGCTAGAAATGAAAACAAGAGGGCAATCGGCTAATCCATTGTGGAAAAGAGAAAGATCATTCAGATTGACGGCTTCTAATTTTGGTGCGGTTTGTAAACTTAGGAAAACCACAAATCCTAAAAAATTAGCAGAAAGAATTTTGAATTCAAAATTTACTGGCTCTGCAGCTACCAGATGGGGCCTAGATCATGAGCCCATAGCCGCAAAAAAATGATGACCATTTTAGCTCAGGATCAGATTTTTGAAAAGATTTCAGATTGTGGTCTTTTTGTGGATCCAAAATATCCCTATTTGGGAGCTACTCCTGATGGGCTGTTACAAACAGGTGATATCATTGAAATTAAATGTCCCTATGGAGCTAGAAATTTATCCCCTGAAGATGCAATAGAGCAAAAGAAAATAAAATGTATAAAGAAAGACCAAATTTTTTAGAAATTTATACTCAACAGACAAGACAACTATATTATTATCAGGTGCAAGGTCAGCTTGCAATTACGGGAGCAAAGTTTTGTTATTTTGGAGTGTGGACGCCTTTTGGTTTAATAATAGACAGGGTAAAGGGAAAGTCACATCGTTTCAATGGTAGTTTTCAATTTAAAGTTTTTCAGATCGCTCGAGATGATGAGTTTTGGATGAATGTCATGTTACCCAAGCTAAACAAGTTCTACGATGAAGCAATGGTTCCTTCAATCGTCAAAGATAATTTTTGAGAAAAATATACTATTTTTTGTATAAGTATTTAGTTCTTTTTATTTCTGTCAATAAATAATATGCTCACACACATTTTTATTTTTGTATTTCATTTATTTATTTAATTGATCAATGGGAGTAAGAACCGACGTTTTATCAGTTCTATTATCATTTTATCACAATTATTTAGTAGTTATTCTCATTTGTCTCTGAATAAACAATAAAAACATAAGAAAATCGATGGTATATAGTATCGATTCATTCGATTCCACTGACGTTGTTACGAATATTACAGTTTATATGATATACCTAGGTACTCATAGGCAATAATGGCAATAATCATCTGGGGCAAATTTTGAATGAGATGAGGTTTTTTTCCCTACGGGGTGCGCAAAAAAGAGATGGAATTTTTAAAATTTTTATGATGCATGCCATTTTGCCAAAAAAAAATTGTACTAAAATTATACACCTGAGGTAAAGGTGTATAGCTAGGATTTGTAGAGATAAATTCATAGAAAAAAAGACCGCAAATATTGGTACCTGCAAATTGAAGCATACGCAAAATTGTTTATTGGCCCATTTTTCTTTGAATTTATCTCCACCTCGGGACGTACTTGATATTTTTCTGATAACTCTTCCGAAATAAAAGATACTAGGTAACATTTTTATTCCTATTCGTATTTTAGCGATGTTTTTTTTTAATTTGCGGATCTACATAGCTTAAAAATTCTCGTATTTACGGTACTTTGAAAATTCAAAAGAAAAAGTAAAGATATATTTTTTTTATATATTAACCTTAATGGAGGAAAGTTTTTCACTAAAATGATACTTTCATAGATAAGATATCAGCTATTAATTTCGCAATACCAAAAAAATATGGATATATCCCTTGCCGAATTCTTATGGGACTCAATTTACAGCTTCAGTCAAATCATCTCATCATTCTTCAAATTTTAAAAGTATGTACCTATCGTACCTATAATAACATCCTGATATTTTGAATTTAATTTAAAATCTCAGAAAAACCTCGCAATACGAATTAGAATATAAATTGATTATCTTTTGATTTAAGGGAGATATCATGAAAATTTCAGATACGTCGCGAGGTAATAGTCTTTGCTATGGTTCCCCCTGATGAGGTATGATTTTAGTAATCAATTTTTTTCAGCAGAATGGTGGGATCTTGAAAATTATAAAAACTGCATCACTTTATTCCACACCCTGTATATCATAGACATTAGACAACTTCATCTCATATAAAATCTACAAAAGTCAGTCCAATGTACGGAAGTCGACCTTCACAACGCTTAAAAAATCAACAAAATCCGTTTATTCATTTCAAAGCTACAGCTTATGGAAAATGTACAACAAAATTGCCATGTTTTTCAATTTGAAGAGCTGTTGAGTACATAAATAAGAATGGTTCGGTATTGAATAAACACCCCGTCTGTATCGAGTAGAAAATACTACCACATGTAACATAATATTTTGTGATAGTATCTCCGCCTTATCGAAACAAATGAGAAATGAGAAACATCGATGCATCGTTGAATCAAAATAAAATAGGTACATAATACAATTTTCTCAGAACCACTAGATTTGGGATTTGGTGGACAAATCGCACCGACAAGGACACATGGAAATGACAAGGAAAAATAATAAAATAAACTCCACCTATATTATACTACATGTGATTCTCGGTATCCAATAAGAAGCCAGATACCATACTAAGAACTACGTTCTAGTTTCTCTCTCACTCGCGTCAATGCGATTCATCAGCCACGGCTTTCGCGTATCGCGTAGATTATTCGACTCTAAGATTTCGTGTTTGGCCAAGGTGCATATATCGCCATAAGGTATTTAGCCTGACAATTATCACAAGTAAAGTCCTAATGCATCGGTAGATTAGGCGTTATGGGTAGTACAGAATTGGGCCCGGATAAATTGCACGTCGATCACAAAACATTCCCCTTAGAACTGCGTCTCCAATGGGGAGGGGATTCACTTTATGCAGAGTGCTCCGGACAAGTATGACAGATAAAATTGCGTCAACTGGGCGCATCGTTGTCAAGTTGCCAGCAGGGTCATGACGTCATCATGAGTACGCTTTCCTTTAGCCATGCTTTCAATATGCAGGGCAATAATTATAACAAATAACAAGTATTATGTTATCCAAGAGACCACAATAACAAAATGTAACTATGTTAGATGTTCAAATATTTCTTTTTTTCGACGTATGCTACTTTTCTATGGATAAATATATTTTAGATTTTCATGGCACAACATGAATTTGTGATGTTTACCTGTACTTCTATATCCCATTATTGAATAACTGTGCATTCATTGCATTTCAAAATCTGATGAAACATGAACATGAAACTATGAAACCTTTGGCTGCGGCTTCGGCTTCGGCCGAAGGTCAAGACAGGAGCCGAACAATCGGCTTCGGCTTCGCCCAAAAACTGACCTTTGGTCGGACACAAGTTATTCTATACCTTATCTTTTTGGAAGGAGATTGAAAATTGTAACAGATCATCAACCCCTTCAGTGGTTAAAGTTAATGAACCTTGAAGAACCAAACTCTCGACTTGTTAGGTGGCGTCAAAAATTAGATGAATTCGATTATCAAATTATGTATAAGAAAAGCAAGACAAACACCAATGCCGACTCTTTATCACGAGTAGAAATTCATGTTAACGAAATCAATATCCAACCGTCTAATTCCGAGGATCTTATGTCTTATAACGAGAATCCCATATTAGATAATCAGTCTATTATAGCACAAGCTGACCCGGACGAAAATGATGAGAACGAAACAGTGCATACGAGTGCAGAGGATCCAATTCTCACCATTCATATGACTGAAAAACCAATTATATATTTTATCGGTCGGATTTTCATAATCAAAGTTGATAGAAATACACTCGAAAAAAAATCAAGAAAATTTTCACAGATGCCGTTAACAAAACTCGATGGTATATTTAAGTTAGTGACGATACTTTTGAAAATCAAGCTTTTCAAATTTTGAAAGAATACGGCGAACCCAAGAAACAATACCTACGTTTTCTCTTTCCAAAACGACATCAATGACTTCATAAGAAAATGTGTAATTTTATCCCTCAGACCTTTAAACACTCAACTTGCAAATTACTTAAATCAAACAAATTATTAGCTGACGTCACAAAGTCCGACAAACAACGCGAAACGATCACAGGCCACACGAAGGTATTACCAATCACAGAGGTGTACACGGAATCATCGATCAACTTCGATTGAAATTTTATTGGCCAAAAATGAATGATGATTTACGAAAATTCATCAATAACTGTTCGATTTGCCAACAAGTTAAGTACGAGCGTCATGCACCCTCAATCAAATTACAACTTACACCTACACTTAAGAAACCATTTGAAACATGTTACGTTTTTTTTTATGAACACTTCATTTGACGCGAAAAAGTTTCCTAAATGAGTCTATAAGACCCCTGAATCATTATGTAAAATTCAGAATTACCGTAATTATTGATGGAAAATATTGTGAAAGCAAATGTGATCATTTTGAGTTATTGCGAAATTATGTGATTCAAGTTATCGTGAAATACCAGCAAATGTATTTTAAAGACGAAATTCATTGAGGGATTATAGGTATCAGCATGGTGTAAAGTATTAAGTTTTAAGTATTATTGTGTGTTTTAGTTTTAATTCCTTCAACATAGATTCGACATCAACTGCCCTGAAATATTTAATACAAGTTCGCCATATAAGTTTGTGATAATAATAGTGCTATCAACGAGGCTATGAACTTACAGTTCATCTTGGGAAATATCCAAATCTCGATCCAAATCGTCTTATCACTGATCCGGATATTCGGTTTTCTCGAATTTGTGTGTCTTTCCTCGTCGAGACCCAATAATTTGAATTTCGGTAGTTACAAATCAGAACATGTCACTGTCATTTTGCGGCCCCTTTGTCAAATCTAGTTACCTTAAGTTAAATCCAACCTTTTATCACGTTAAACAATATTAGAGCATACGAACTAATCAGATGACCCAAAACCTTCGATGTCGAAATGGGTCGATGACGTCTGATTAGGTGGGGGGAACCTGGTTCGCTAAGGCTTTCCACTTAACAGGCCCATTTAATGTTTAATTGTCGATACATTTCCGAAGAGTGGTTGCCTGTTTGCAACACCTGAATCGCCATTGTACGAGCTTGAGAAGAATCTTCAATCATCCCTTTTAATATAATAGTTCCGTTTGTGAATTGATGCGTCAATGCATATTTCAGCAAAAAGGTGTATGAGTGAATGAAGATTTTCGACATTTGTAACCCCAAAAGGCCACATTACAACTTCGGTGAGTTATCTTCCACATTTAACCCCCTTTAATTATCATTTTAACCAGACCAAGTTTAATTATCTCTTGTTAATCACTTTTTCTAACTAAAATCTCAAAATTAACGTAAAATCACACAAAGGATGTTTTTTTTTTGACGTCTTCGTCTCTTTTCAGTCCTGCAAATGCAAATGCGAATTCTAATGTTAACTGCTAATGCTTATTGTCAACTTCTGCCTACTTCATTACTTTTGTACTAAATAATACGTAAATCAATGCTACAATAATTATTACGTATCAACTGTTGGGTCTACTCACTACCTATTTGATGGTACCTATCTGAACGATGTTACAATAAATCCACGGGAACCACACTCTAACCTGAAACTTGGTCGAATCATGGGGCCCCTTTGAATGCGGCAGTAACGAACACCTCTGCTTAGCACATGATTGAGAGGAAAAGAAACACACATTTTTGACGTCCACCGATATATACCCCCTCATCACATTTTACCGGGATATTTTTGAAATAAGTGCACATTTTTGGATATTATAACACATTCAATTTATTGAGGTTATAATCAATATTACCATTCATAAGGTATTTAGCCTGACAATTTTCACAAGTGTAGTCCTAATGCATCGGTAGATTAGGCGTTATGGGTAGTACAGAGTTGGGCCCGGATAAATTGCACGTCGTTCACAAAACATTCCCCTTAGAACTGCGTCTCCAATGGGGAGGGGATTCACTTTATGCAGAGTGCTCCGGACAAGTATGACAGATAAAATTGCGTCAACTGGGCGCATCGTTTTCAAGTTGCCAGCAGGGTCATGACGTCATCATGAGTACGTTTTCCTTTAGTCATTGCCCTGCATTTCAATATGCAGGGCAATGATTATAACAAATAACAAGTATTATGTTATCCAAGAGACAACAATAACAAAATGTAACTATGTTAGATGTTCAAATATTTCTTTTTTATGACGTATGCTACTTTTCTATGGATAAATATATTTTAGATTTCCATGGCACAACATGAATTTGTGATGTTTACCTGTACCTTTATATCCCATTATTGAATAACTGTGCATTTATTGCATTAATATACAGTGTGTCCCCGGATCGACGCATGAATAGGTGAAAAAGATAAAATTTTTTGAACTGAGATTTCATCTTCTGGGGTTCAACCCTGCTCAAGCTGGCTTCCCACGGCCCGTGTTGTTATCACAGGCCGGGCCGCGCCGCGCGGGCTCGTGCAAGCTTCGTATCAATTCAAGAGACTTTGGGCGGCTCCAGTCCCATGGCCCGTCATATTGCAGGCCGCGCGGCGTATTCTGTAGTCGGTGAGCGAGGTTGATCCATTGGTGCAAAAATGTCGCAAGATCAAATCACTGTTGCTGCAGCAGCTGTCATATTATTCAGTGGACATTATTTACTGAACAGAGAAAAAAAAAGCTGGTGGTCATCGTCTTTTAATAAGAGCAGTATTCCAAAAAGCAGGCGCACTTTCATAAAAACTCAAAAATTCCTTGATTGCATTATTCGTCCAATCCATATTTACATGGACACGATCCGACCTCAACGAATATCAAACAACAAATTTCGACATATACATACAATTATTTTATAATAAGACTATATTAAGATATTTCCCATGCTAAGAATTCTCCCGTCCTCAAACATCTCCAAATCGATGTTTCCACCTACAATCGAGGACGGTAACTAGAGTCGCCCAAAAACTATTCGATATTCACCATAATCACAAACTTAGATAGATAGATAGCAGAGGGCTCTGGTCAAAGTAGAACTTTCAAGTACCAACAGATGGTGATTGGGAGAGTATTCTGAAGTTTGTCAGGTGAAAACAATTCACGTCACCGATTATATTTAAACTCTGGTAGATTGTTATTGTTCAAAGTAACCGATATTTAAAAGGATTTTTTTCTACAAACATTTTAAAACACCTACTTTAGGTAGGTATATGTGTTTGAAATTTTGCACTAGCTTTCTTGAAATTCTTGCCTATCTCACGTCACTCTTACGATCCGTATTCCCAATTAGTGACTATCATACACTATCGGAATTGGAATGGGGAATTTAAAAAGAAGATTAAAAATTTTACAATGATTGCGAATTACCATAAATAATGTTTTTCTTGCAAAATGTTTGCAACAAAATTTCTAAAACTAAAATTGACTATTTCTTTCGAGAACAAGAAATACTTTTAAAGATACCGGTGGCAAATTTATTCGACCTGGATATAGTTTTTTTCTGAAGCGGCTACTAACCACGTGAACTATGGTTCGATTTATGAACAACAATATCAATCTTAGGATGTGTCTGTTATTTAAATATCATATTATTATTCTGTGTAGCGCGGAATATAAAGGATACGAAAGATTCGTATATTCTTCTCGTTTTAGATTATATTATGCCCGATTTAACAAAATCACGTAGACAGTTCTGCAAATAAATAAGGTAGAATATACTTATAAAATATTTTTTGATTATAATATACAGTGTGTCCACGGATTGGGTTTCGGTAAGGTATGGATAAATGACAACCATTTTCCGAGTTAGATTTTGATATTCTGGGAATTCTGTTCGGTCTTAAACGAAGATGTTGAGAGAATGAACCAAATCAATTTATTGAGAAGAGTTGTTTAGAATTAAAAGCTTAAGCAGTCTCAATTTTCAGACAAATCCGCCTTTTTTGATTTTGCAAGTACCTATGTTATGAAATTAATAATTATCAATTAATTTCTGATTTTTGTCCTGTTTGTAAGGATTTTTGTCAGCAATAAACGTTTTATATTGTTATAGTCGATTATTTATTCATTTTTGTTTTAGCAGTATTTCGAAATCAGTCATCTTCGATGACGATAAAATATACTGTTAAAATCATAGTGGGTTGATCAATCTGAAAATTGGGAGTATGCTTGAGCTTTTAACTCTAAACAATTTCTCTCAATAAATGTTTCTGATATCTTTCAAAACAAAGGTAATTTACTCTTGTCAATTTTCACTAAATCAATAATTCCAAACCCCACCTGTATATCAAACAATTAATTGATTTCGCTCATTTTCTCAACATCTTAGTCTTAGAGGCAGGAGCAATTCCCAGAATATCAGAATCTAACTCGGAAAACGTTTGTCATTTTACCTTACCGAAACCCAATCCGTAGATACACTGAATGTACATATTATCGAATAATATCATTGTATAAATAAAATACCTTTGCGTCTACAACTACTTATCCACTGTTAAATAAATGCAAGGCAGTATTTTAAGAAGAAATATTTGATCGCTTATTGAAATAAATAATGGACATTTCCGAGAATAATGGAAATATTTCACCCTTTTATACGGAGTGTAGAAAGTCGACTTTCTGAGGAAGAAAAGCATCAAAAAAATTCGAAGAGACGTCGTCGCCGCTATGATCGTTCAACCTTCATTGATTCTGTTTCTTTGAATTTGGTTTATTGCACTCACAGCGAAAGTGAGATCATAATGTCATCGAATGATGAACGTGTCAAAATTACAGAAAATGATTAGTTCTTTTTTAAATAATTTTGAGGTCCCAGAAAGAATGGGACATACGGTAACAGCAGATTCCTCACACAAAAATGTTGCGATCGCCCCGAACTTATCTATCTCGAAAGTTGATATGAGCCAATGTGGAGTAGCCGTTTTCAAGATATTTGCACTGTAATCCATGCAGTGTGGTTTCGAATGTAAAATTTAGACATAGGGGGCATCGAAAATGCCGTTGTCAAGTTAATTTTGACAATAAGCGTCTTGATGTTCAATGTTTCTTATAAAAAAAACTAGAAAAAAATGGAGAACATTTTTCAAACAAATTTCATTTGCTCAGATTTGAATTTTCCATATCAAACAACCCCCATAATAAACCAAATTTCATCAATATCACTCGATTATTTCGAAAGTTATTCAAATAAATCAAAAATGAAAATTCAACTCTGATACCCTGTATCTCTATTTATATCAACTTTCGACATAGACAAGTTGGGTGCGATCACAATATTTTTGTGTGAGGAATCTGCTGTTACCGCATGTCCCATTCTTTCTGTGACACCCTGTATAATAATGATTTTTTCACACAAAATCAAGTTTTGCTAAGCATGTGGATGTGAGGTTTAGTTCATTGAATTACATACCTACATTCATGGAAAAAGGCTGGCATTATTTGTGAAATCTTTTGAGAATTCTTCAATTTGTTTCTAACAATTCAATGGATATTTTTTCTAATTCGATATTTTTGTTGTAACGTTTATTTTGAATGTCTCCATGTATTTCTGAATTTTCCTGAAATATTAACAAAATGCATATTTCCCAGAATTTAACGCTAGGGGGTATATTGTTCTAGATCTCTTGAAATTGTAATCAGCCAGGTGGCGAAAACTAATTATTCAAAATAGTTCTTTGATGGTGATTTACGACCCATTCACCAATAAAAGTAGCGCCATTCGAGAAAACGTCTAGCCCGTTGGCTTTTCCCGGGTTTAGCCACCTTTTTATACATTTTATAATGTTTATTGTTGATTTGTTGATAGCCCTTTTGTTTTTTAAAATGTTTACAATGAATCAAGCTACAATAATTTGGAAAAACATCATGTTTTTAAATTCTTCACTCCACAGAATATTTAAAAATGTTGGTGTCAAACCATGGTCACAGCTTAAATAACAACCAGCTAGGAAACTCACCGGCGGCGCCTTTATTCTATAGAAACGAGGTAAATAAGGATGGAAAAGCGGCTTCTCTCTTCAACTTGGGATACAAACCAGACCCGGATTAAACATATTCATTCAATTGAGTTTTATGCACAACAGTAACGTATTATTTCAAGTCTCTTCACAAAAATGTGTCTGAGAATAATTAATCAAGAGTTTTTTTTGTCTATTTAAATTACAGCATGGAGAAGCCAAATTTGTATTAGTCATTTATTATTATTTTGAAATTTATTCATATGATCATGTTTTATGTGCGGTTCAACTTGTATAAGTAATATAGGTAGAATTACATTGTGAAGGTGATTAGGAATGGGGACATAAGATTTAAAAAAATCTTATCGGACTTTTGAAAAATCGCTCGGACACTTCAATTTTTGTTTTTTTTAAAGACACTTTTTTCTGATATTTTCACACAAATGTCCCCACCCAACTCCTAAGCGGAGGTGATATAGCTACCCTCAGAATTTCAAGAGGAAAAGGGGGTCGAGTCATACGTCATTATTTGATAGGTATTTTTATCAAGATTTATATCCCCGAAGTTTCAAGTTGCTACTAGTAGTGTTCAAAAAATATTTTGTATTTATTTAAATTTGTTAAATAGTCACATATTATACTTAAATACATTGAACGGTCATATTTTTGAAATTCTCATTCTAAAATCCTTTAGACATTGATATCCATTGGTTATTTGGAAATATGTAATAATAATGTTTGAATTCGTTGTAGAATGTCTAGGACTTCAAAGGATTTTAAAACAAGGATTTAGTGAAATTACCTGAATAATTATTATAGTCGGTCACCTATCAGATTCATCGGAAATCTAAAGAATCTCTTCTTGCTGTTTCCTCCTTTTCGATCACTCCTCGGTTGACTCATTTTAAAAATGATATAACCCGTATAATCATTGAACACAATTTGCGAAAAATCACAAGTTTCAATTTCACAATGGCAATATGCGGAAAAGCACACAAACATCCGGTCACTATGATAGCTGAACAAAATAAATTGTCCGTTTACCTCAAATATTTACAAGGTACCTCTTTTTCCTCTCAAGAACATATTATTACCTGTGACATTACGCGAAACTTTTGACCTAAGTAGCTGATAATTGAAGCTTCAAACCATAAACTCATGTTAAATATTCTACTGTTGTGGTATGCTGCTCATTCTTATACAATTGGAGCTCACAGGTGTTATCTAGACAGACACAGCTTATAAGCTGTTGTCTAGACTTGTAGACTAGATGGAGCTGTGCTAGATGTTCAACATTATTGCAATGCATAATAAATGAACCTAACAAATCAGCCAAAAAACATTCAAGTGCCTTTTTAGTGTCTAAAGGGTGAAGCGTAAATATTTCATAATATTCCATGAACCGATTCCTCACAGCTTATTATAAGCTGCGTTTTATGAATAGGTATCAGAATATTTTCCATTCGAGTAAGTACACAGAAGAAACTATTTTTATTTTAGTTGCAAGCGTTGTTTGAGTAAACAACGGTTGCAAGTCTAGCTTTTGAGAGAAAAAGAGATATTATTCTTCAAAATCGAAATTCAAAAACTCTTCTCAGGTTACTGGATTTATTTTCCAAAAAAAAATAGTTTACAGTTTTTATTCAAAATAAATTATTCCAAATCCATGCATTCATGAGAATTCACATTATAGATAATATGACACATTTTTTCAAATTCTAGTAGACTCAAATGATTTTGAAAGTTTTTGTGGTAGTCTCTTCTTTTTCCTCTTATTCTTTCTTGTCAAAAACAAACGCAGCATGTTTTTAATTTGGAGTCCCACATTTGGAAACAGAATCAATATAAAAGCGGCCTAACACTTTGGCCTAATTTGACAATTGAGGAAGAAACTATATATATAATGAAGGAAAAAACCACACTCGATTTAATAACTCAATAAACTTCTCCATGCAACTTATCGGAAAGTATAATTCAGTGCAGAATCAAATGAACACAACCACCAAATTTCTGATTCAATCCAAGCGGATCTATAATCACATGAAAGCCTAGGGTACAGCGTAGTTATTTCGAAAGTTATTATAACGTACTCGATAATACATTTTTACTCGAGCGAGATGAGTATATCTAACGATATAAAGGCTAGATATCGGATTTATACAGTAAGGGTGGTATATTCATACCAACAATATTTACAGAAATACTTCAACCTATGCCAATGGTATCTGTTGAGATAAATTATGGAAATAATGCTAGCCCGGCGCCCGTGATCGTTATATTCCAGAAGGCGGAGCTAAAGCGATGCGCGAACTCGTTCCCGCCAAGAGAGTGTTCCAGCTGGTTGTTATTTAAGCTGTGCCATGGTTATTCGATATGCAATCCTTATTATCAATGGACAATTTGCACAGTTTTTGGAAATGGGAAAAATATCAAGATTAGGGCGTAATCATGCCATTAACGCTGAAAAAAATAATCTGCGCCCTTTAATTATTGAGTAATTAATTATTGAAAATAACGCTTGGTCACACCCACCAAAAACTGCCTATCCTGTCGAAATGAACGTGACGTCACAGTAGTGGTCGAATATTTCACATTTAACCCGTCAAGTCGGTCGTCCCTATCTATGGTCGAGCCCCGCGCCATAACCTACAAATTCTGTTGATGTTTAATGACCTATGCTCTAAAATGGGGGTTGATGAATAATTTATGTTTATCAGTTCACTAAACCCGGCATTACATTGGTTATAATATCATGCCAGTAGTTAGGGCAAAGGGGGTTCTGGCTCACCGCCCAAAATGCCCGCTAGGTGGCGCCACGATACGGTGGCGCCACGATAGCGTGACCGTCACCACGTGCGCGTGACGTCATCCGTCGTCGGCGTGTTGTGTGGGGGTTGGGGTGGGGTGTGGGGGTGGGGGTCTTCGCGACCGTCACCACGTGCACGTGACGTCATCCGTCGGTGGGCGGTGTGACCGTTGGTGGGGGTCTTCGGTGAGTGGTGGGGGTGTGAGGGTGGGGGTGGGGGTGGGGGTTTGGGATGACATTACATTTTATGAACAGTTCATGCTTGAAGAAATTGAATATTGTGGGTGAGTGTTATCATCGTTCAGTTCTAAATTTAGCTCGCGGTTTTCTTATCAGTAACAAACGAGTCTCAGCACGCGGTATTCTTATCACCAGTAGACAGCATGTGGTTTTCACGTCACACTCCTCTTATCAACAGTTCTAAATTTAGCTCGAATGCGCGGTGTTCTTATCAATAACTGACGCCTCATGGTCTGCAGGAAACTATGGTTTGATATTTATCCATGTAAAATTATCTCATTTCAATTTTATTCATTTTTTCAGAACCAATCCATCAGTACGAAAATTCAATGCAAATAATTGTGGACAATTGTCAATCGAATTTCTATATAATAATATGACATGATCGAGAACCATCAGTAACGTTGAGAGTGTCATCATGACTAGAACTATAACAATAACGGGAAATACTTCTGTGTTGAAAGCAGAATTCAATCCACCCATATTTTTGGATGAAAATAAAGAATATTTTTTGGGGTTGGCTGATTTTGAATCGTTTATGAGTATACCTAACATACAACCGGGTAGCAATAAAATATATGTAGCGGATAAAGTTATCACAATTCCAGAAGGAACTTATGATTTAAAAGATATTGAAACATATATTAATTCTGTAATTGATGACATTTTTGGAGAAAAAGTTGGGTTTAAGATGAAAGCAAACCCCAATACATTAAAATGTCAGCTTTATTGCACAAAGGAAATAGATTTCACACCAAGTGACTCCATAGCGAAAATATTGGGTTTTAAGAAACGAAAAATTGCATCAAATGAATTTTCTGAATCGGATGAAGTTGTTAATATATTTAAAGTTAATGCAATTTGTGTTGATTGCGACATTTGCATTGGATCATATAGTAATGGTCTACCCGTTCATATAATTCATCAGTTTTTTCCTTCTGTTCCTCCAGGGTATAAAATAGTGGAATCACCATTACCAATACTTTATTTCCCCATCAGCGTCAAGACAATCAACAACATCACTGTTAAAATAGTAGATCAAGACGGTGATTTGATTAATTTCCGAAACGAGAGCATAACAGTTCGATTACATCTTAAACATTAGAAAATATTATGGTTATTAAATACAACTATCGCTATTTCAAACAATCGCCATATAAAAGGGAGAAGCTGTCTATAGAAACCAGTCCAAGACGAAACTCCAACCAGTTAACATCACAAGAAACCAGCCCAAGACGAGACTCCAGCAAGTTAACATCACAAAATCACCAATTTCTTATATCTCTGGGGTTAAAAGTATTGAAATAATGGATATATTAAACGTTGATGAAAAATTATATGTAGATAATTCAATAATAAGCTCTGAGCTTCATTCATATCAACCGTTTGTCTCTTCAAAATTTGAATACAATGATGAAATTCGCATACCTGTTCAAGAACTTGATATATACACACTACCTTCAGGGAGTCATCTCTACATTGAAGGTACCTTGACCAACAATAAGGGTGCCTATTCTAAAAAATTACAATTTGTCAACAATGGTATAGCTTATTTGTTTCGAGAAATTCGCTATGAACTTAATGGAGTTACTATAGATTCCGTGAGAAATGTTGGTTTAGCTTCAACCTTGAAGGGTTATCTTTCATATAATACAAATGAAAGTCTAAAGCTGCAAAATGCTGGATGGTTTCCAAATAGAGATGAAAAGGAAAACATTTTAGTTGATGATAAAGGAAAATTTAATGTATCTATACCTTTGAAAATGTTGATGGGATTTTTTGAAGACTATAAAAAAATAATCTTGAATATGAAACAAGAACTGGTTTTGATCCGAGCCAGCGATGATGTTGATGCAGTTTTATATGTTGAAGATATGCAAAATCCGTCACCCGAAGCGGAAAATCCAAAAGTTACATTTGACAAGATCTATTGGAAAGTACCTCATATTCAAGTTGATATACCACAACAACTAGCTTTAACACAAATTCTTGAAACAAATAAAGATCTGTTACTTGGATTTCGTAGTTGGGAAATTGTTGAATATTCCTCACTACCTGAAGCGACCCGTCATACTTGGCCTGTTAAAACAAGTAGTAAACTTGAAGCACCTCGTCATATAATAATTGGTTTTCAAGAAAATAGAAAAGGACACATCATGAAAGATGCTAGTCGATTCGATAATATAAATCTCTCAAATATTAGAGTATTTTTGAATTCTGAAAGATATCCATATCATGATTTGTATTTGAATTTCAATGATAACAAGTTTTCAGCTCTCTATGAAATGTTTGCAAACTTTAAAAATTCCTACTATGATATACCAAACGAACCAATTTTCAACCCTCAAAACTTTAAAAATAAGTGTCCAATCGCACATATTGATTGTTCCCACCAGAAAGAAACACTTCAAACAGGTACTGTTGTTTTGAGAGTTGAATTCGAGACAAATAATAATACAAAAAAGGATACATCAGTATATTGTCTGATTTTACATGATAAATTATTTAGCTACAATCCTTTGACAAAAATAGTCAAGCAATTGTAATACGCATGTTCTCAAATAATTATATAAACCATTTTATTTCTCTAAATGATGTTCAGTATGTCTCGAGAATTGAAGCTCTGCTTATCTTACCATTTAAAGAGATCGAAAGAATTGAAAAACAAATTCAAGATTATAGTGGTGAATAGCAGATGATGGTGAAATTCTCACAATTGAAAATATGAAACTACTCGTTTTGGATGTACAAGGATTAATAATTGAAAACAAAAAATTTATTCCTAAAGAACTGGCTGCCTATGATGGAGAAAAAATATGTCATTATATATTTAGATGTCCCTTTTCTATGGAACACTTGCCTCCAGAACTGCGTAAACAAGCAAACTGGTTGATGAAAAATCATCATTGTATTTCATGGAATGAAGGATTTACGCAATCACATAAGTTTTCCGACATTGTGAAAAACATAACAAGAAACGTGGATCATGTGTACGTGAAAGGAAAAGAAAAGGCGCAATACATTGTGAAATATTCATCGAAGCCCGTTATCGAACTTGATGACAAACCACCTTTATCTCTATACCATTTATCATCACCCGCAATGTGTGCACTTACTAATGTTTTTAATTTGTATAAAACATGTTTAATGATTGAATAAATCACATTTTTGATTACATTTTTTATTTTATTTCAAACACCTTTTTATAAATATTTACAGGTAGGTATTCACAAATTTTCAACCCTCAAAAATAAGTGTCGAATCACACACAGTGATTGTTCTCATCACAAAGAAACACTTCAAGCAGGATATACTGCTTTGTTTTGAGAGTTGAATTCGAAACAAATAATAATACAAGAAGGATTCATCAGTATATTGTCTGATTTTTACATGATAAATTATTAAGCTATAATCCTTTGACAAAAATAGTCAAGCAGTTGTAATTCGCATGTTCTCAAATAATTATATAAACCATCTATTTCTCTAAATGATGTTCAGTATGTCTCCAGAATTGAAGCTTCGCTTATCTAACCATTTAGTATGAGAATTTTATGGTGACTTACAAATAAAAGGTTCTGTATTGATTGAAAATAAAACAGTTCAATAATGAATACTATCAAAGAAGATGTGGTGAGTGAGCTACACAAACCAGCCAGAAGATTTTTTAAAAGAAGAGCAGTAATTGTAAAGGGGATCAATGATCTTTTTCAAGCAGATTTAGTTGAAATGCAACCATATTCAAAAATAAACAAAGGATATAGATATATTCTGGTTATAATTAATGTGTTTTCAAAATTTGTTTGGGCAATTCCTGTCAAAACAAAGACTGCTAAAGATGTAACCACAGCCATGAAATTAATTTTAAACAGTGTAAAAACACCCCCTAAAAATCTGCAGACTGATCAGGGAAAGGAATTCTATAATACAGAGTTCCAAGATTTGATGAAAAAATTCAACATCAATCACTACTCAACATTTTCCAATATGAAAGCTAGCATCGTAGAGAGGGTGAACAGAACATTGAAAAACAGAATGTGGAAAAAATTCAGTTTGCAGGAAAACTATAAATGGTTAAAAATATTACCTGAGATAGTATCAGAATACAATAATACCAAACATTCTGTTATTGGAATGAAACCTATACAAGTATCTAAGGAACATGAGAAGCACCTACTATCAAAAGTTTATGGTCGCATAAAAACAGTGAATCCTTCCAAATATGAAAAGGGAGACTATGTGCGAATAAGTAAGTTTCGTGAGATGTTTTCAAAAGGGTATACACCTAACTGGTCAAATGAAATCTTATAAAAAATAAAAATAAAAATCACAAATCCAACAACCTACATATTGGAGGATCATAGAGGTGAAGAGATACAGGGTGCATTTTATAAGGAGGAGTTGCAAAAAGTTAAACATCCTGACGTGTATTTGGTAGAAAAGATTCTAAGACGGAAGGGAAATAAAGTTTATGTTAAATGGTTGGGCATGAATAATTCACATAATTCATGGGTTATGAAAAATAATGTATTGTAATATCTTGTAATTCAATAAAAAACACTTGCTAGTAGATAATTCTTTTATTTCTATACAAATATACTCCTCGAATGGGTAGCATGATACAAAAAATGAATGCAAAGATTGATATAATAGCGAATTCTATATGATTTTTACATTCAAACGAATCAATAAGTACATTCCAGTTTGTTGGTTTAAAATTTTCATCTACAAAATAAAGTCTTAACTTAAAAGCTAAATATGACAAATTTTTAATTGACTCATCAATTTTTAGCCAATCAATCCATTATTAACAATTAATTTTTCTCAGTTTGATGGTCAAGAGTCATTATGATTGGTTGATATGCAAATAAACGTTTCTTGTATATTTGAATCCACTTGTATATACAAGGTATTGTTAAAAAGGCGCTCAGAAACAATACTTTTGCTGGAAGTCCTGTTGTCATTGCTAATTTTTATACTAAGGGATATATCGTGGCAATATTTATGTGTTCTAGTGTTCTTGTTTTCTTGTTGTCTTGTTTTCTTGTGTTCTAGTGTTCTTGTTTTCTTGTTTTCTTGTTGTCTTGTTTTCTTGTTTTCATGTTTTCTTGTGTTCTTGTTTTCTTGTTTTCTTGTGTTCTAGTGTTCTTGTTTTCTTGTGTTCTAGTGTTCTTGTTTTCATGTTTTCTTGTGTTCTTGTTTCCTTGTTTTCTTGTGTTCTAGTGTTCTTGTTTTCATGTTTTCTTGTGTTCTTGTTTCCTTGTTTTCTTGTGTTCTTGTGTTCTTGTTTTCTTGTTTTCTTGTGTTCTAGTGTTCTTGTTTTCATGTTTTCTTGTGTTCTTGTTTTCATGTTTTCTTGTGTTCTTGTTTTCTTGTTTTCTTGTGTTCTAGTGTTCTTGTTTTCTTGTTTTCTTGTGTTCTAGTGTTCTTGTTTTCATGTTTTCTTGTGTTCTTGTTTTCTTGTTTTCATGTTTTCTTGTGTTCTTGTTTTCTTGTTTTCTTGTGTTCTTGTGTTCTTGTTTTCATGTTTTCATGTTTTCTTGTCTTGTGTTCTTGTGTTCTTGTTTTCTTGTGTTCTTGTTTTCATGTTTTCTTGTGTTCTTGTTTTCTTGTTTTCTTGTTGTGTCCAATCACACACACAGTGATTGTTCTCATCACAAAGAAACACTTCAAGCAGGATATACTGCTTTGTTTTGAGAGTTGAATTCGAAACAAATAATAATACAAGAAGGATTCATCAGTATATTGTCTGATTTTTACATGATAAATTATTAAGCTATAATCCTTTGACAAAAATAGTCAAGCAGTTGTAATACACATGTTCTCAGAAAAGAAAATGACTAGATTGAAGGCTATTTGTGATTGACAGCTCCTTGATTTTGAAATCTTGTGCCAAATTGAAGCCCTGCATGTCTATTGCAATGATTGTTTCATACGAATACCAGGATTCATGGACTTTGTAATGAGTTCTCAAATAATTAACGAGTTTGATAGGTGGTCTCAAGTTTCCATAACCATCAAAATAAAACGCTTAATTTTCATTTATTATGTATGCAGTACAATGAGTTCCATGATTTTGTTAACTTTCTAGATTCAAAATACCACATTCCTTCACTTTAAATTTTTTTTTTGAGGAGGTTGTCACACATAAATACACCTCTTTAATGTGAGATATTCAATATTTTCACATATTTTAGTATATCGTTATTTGAAAGGGATCTCTGCGAAAATATTATTTGATTTTTTTTATGGTTTTTTTCTTGATAGTGCCTCCTTTGTAGGGTTTAATGTATAATCCACCACCCTGCTTGGAAAGTTTTTCCATTTCTTTATTGTGTCGATGTAATTCTTCGAGTTGCTCCTTTGATACTTTAATATCATTAACGGCCTTAGCTATTCCAGCTGCACCACCGCCTAAAGCTCCTAGTGCACCCAAAATTGGAAGTAATAATGGAAGAAATCCACCAATTTTTTTGGGGGGTTTGATAACTCGTGTTTTCTTTTTTCTTTCGGTTCTCTTGATCCCCATTCCAAGTTTCCGTTTACCTTTCATAATTCCACTTACTGTTAGAGCAGCAATTCTTTCTCCTACCGAGGAATCTTTTGCTCCAACTCTCTGCCAAGCTTTATCTGCTAGAGCTTTATCCGCTTGATGTCGTTGAGGTAAATCAGTTGTTTGTGAGTATGCGATATCGTGTTCTCGACACGCAGCATCCAATGGATTGATACCAGACTCTCCCCTATTCAATCTTTCTTCTAAATTTGTACCAGGACCACAAAATTGATAGCCAGGAATATGAAGCTCAACAGGTAGTCTATTAATCAGAGTGTTTATTAAACCTCGACCTTCCCTCTTGGAGTGTTTGGAGGAAGTGTACTTTCGTGAAGCGTGTACAATCATTTTATACCTATAGAGGTTTGTGTGTATCATTTAAATACTATTTTCAGTTTAAAAATTTTGAACACGATTGTCTATCGATTTCATGCTATCTGATCAATATGTCCATCTGATTAATGTATAAATACTTTTGCAAAAAACAATTCTGTTTATTGATATCTAGAATGCGGATAGAAAAACAATCGTTTTCCTTACCCATCACAAACCATGATGTGAAGGATTTTACGAAACCAATTCAAAAACATGGCGATTTATTTGGTGGGGAATCGAAAAGATGTCTCATTGTTGGACCATCTGGTTCAGGTAAAACCAACGTGATGTTGGCTTTACTTGAGCATCCAAATGGAATAAGATTTGCAAACGTGTACCTTTATTCCAAATCATTACAACAGCCAAAGTATGAATATTTAAGACAACTATTGGCACCCATGGAAGAGATTGGATATTTCGAGTATGAGAGCGATGAAAATATCATTCCTCCTCATGAAATAGCACCAGAATCGGTCATCATATTTGATGATATATCATGTGGAACACAAACTATAATAAGGGACTATTTCACACATTCGAGACATAAAAATACAGACTGCTTTTTTATTTTTCAAGGTTATTCATCAATTCAGAAAAGACTTATACGTGAGAACGCTAATTTGCTAATTTTATTCAAGCAGGATTCTATGAATTTGAATCATATATATAATGATCATTGTATGCTGGATATGTCATTTGAGCAATTGAAGCAACTCTGCGCACACTGTTGGAAAGAACCTTATAATTTTCTGGTTATTGATAAAGATTGTGAACTGAATTGCGGAAGATATAGGAAAAATTTTGATTCATTCATATATCTATAAAATGGATAAGCGGTTGGCTGAGGAATTGATGAAGTCAAGAAAAGCTGTCAAGGATAAATATAATAGTCTAAAATTAGCTATGACCACTACACAATCACAACTAGAGCAAGCTTACAAACCAATAACTCAACCGCTACAACAACTCATTTCCAAAATAAATGAACCTTTCAACATAAAGGAAGAATTCAAAGAAGAAGAAGAAGAACCTGAAACTTCTATGTTTCACACAACACCATTAAAACCTAAACCAAGTTTTTCAAGATTATTTTATGAGACATCAACACCTACAAGACCTACAAGAACTGGTAGAACTCCTATTCTACCGATGGAAATACCATCATTTTTTGATACAAGCCTTGCATCTGTTAGCCAGTTACCATCTATACAAGAACCTAGTCAGTTACCTAATACTATACAAGAACGTAGTCAGTTACCAACTATACTAGAAACTAGTGTTATAGCTCAAACCAACCCCTTCGAAAGGTCGGAAAATCAAAATCTTTCAGATATATTGGAACAGTCAAGGCAATCGGTTCAAAATTTAATCGACACGCAACCATATGAAATATGGTTAAAAAGTTTTGATCCACTACCAAGAGATTATATTGATGCTAGTGTGAAGGATACTGAACATAATTTTGATCATCATTATGGAATAGTACATGACATAGATACTGATAAATTCTATTTGGGGACCACACTTAAATTTGTAGAAATTATTGGAAAAAATGTGAAAGTAGATGGAAAAATTTATGATGGTACAAAAGGATTGTATGAATTACTATTTAAAAAATATCCTAAAGACTATGAAGATGAGGATTTGGATAATTATATGGATATTTTAGCTAAAATCAATGCATATCGAAGAAATAATGATCCAAATGAACGTGTGCAGGGAAATGGATCATCAAAATATATAACTATAATAGGACCATACCTACAAAAACATGGCATAACAAAAACACGACACATCAAACCATTATATTCTCGTTTTTTAAAGAAACTAAAACCTCCAATAACTAGAATGCGAACGGGAAAGGGGTTGTGGAATATCAATAAAAACGATATAGATTATGTTTATTGGGATAATATCAACGAACTTGTTGATAGATTGAGACTAATAACAGCTTCCATGAGAGCTGGTCATACTGGTCATAATAATGAAATACTATCAATAATCGAAGAGTTACGTGAAGCTAAAGTAATTGCATAAATACATCCTCAAATACGTAAAACGAATCAATCCGAAAATGTCACTCAACAAGTTCGGTTCTCATTTATTCAAGAGAGATGAAACAGAAAACAATATCAAGTTATTTAATTTTTCTGAGGTTAATTTATCTTATGTAATGGTTTTACCATTTATTGGTCGCTATACACCAACAGAAAAAAATTTCGTGTTGATGCAAGATGGAAGAACTTCATACCGTTTCCCATTTGAAAAAGGAATCATTTTATTCGGTGAATATCCTAAAAAAGACGTTTCCATGTTGGTTAATGGAAAAGCAGGAAAGCTGGAAAATAGATCTATTAAGAAAGGTGATTTGATAGCGTTTAGACGTGAAACGGATAGTAAAATAACAGAATTTTATGGTGAATTACAAATAAAATGCCCCGTAGTGATTGAAAATAAAACAGTTCAATAATGAGTACTATCAATGAAGATGTGGTGGATGAGCTACCTACACAAACCAACAAACAGATTCAGATGAAATGTAGCCATATTCAACAATAAAAAAGGATATTATACCTAGATATATTCTAGTTATGAAAAAAACACATTTTCTATACCATTTATCATCACCTGCAATGTGTGCACTTACTAATGTTAATAATTTGTATAAAACATGTTTATTGATTGAATAAATCACATTTTTGATTACATTTTTTATTTTATTTCAAACGCCTTTTTATAAATATTTACAGGTACGTATTCACAAATTTTCAACCCTCAAAAATAAGTGTCCAATCACAGTGATTGTTCTCATCACAAAGAAACACTTCAAGCAGGATATACTGTTTTGTTTTGAGAGTTGAATTCGAAACAAATAATAATACAAGAAGGGGAAAAATTGTGGATAATGAGTTTGAAATCAAAAATGTTCACCTCAAAAGTTCTACCGATTCGTCTACTACTAAAATTCCTGCCACCGTTTGAAAAACTAACAGCTGTGTATAAAAGACCATCGGGGCAGATAGCTGTAGTTATAAATGATTATTTATATATACTTAGCGAGGATAGATTTAGATTAATTGACCGAATCAATATAACAAAAAGATTTGAACCATTTGTGGATGGTAGAAAGTTACTTGGAGCAGTCAATACCTATTCTGGAAAAACCATCTTCTTTTATGATGATAATGCCTTTGTAAATTTGGATGAGTGTACTCTACAGCCAGAGTCCTTTGGCTACACATCAATACATTTTAATGGTATACCACCCCTATTCACCACAGTTTTTCGATATGTGAATGGATTGTTATACTTCATTAAAGATGGTCGCTTTTTTGAATATAATGAATTTGAAAATTCCCTACAAAATTCCGGTAAATTGGAGTTCAATACATTTGGTATAGAGTGTCCCATGATATCTTTATATGAACAACTTAGACTGTTACTTAGGCAAATTGTAAGTAAAATTCCTATGAATTCATAGTTTTAATTTATTAATAAAGTACAGCAACTATAGCGCCAAGTTCAAGGTTGTGGTTGACTGATAAAGAGACACGCGGTCGATGTACTATTGTGAATTCCAAGGTTGTGGTTGACTGATAAAGAGACACGCGTCCGATGTGCTATTGTGAATAAAATTCTTGTGAAATAAAACATTGTTTGTTTTAATTAAATAACTTGATATTGTTTTCTGTTTCATCTCTCTTGAATAAATGAGAACCGAACTTGTTGAGTGACATTTTCAGATTGATTCGTTTTACGTATTTGAGGGTTGTAATTTCAACTAGTGCTGTGACCATTATAATTTTTTTAGAAAATGGATCTTGCACAAATAAATTTTTCATGTAAAGCTCTTCTTAAAAAAACAATCAAAATATCGGAACTAACACCAAATGTAAAATATCCCATTATGGAGATGCGTATAGTTCCATCCACGAGCTGAGGCTGTTGAAAGACATTGATCAAATTATGTTTATTGACCCACTGAAGACTCACATTCAAGACCCCCACCCCCACTAAAGACCTCCACTCAAGACATAAACCGAAGACCCCCACTCAAGACACAAACCGAAGACCCCCACCCCCAACCCCACCCCCACACCCCCACCACCCACCGAAGACCCCCACCAACGGTCACACCGCCCACCGACGGATGACGTCACGCGCACGTGGTGACGGTCGCAAAGACCCCCACCCCCACACCCCACCCCAACCCCCACACAACACGCCGACGACGGATGACGTCACGCGCACGTGGTGACGGTCGCGCTATCGTGGCGCCACCGTATCGTGGCGCCACCTAGCGGGCATTTTGGGCGGTGAGCCAGAACCCCCTTTGCCCTAACTACTCATGCCTTACTTTTGCATCTTGCCCCCCCTTGTCTCAGCACCAACGAAGTCCTGATTTTTCCCAATGAAATTTGTGAGCATGAAGGAATCAATTTGGGGCAGATTATCACTCTGTCCTTGTTGAAATCCCGCTTCCATTCTGTGGTTCTCACACTTCACAATACAATAATCACAATCACGGGATAATTCTTCAAACTACACTTTAAAACAAAAACACAATCATCTGTTCTGTCTCAGCCCGCCGTAAGTCACTGTCAATACAGTCACTGTGCCAAACGACTAAATGTAGATAAGTGGAGAGCAGTCGATAAGGTAGTGGACATGAAAGGATAGACCGGTTAACCATCGACCAATCACTGTTGACTTAATCGCAAAGAGGATTATGTCACGGGAAGTAATATGGCCACACCCCTTTTTCGGGTATTTTGTGAAGTTTGCTTTTTTTTTGTTTATCTAGTATATTTTTGAGTATTTTAAAGAAAAAAATTGCTGATAACCTTCAAATATTGTGTAGAATACGTATATAAAATTTCAAGTCATTTGAGAATGTATGCAAATTGTCCATTGTCAGAGTACCCAACAGCAGGGAAAAAGTGTCGGCTCGACACTACGGCCCGAATTGTGTTAACAAGAAAAAAAAAAGGATTCGATATGCATTAGGTGTAATGTCCTGATCTAAATTTGAAACATTCTGTGGAGTATACAGAGTTTTTCCTGATTGCCTACATCAAATTTAAGGACGTACTCCTGAGCAAATTTCACAAAAAAAAAAAACATATAAACTTAGGTCCGGATAAGTGCATTGTTTTTAAGATATAGGGTGAACTTGAAAAAAAATGTACGCAACTGACATTATTGTGATTTTCATTTTTTTCTTGAATGACAACCAAAAATACAACCTTTTTGTCCCATAGTTCTTTTTTGTATCTGGCCTCGTTTCATTTGTTGTAAAATACTTCACCCGTGTAAAGAAAGTATAACAATAATTTGCGAAGTTTTAAAGTGTTTTTTTTTGACAACGAGGCCAGATACGAAAAAACTCTAAGAGGTGAAAAAGTTGTATTTTCGTATGTTTAATTTAACAAAAATATTCGGTAAGATGGCCGCCGGGCACTGGTCTTTATAATTTCTATCTAGCTAAGGCTACATTAGACTTTCATTACAAAAAATTGATCTGCCAACTAATAAAATCGGTTTAAGGATATTTGTAAAAGACCCATTTTTTTAAAAGTTTAACTCCATGTCTCTTGAAAACCATGCATTTTCGGACCCACGTTCATATGAACTTTTTTTCATTAAATCAGCTCAGGAATACGCCCTCAAATTTGAAGTACGAAATTATGAAACACCCTGTTCTTATAGACAAAATCAGAAATTATTATTGAAAAAAATTGATCAGAACTGAAGACCACGTTCAAATATGCAGTTAGGTACACCCATCCACAATTTTTTCTATTATGAATGAATATTTAGCTCTTGTGATTTTTTCATTTTCTCTAACAATTTTGCAATTTAAACACATGATGAGTGCATATTTAATATTGCCAATGAGAAAATACATACAAATAATGTTTTCAATATAAATGGGTGTAATGACTCTAATGGACAATTGGCTATTTTTACGAGAATATGGAAAATATCGGGATTATTAACTACTGATGCCATCAATGTTTAAAAAAAAAACAAAGAAGGTTGCCACACTCTCTACTAATGTAGTAATCATGCACCGATTAAAGACCCCCAGCCAACCTCCAATTTGCTCCAATAGTCACGCTTATATCCAAAAGTATTCATAAAATACTTATCTATGGTACTATCGCATTATGTTGAAATTAAGTCAGGCGAGAAAAATTTAGGAGATGACACCTATAACTATCATGCGTTAGATAAATACTCTTTGCTGATATCACACGATCTATCGAGTACAAGTATTTACCTGGCGTATAGGACTGCAATGAGAAGAAGAGAGTGACAGAGAGCAGAGAGAGGATTGCTTCAGCACCGCCCCTTTTTTGATAATGTAGGGAAATTCGCGTGGTCTTTTTAATTTTTTTTTAATTTTTTTTGGTGACAATCGTCAAATGTTGGGCAGAATACGTATACAAATTATCAAGTCATTTGAAAATTTATACAAATTGTCCATTGCATTGCGTATTTAGACGTGGTTCTTAGTTTCGATCAACTCTTTTTGGAAACAACCTTTCATATTGTCAAAAATAAAGGTTCTTTACTCATGAGCAAAAAACATATTTTCTAATAAGCCTCGTATACAACTAAAAAAAAGGTTACCACATGATTGTGCTACAGACATGAACATGTAGAATGTAGAACTTTTTATGAAGAATAACTTGTTTTCTATAGACTATAATAATAAAAAAATTGTTCAAGTCTCCGTAACTTGGAACCATATTATGTCATTGGGTCCAGGTTACGGTTACGTACTGTATACCTGATCTTCATTCTTTATTACCTGTAAAAGAACCCATTACCACTTCATAATTTTCGGTAACAGATAAAGATCAAGTACCTTTACACACGTTGAAAACACATTTATTAATTTCCATATATACATTAGAAAGTACCTATACAGGGTCTTGTATCGGAAAGTAATAGTGATACGCGTAAACAAATTCACAATCTTTTTTTAAAATAGTGGCAGTTTTCTATCACTTCCTTTTATACCGGAAGTAGATAGCAACTTCCTTATTTTAAATGAGAACCCTCGTTTTTTATTTCACATTTAGATTTATTTTTGAAAATTAAGGACAGTTTATCCAATAATATCCATGGCCATCTTTGATTATTTGGAGATATTTGCATTTTAAGAAAAAAAAAATGAGTTAGGTAAGTGGGGTACTTTGAAGCTTTGTATCTCAGAGACTATTAGATGTAAAAGAATAAAATTTTGGAGGTTTCTATAAAAAATGCTGGTCGTCCAAATAGCCTTGATAAATTTTTACAATAATCTACAATGTCTTGACAATTTAAGAAAAACGAAAAACTTCGGTTTTTCCAAAAAAACTCGGGTTTTTCAAATGGAATACCATTTTTTAATTCAGATATGGATTCTTGACAAAATTTTCTTTCGATTGACACTTGATTGTCACATACCTTAAATTGATAGTTTTCAAGTTATTTTCATTTTAAAATTAATCCATTGAAAAAAATGCGAATAACTAGAAAACTATTAATTTTGAAAAGAGTATAGTATTATTTATATTTCTGTTTAAATATTGAGATCAGTTCATCAAATGACATCTATGGCCATCTCTCAACGATCTGGAAATATTTGCATTTTAAGAAAAAAAAATACAGTTGAGTGAGGCACTTAGACGCTTTGTATCTCGGAGACTATTGGACGTAAAACAATATGAATTTTGAGGGTATGTTCCTATAAAAAATGCTGGTTATTCAAATGATCATTATCATTTTTCACAATAATCTACTACATACCACAAATTATAAAAAAAAGTCTTTTTGAAAAAACTCCGGTTTTTCAAACGGAATACTTCTTGTTCTGATTCAGATAATAATTTTAGACAAACTCTTCATTCGATAGACATGACATTCTGCTCTACATAAAAAAATATTGATACTACATTGTCCTACAGCTAGAAGTGATATCATGTTATCCAAATTTTTTTCAATAAAGTAATTTGAAAATCTGAATAACTTCAAAACTATCAATTTTAAGTATAAGACAATATGTAGTGTCAATCGAACGAAACTTTTGTAAAGGATTAACATCTGAAATGAAAAATGGGACATTCCATATAGAAAACCCGAGTTTTTTTGGAAAAACGGAAGTTTTTTGTTTTTCATAATTTGCCAAGACCCTGTAGATTATAGTTAAGAATGATCAAGATAATTTGAAATACCAGCATTTTTTATAGGTGACCCCAAAATTTAATTTTTTTACGTCTAATAGTCTCTGAGATACAGAGCCTCAAAGCACCCAGGTTAACTCTAATTTTTTCTCTTAAAATGCAACTATTTCCAAAATGGTCGAAGAAGGCCATATATATTATTCAGTAAACTGACTTTAATTTTCAAAAAGGAATCTTAATGTGAAATAGAAAATTTGGGTACTCATTTAAAGTAAGGAAGTTGGTAGCTACTTCCGGTATAACCAGAAGTTATAGAAAACTGACAGTATTTTAAAAAAGTAGTTCATGGTCGAGAACCTTTGTGAGAGAATTTTTATGAGCGTATCACTATTACTTTTAAAAGAAAGACCCTGTATAAGCACTGGTCTGATTAATTTTTCAGGTGAACAATCACTACTTGTTGAATAAATTTTATTAGATTTCCTGATAAGTGATTTGGTGTGAAGTTTTTGATGGGATGTGGCGGAATACCCAACAAAATCTGGTAAATAGTGTAAGTAATAATAATTGTATTAAAATAATGTATTTCAATAGTTTCCGATACATACAAAAATATACATATTATTCCAATCAGGTACCTAAATCAAAGAAAAAACGATATGCAAAACTGGCGCTACCTGAAATTATTCAATTTCCATATTGCATTCCAAGAAATATTCCGGAGAATAGCATCATAGCATAAAAAACATTCTGGAAAATTTGGGCCGACCCCTTACCAGTTTGATGGTTTGAATCCGAGAATAACGTACCATCATGTTGTTCTGCGACTTTCTTTTTTGACGTTATACCACGCCTCCTTAAAAAAGAGATCTGTACTATTCTGTAGGAACGAAATGCCGATAATCGTCAACAGAGGGCTTTTTCATTTTTGTGTAAAAGTGCAGCTTGGCGCCACCTAACAGGCTTTTGTTGAGTTACTAAAGTTTGGAGAATTATTGCTTCCATAAGAAATATCCTAATATAGTCTTATTATAAAATGATACAATACATCAGCTTTTCTTGTGGACAATACCCGTTTTTTCACGGGCCGCCAGCGGCATGTTTGCCTTGCGCTGGATCGGACCTTTGAAGTTACCGACTCGCGGCGGATAGAACGGACCACCACAGATATGCTCGGACTACCATGGGCCAACCTCTTCCCACGGCGCGTTGGCGGAGCTGACGCGGCCCGGCCTGTAATATCACGAGCCGTGGGAAGCCACGTTTCTATCTATTTGTGTCATAATTTTATTAGTTTCGAAAAATCAAGTATGTCTTGAAAATTCACCTAGCTGCTTTCTCACCAGTAAAGTGCTTCTTCTGCAGATCAGTGTTCTTCTGTCGAAGATTCGACAAAATAATGTTATTGAAAAAAGTTGTTTAGAAATGGAAACCTAATGAGAATGCATAATTTCAAAACCCTCCTCCTACTTTGATAATTTGTATTTTTTCATTCCAAGTTTTCAAAATAGAACGAAAATAGATTTGATCTAAATATTTTGGGTTTGTTTGCGTTTTTTATTATTTCAAAATTTGTTTTTGATTATTGCAAAATCGCGTAATTCATCAATCAAAGAGTTTTTGGTAATAACCTTTCTTATATCTTTAAAAAATCAAAGTGGGCGGAGGGTTTTGAAATTCTGCATTCTAACTCAGTTTTTTATTCTGAACAACTTTGTTCAATAACATTGTGTCGTATCTCCTATAGAAGAAGCACTTCACGACTTCACTAGTGAGAAAAATACGTTCTGGGTATAATATCCAAAACATGGTGGATTTTTCGAAACTAAAATAAAGACACAAATTATTTTCTACCCAAGCAGGGTTGAACCCCAGAAGATGAAATTTCAACTCAATTTTTTTTTGTCTTTTTCACCTATTCATGCGTCGATCCGGGGACACACTGTCACTGGATATTGTTTGAGCTTAGTTGAGCAATTTGTGAACATTCATTATTATATTTTGTATCGATTCCGTTGTGGATTGAATCCAAAAATTCTCACACACACAACTATAAGCTTTTTATGCGATTTGAAAAAATAAAAAAATCATTTATCTACAAATTTAAGCAAAAAAAGGGCCAATTTGCGTAATAAAATGACATGATTGAGCATTTTGCTGATACTCACTCATTCATGAGAAACGTCACACTAGGAAATATGTACTTCTTTGATTTTGCAATACCCAATCAATTATTTTTTTAGGGTCCACGTTCCACTGAAGAAGGCAGCTTTCGAAATCTTTGATGTTCAAAGGTTTTATCATCTACATACTCATAGAGGATCTTTTTTAGATAACAAAAAAAAATAGGATAGGTAGGTATGTATATAGAGTGAGGACGCGTTGGTTGAAATAAATTCATTCAAAATTCAGGGGTTCGTTTTGTGGAAAAACCCACGGACATGTCGACTTTTATTTTCAACTGCGGCTTTTTTGATGATAATTTTATGTGTACAGGGTGGACCAAAATTAAGTTACGACCATCAACTTCGTTTTTTCAAAAAGACTCTCCCCATTTTTCATTTAATTTTCGAATTCTAAATCAAATTCTAAGTAATATTTTGATGATAATTGTACAGAGTGGAACAAAAATAAGTAACCATCATGAACTTCATTTCTTTAAATGGAAACCCCCCTTTTTATTTCATTTCCGGATTCTACATCAAATTCTAAGTAGGTTTTATATACCATGTCCTTAACCTAACCCCAAGAGTTATCAAGAAATGTACGTACGATTGTTCAGAAGCACAGTCCATTTGATCGATCGTAAATTTCTCTTGGGGTTAGGTTAAGGACATGGTACATGAATCTTACTTGGAATGTGATTTGGAATTCCAAAATTAAATAAAAAAAGGGGACTTTAATTTGAAAAAATGCAGTTGGTGGTAGTCACTTATTTTTTGTCCACCCTGTACACATAAAATTATCATCAACATATTACTTAGAATTTAATGTAGAATTCGAGAATAAAATAAAAAATGGGGGTCTCCATTTGAAAAAATGAAGATTGATGGTGGTAACTTATTTTTGGTCCATCCTGGATACATAAAATTATCATCAAAAAAATCGTAGTCGAAAATGAAAATCGACGTGTCCAAGCGTTTTCTCAAAAAACTAACCCCTGAATTTGGAATGAATTTATTCCAACCTACGCGTCCTCACTGTATAAGCACTGGCTTGATTAATTTTTCAAAAGAAACAGTGAATCTTAGATTTCTAGAAAAGTGCCTTTTTATTTAAAATTGCGTCAAGTAGAGTTCCTTTTGTGAGAATGTTTTGAAAGGGTACGGCGGAATACCCAGAAAGATCAGGTAAATCATGGATGCTTCACAAAAGTACAAAGCATATCCTTTTTTAATATGAAAGTTTGATTTTTAATTGAGTTGAAACATTTCAGGAACATTGATTGTTACTTTTCTGAAGGAGTCCTTTTATCACATTCATTTGGTAAAAAAATTTATTGACAAAAAAGAAATTCTATATGTTATGGCGGATGCGCATATTTTGAATATGATTATAATTATTAGACCGATTTTTTGTCAATCTGCCACACTCCCCCAGTTTAGACCCTGGGTAGGCCCTTGTCGACAGCGATTATTTTTTTTTAGGTGGTTACCACTTATTTATGATGCTAAATGAACATTTAATTCTAATTTTTCAACCAATACAAACATTGATCAGTTTCTAAATAATAACATATGGATACTGTATGCCATTTTCTTGAAAACAGTTGAGTATACACTCATGCATAGTCAGATAAATAGCACATGAATAAAAATTGATGAAACTCTGATACCGCGTCAGTGATCAAAGAAAATATGGTGCATTCGAGAATTTTGATCCATTTGATAAGTACGATAAGTCCTGACGATTCTTTCCATAAAATTGTTCAGGGCTCTTTTATCACGTTCAAAAAAATTGTTAAAAATGAAACATTTTTTTGTATAAATTTGGATAAAAATTGCATCATCCGAAAGAGGGGCAAAATGTATGTAGTTCCTGAAAATTTCACAATAATTATGGAACAAAAGATATTCTAGCTATGAAATTTCAAACTTGCCAAAAATGACCAATTTTTCATGATTTCTTCAAAAATGGAGAAAAAACATTAATTTTTGACAAGTCTAAAATTTACGTAACTCATTCTTTATCAACCATTATTATCATGAACTTGTATACCTTTATTTTACTATTGATTTAGATTTTTGAATTTGCCATTAAGAAAACGCATCCAAAAATAAAAATCCACGTGTGCCTTTTTCAAAAAATCAAAACCCTGAATTTAAAATTGATTTGTTCAATATTTAAGCCGGCCACTGTATTTAATAAGACCAAAACACCATAATTATAATATTATTACATAGGTAATTACATATAAACACAATGGTAGAGTTAAAACACAAAAGCCCTCCAAAAGTGAAGACACACGAAGATACGTCGACCAAATCGCTAATTTCTGCTGCTTGAATGATGGAATATTCGAATAAATAACGCATTTTGGTCATAAATTAAAGTTACGGAAATTACACTCACGAACGTCTCCATTCTGGCATGTGCCTAAATTCCTTGGAAATCATCTTACATGATATTTTTTTTATCTATTCATAATATATTATTCATGTGCATGTGAGTTAGTAGTCCCAAAGGAGTTGTAATTTAATGATCAAACAGAAAATAAGAGAAAAATAGTAATATCTTTGAGCTGGCAACGTTTAACTCAAATGACGCAATTTATATCTGTCATACTTGTCCGGAGCACTCTGCATTAAGCGAATCCTCAATGACAGTACCACAGAAGAAACCAATCTGTGACAGTACCTTGTTTTTAGTTGGCCGAACTACGGTGAGAGGCGCTGGAAGCTTTGACAGTTAGATGACAGTTATTGACGTGACAGAAGACCCCATTGTGGGACATCGAGTTATCGATATGGTCCTGGAGCACATTCCTACTTTCGATTGCCGGTTGACAATTTTGACAGGTCTCTAACAGATATGTGGAGGAGAGATATTATGGGATAAGAATTATATACATGTGCTGAAGACTGTCTAATTAATTAATAAAAGGAAGTTCAATCTTAAAGTGTGGTGTGTATTTGTTAATAACAATCCGGATCCATCAACTGATCCACCACAATTTGGTGACCCCGACGTGATCATCAACGTCCAGGAGATTCAAGCCTGAGACCCACTAACACAAGACTCAGCCCGAAACTCAAGTCAAACAGGTAACCAGCAAATAATGCAACCCCCTTCCATGCCATCACCGCCACTACCGGCCCGAGCACCTTCCCTAGTTGAGCGAGTTGCAGTCAAACCTCCGCCGTTTTGGAGGGCTGACCCTCGCCTTTTGTTTATCCAGTTAGAGGCACAGTTTGAGCTAGCCAACATCACAGCAGACGCCACTAAATACAACTATGTTGTCAGTGCCATCGATACAGACATCCTCACACAAATCACGGACTATTTGACCAACCCTCCCCCTGCAGACAAATACGTGGGAGTCAAGGATCGCTTAATATCCATTTATGCTGAGTCAAGTGAGAAGAAACTCCGAAAACTATTATCCAAGGTTACTTTGGGCGATAAAAAACCCTCATAACTGCTTAACGAAATGATAAGCCTTGGAGGTTCGTCAGTCTCTACTGAGGTCATTAAAACTTTATGGATGCAGCACCTTCCCACCCAAATACAATAGGTTTTAACAACGAGCACCGATCCATTGGAAACCTTGTCCAAGATGGCCGACAGAATTGCTGAAATTGAGCAGCCGAGAGTTTATGGAGTGCAGAGTGAGAATTATTCTGATCATCACAACAGCTTGGTTGAAGCCGTGCAGAAGCTATCTGCCGAAGTGGAGGAATTGAAAATTGAACATCGACGAAGTGATGGACGTCGTGAACAGTTCAGACGCCAACGAAGCAAGTCCAGGAATCGCGGAACAGGAACGGATGAATTGTGCTGGTATCACCAACGCTATGGAAACAAGGCCCATCGATGCGTATCACCTTGCGCATTCACCAGGAAGGAAAACTAATCACCATCCCATCAGAGGCGACCAGTGGCATGGAGGAGTTAAGTCGCCAGCCTGAGGATCCATCTGTTCTGTCTAGCCACCGTTTAGTTATTAAAAACCCTATTACAGGTAACAAATTCCTTATTGATTCTGGTTCAGACGTATCTTTGGTTCCGCGCACAATTAAAGATAAGGGTAGTATTAACGAATTTACACTATTTGCAGCTAACAATACACCCATCCCTACTTACGGTATCAAAAACCATACAGTTAGTCTTGGTTTACGAAAAGCTTTTAGATGGCCTTTTATTATTGCCAAAACTGACGATGCTATAATAGGTTCTGAATTTCTCCATCATTTCAAACTTTTGATTGATTTGCGTCACAATAAAATTATAGATCCTTCCACCTCATTTTCAAACGTAGGCAAACTCAGTGTAGCAAAAACCTCTATTCACACACTGTCATCAAGCTGTAAATATTATGACTTATTGAAAGAATTTCCCTCAATTACACAGTTTGTGAACGGTAATGATAATGACGTGAAACACAGCACCGCTCATACAATAATTACTGGAGGTTCACCTCTTTCAGCTAAAACTAGACGATTACCGCCTGAAAAACTTAAAATTGCCAGGCGAGAATTTCAAAATGTGTTGGATTTAGGTATATGTCGACCTTCTAGTAGTCCTTGGGCCAGCCCATTACATATGGTGAAAAAGTCGTCTGGCGACTGGCGACCTGTTGGGGATTATCGTAGACTCAATGCAGCTACAGTTGAGGATAAATACCCTATTCCAAACCTACAGGATTTTTCTCACATATTGGAAGGTAAAACCATTTTTTCTACCCTGGATTTGATTAGAGCTTATCATCAAATTCCTGTAGAACCAAGTTCAATTCCTAAAACCGCCATTATTACTCCTTTCGGACTATTTGAGTTCACTCGTATGCAATTCGGTTTGCGTAACGCAGCCCAGACCTTCCAGAGGTTTATAAACGAAGTTCTTGGAGACCTCGAATTTGGTTTTCCATATATCGACGATGTTCTCATTGCTTCTTCTAACAAGGAAGAACATGAACGACACTTAAGAGAAGTTTTTAAACGATTGGCCCAGTATGGACTCACTATTAATACGTCTAAATGCGTTTTTGCCGTCACCCAAGTCAACTTTCTTGGCTACGAAGTTTCTGCAGAAGGGTCTCGACCCCTAGCGGACAAAGTTGAAGCCATAACTAGCTTTCCCTTGCCTAAGGTTGTTTGTGAACTAAGAAGTTTTCTTGGAATGATAAATTTCTATCGGCGTTTCATTCCTAACGCAGCCCCAAATCAAGCTAAACTACACCAACTTTGTAAAAACGGTAAGAAAAATTACCACACTCCTCTGCAGTGGGACAAGGAAACGCTTGCTGCTTTTGATCAATGCAAAAACGATTTGGCCAGTGCTAGTCTCCTTGTTCATCCTTCATCAACAGCCCCTATTGCACTCACTGTGGACGCTTCCAATATCGCCATTGGCCCTGTTGTCGAACAATTCGAAAATAACACTTGGAAACCACTTAGTTTCTTTTCAAGAAAGCTGAACCCAGCTCAAACCAAGTATAGTACCTATGATAGGGAATTATTAGCTATATATGCAGCCATTAAATATTTTTGATATTTGCTTGAAGGTAGGTCATTTCAAATATTCACCGACCACAAACCCTTGGTATTTGCATTTCAACAGATTCTTGATAGAGCTTCACCTCGTCAAGCCCGACATTTGGATTATATTGCCCAATTTTCTACCAATATCATGCACATAGATGGTAAAAGCAATATAGTAGCTGATACTCTATCACGAATCAGCAGTATTCACACCCCACAACCTATAGATTATGAGGCTTTCCGAGAACAACAACTTAATGACCCAGAACTTCTCCAGATTATTGAGCGCCCAGAATCGTCTTCATTAAAACTTGAACATCGTATTTTTTCGGATACCGCCACCTCGGTTACTGCGATGTGAAGACCTTTTGTTCCCTTAAACTATCGTCGGGCGGTTTTCCAAAAACTCCATAGTTTTTCTCATCCTGGTGTTAGAGCGACTCAAAAGCTTATTTCTTCTCGTTTTGTTTGGCCCTCAATGAATAGAGACATTCGCGACTGGACGCGAGCTTGTATCAATTGCCAAAAAAGCAAAATTTTTAAACACACTCATACGCCATTTGCAACATTTGACACGCCTGACGAACGTTTTCAAGTAGTTAATATGGACATAATAGGACCATTGCCCACTTCAAAAGGTTGTACTTACTGCCTTACCTGTATTGACCGCTTCACCTGTTGGGCGGAAGCTTATCCTATTGCAGATATTTCCGCAGTAACGATAGCCTCTACCTTTTATTCCAATTGGATTTGCAGATTCGGTACCCCCGCGCGCATTGTTACGGATCAAGGACGACAATTCGAAAGTTCATTATTTGCAGCGCTTTCATGCTTTTTAGGTGCAGTTAGAGTTCGTTCATCGCCATATCATCCTATGACTAATGGTAAAATTGAGAGATGGCATAGAACACTAAAATCCGCTATCATGGCACATGCAACCGAACGTTGGACAGAAGTAATTCCAATTGTTTTAATGGGACTCCATTCCACTTTTAGAGATGACGTAAATGTTTCTCCAGCAGAAATGGTTTATGGAACTAATATACGTCTTCCTGGAGAGTTTTTCCAAAAATCCTCAAGCACATCTGACCCAACTTCTTTTGTTTCACAACTCAAAAGAAATATGGAGAACATCAAACCTATTCCTGACAGTAATCATAGTCGACCAAGAATATTTGTTCCCCATAAAATAGACACATGTTCTCATGTTTTTGTGCGTAGAGATGCTGTGAAGAGACCATCACAACCACCTTATGAAGGCCCATTTCGCGTCATTAAACGTAACGATAAGTATTTTACAATTCTCATGAATGGTAGGGAAACTAATATATCCAAAGATCGTTTGAAACCAGTATTTAACCAGCTAAAGACCCCATTGCGCACGACCATCCTTATTGTAAAACTGCTATGGTTAGGAGAAATACGTAAATCAGGCAGGCAATCCAAGCCAACTCCAACAGTATTTTCTGTAAGTGTATTTTTGGTAAATAAAGGAAATATTGAAATAAAAGTTTGAACTATTTGCACTCATCAGTCAACCAACGAATTAGTAAACCCCATCTTTTTCGATGTTAATTGGTCAGTGAATCAACATACAGGTGTTTGGATTGTCTTGTTTAAGAATGTTTCTAATGTACTGCTTGTAGTTCTCAAAACAATGATTGGATATTCTGAACTGTACTTGGAACATTGATATTTTTGTATACAAATTCAAGCAGTTATAAGTATTTTCCGTGAAACTTTGTGTAATTAGTAATTTTAGCGGATCTTTATGAAATGTCCTAGAATAATGACAATAATGTCCTTATTCAATAATAAATATTATGATATCAAACTCATTTTCTATTGGCGAATAAATATTTCAGAAAATATACGATGCCTAATTGTTTTGATCAGTGTAAGTATAATCTTTATTCATATAAAAAATATGTTTATTTTTGTATGACTAAATTGTCTAAAAGGGAGATTCCCGCGAATTAGTTTTTGGACAATTTGCCACAAATTATCAATAATAAAAAAATATGTACTACATATACCTACTATAAATGGACAAAATATGAACAAAACTAAAGAAACCGCCTAAAATTTGATAAAACTTTGATCCTGCATCGGTTGTCAAACAAGTTATGTTGCATTTGAAAACTTTGATCCATTTGTCAGTTTACGCATCTTGGCGATTTTGGTTATATAGGGCCTTTTTGACACAAATGATTTTTGTTTTGATAAAAACGTCTATCACCATCCGAAAGAGGAGCAAAAGTTATGTTCTTCCCAAAAATTTCACAATAATTGAGCAAAGGATAGTCTTGCTATAAAATTTTGAACCGCCCCTCTTTCGAATATTGCCAGCCATGCATTTTTATCAAAAATTACTCAAAAAAACGTTTATTTTTTTGAAAAAAAAAGCCAAAACACGTAAACTGACTGACAAATGGATTAATGTTTTTAAATGCACCATTGCTTCTTTAAAAACTGATGCATGATCAAAATTTCATCAAATTTAAGGCCGTTTCATTAGTGCGAGTCATATTTTCAATGTATACAAATAAAAAGCGAATTTCAAAAGTCCCGCCTATAACCTCCCACCAAACATGTCATATAACTGAAAGATTATGTGACATTACTTCTATAGGTACCTTTAGAAATATCTTTGAAAATATATCAATGTAATGTAACACTCGACAACAACCGACAGAATAATAATTTGAAATGTTTGTTCGATAATTGTACCACATTATTTCATGATCACAAAACACTCCTTTATAATATCGCGTCAATATTACTATCAAGTTTAAAAAGTACAGCACGTGATGACCTGACGATCAGGACACACAATACATGCCGAGATATGTCGAGCTTCGCACTTCGCAGAAAGTCCGCGACCATTTTGTTTTGATTTTGGCGTCGGCCATTTGGTATTTATCATTTTGTAACGTCGTGGCGTAAAGTACCTAGGACAGTGTTGTGCCAAAAGTTTTTGTTAAAAACTTTGTTGTGAGGTTGAAAACCTAATATCTCTCTTAAAATGAGCATAAATGAGCAGTCGTGTGAATCCAACAAGGAAGAAGAAGTTGAGATATTAATAATAATATTATCCAATCGGGAGCATGCCGGTTTCGGCCATTTTCAATGACCTGATGGCTCATTCACATCGGAGTTGTTTTTAAGGGGGCCCAGTGCCGATTCTCTCTCGAAAAACTACCACTTTTGCATTACACTAAACTAAACAAAACTATCAAAAAATATCCATAAGACCAATGTATTCTTCTTATGAGCATAAACAGATCTAACTCTCCTTCTTCATCCTTCATATTATGACATTTGTTTACTTTATAGTGGTGTGTAGTTATAGTATTAACATACTCAGCACAACAAATATGTTATAATTGAAAAAGTCGGTGAAATTCAATCCCCTGTATTTTTGTTCATAGTAGGTATTCAGATTTCATTAAGTTTTTTTTTAGTTTGGTAGGTATAGGTCTGAGATTTCTCTCTTTAGTAAGCGTTCTTCCAGTTCTATCTCCGTCGTACAGAAGTACACGAGATGTGAATTTTGTGAAGTTTTGGATAAATATACCGCGAAAACGGGTTGATGAAATTTGAATCCAATAAGCATGCAAGTTGGGGCCAAAGTTTGTTTCTCGGTGTATGGTAAAATTGGTAAACTTTCCGTAAGATTAAAAATGCATCCATTTCTTGTTGACAGAAATGTAATTTTTTTCCATAGCAAAAAATGAATCAAATTACAAAGTACAATGAAAATTGTACAAAAAATTCACCTCACCCGCACAGCTTAAACTTGCGTGTGAAATTTCACCTACCCATTTTGACCAAAAAATTAATTATTTAACATTTTATGAAACTAATAATTTTATCACTTTTCGTGTTTCTCTGTGGATTACCGACGAAGTTGAAACTGAATAACTTTTATTAAAAAGATAAAAGTCATGCCTACCAAACTTGAAGGAAACCACAATATCATCTTTCCTCCTACCAGGGGTTTGCATTTCACTCTCGTTTCTAAGTACCTAGGTATTCCATAATTATTGTGCCGAGTAGGTACGAAGATCTTAAGGGCATATTCACCAGCCCAAAATAAAGTTCTTTTCTCATGTAAGCATACGTCCTAACTTGCTTCGTTTTCATGATACAGGGTGTCAAAGTTTTTTTCAAAAAATCAGTTTTTTATCAATTACTCAAAAACCTTTTAGCTGATTTTGACAACATTTGGCACGATTATTTGCCGTCATGAGGGTACATTTTTTGTGTTATCAGAACACTTTTATTTATTCCAGTGGTGTCCCAGAGTGTCACCTAGTTTATTTTATAGATGAAATTATGGTACGCCACTGCTTTTTTCAAGATTTTATAATTTTTTCAGATCAAGCAATTGAAGATGTTGCTTTTTTGTCTCTTTTTTCCTGTACCTAGCTTCGTTTCCTGAAAATAAAAACCAAAAACCGTTTCCATGTAACTACTCGGACGCGGTGCTCGCATTGCAAAAAAACATTTTTTTATTAATCACTTTCAGCTGATTTTGACAACATCTGGCACGATTATTTGTCGTCATAAGGCCCATATTTTTGTGGAATCAAAACAACATTATTTATAGTTTACTAGCTCCTAACTGGTATTTGATAACTCAACAGCCTTTCAACTTTACGAAGAACATTAATTCTTTTTTTATTCAACAACTTAGCTCAAGAAATAAATATTTTACAGGTCATGAAAACGTTATCAAGATAAATTGATCCCACGATATTTGAAAGGGAAACTTAAAAAAAAATGACTCTGGCTGATTTTATACTTGAATGTGTACGGCCTTGAAAATTGTTAAAAACACAATAACTCGAGCAATAACTGCTCTTGAAAGCTAAACGTTTCATCAGTTTGTCTAAAGTATACTTTTCACACGGCGTGTTACAAAAGCATATAATTTCCAAGTGCCATGACTGCTATGTGAATAGTTGTTGTTGCACAACTGATTGACTGATGAACAGATGAAAATATTCTGAGTGCTCGTTTTATTTCTAGGTGCTGTGAAAAAATCCTTCCCAACAATTACATATAGGAAGTATAAGTTGGCGGAAGCAGAGTGCATGGCTACGATACTCGAAACATAGGAGACACAGGGAACAAGATTAAAATATTTTTGTATTCCAATTCAAGGCTTGATAAAAAATATTAATATATCATACGAATGTAATCAGTCATTGAATATTATACTCTATGTTGTATATTGTATACCTATACAAATACTAATGTGCTGGTAATATGACCAATGTAACAGAAATATGTTGTGAGTACAATATGGCATCCACGTTAAGTAATTTTAGAAGTAACTAGAAAATATAGCGTACATGTCACTGTAAATAATATTAACATGGTATCAAGAAAAAAAACGTTATATAAATATTGCTGTCATATGTTTGCAACATCTTGTGACATTCAATGTCACTTTGTGATATCACTACCCAGGACATAATCTGTTACATACATGTTAAATCAACATCACCACAACGTTACAACCAATGTCCAAAATTTAATATCAATGTTATATTGAGGTTATGAAACTTCGTTTTATGGGCTGTCAGCTGTGAATTTCAAAAGTCCCGCTATAACCTGTCATCTGTCGCGTCAGTGTATGAACCTACAGCGCCCCTCACCGTAGTTCGCACAACCAAAAACTTGGATCACTTTTACTCTATGGGAGACGCAGTTCTAAGGGGAATGTTTTGTGACGTCGATCGTCGACATGTTGAAGCATTGTTTATTTTAATTTAAGATAACCCAGTGAATAGTAATTAGTGACGATTTCTGGGCAATAGTTGTCATTTGACCTCAAATTTTTATTTATAATTAATGGTATTTTTGGGACTTTGACTATTTATGTATTTTCCATTTTCCGAGTTGAGATATTTGGGTGGGTATTGAAAGTGGATGGCGCTGAGACCTATTTTTGAGAGTGACACCCTACGACCACTCTCCGAACCTGAGCTGGCAAAATATCCAACTCCCCCTCATCTTTCTAATTTTATAGTCAAAGACCGGAAAACCCATTTATCTCAGCTTCAACTAATTGAACCTTGGTTAATTGGTAACCAATTGGCGCCCAACCTGTAAGGGTTGTTGTTTTTTTGGTAATATTGTGCAACATTTTCGACCCAATTCTGTACCGCTGCCTATATTTAGACATTTAGATAAATGGTCTTGTTTTTTTTATTTGATATCTGATATTTGACCGTAATGACCGTTATCAGTACAAGATATATTTTTGTGGCTGTGCGAAGTTATTGCGGATATATATTTATTGATTATTGCGCTTGTTGTACACAGTGTGTAAAGTGTATTGTTGATTTTTTGTTCATTTGTTTTTATTTATCTATTGCGACCTTTTGGAAAGTTCGATATATATACATTTTTTTAAGGTAATTTGGTGCTGCTTTTTGCATTAAGCTACTGCCTTTTAACGAGTTTTTCATTCATTTCTTTTAGATAGCGACGGTTACGTTTTTTTTTTTTGTTTTTTTAAAATTTTTGAGTGGGAGTTGGGTTCCGCTTTTTGGATTATCGCCTTATACAAATAATACCAGCTTACACGGATACCTTCACGGTTGAAGCAAATATATACACATACATATATAGCTGAAGGACCGTAACGGGGCTACTGGTAACTACGCAGTTAGGATTAACTTTTGGGATGGCTCCAAAGATTCTTGAAAGGAGGGAGCAATAAGATGTTGCACGGTCGTTTTAAAGTGTATCTTATTCAAGCTTTCGCTCTAAGTTGTGAGCTTTATCAGGAGGAATCCAATCAAATAGAAACATGTAATCAGTCTACAATGCAATAGTGAATCTAAAAAAACTTACAGATTGTTACACATTACTCCTAGCCCTTGTATAAGGGTAGAGATACATGTTGAGTATACAGGATAGTGGTAATTAGTAGTATAGTAGTTAAATAGATAAAATAAGTTCACTTTGGTTTGACGCCATAGTACTAAACTATAACAAAGAAAGTTTTTTATGTTCAATCTCGACCAGCAAAAACACAGTGTTTGGAAGCAGACTGCCGTGTTGACCGTTCATTCGGTTTACAATCTATGTGATGGGAAAAATAGTACAGATTTTACATACATAGTGGGAGGAAGTACAATTATTATCCTATGAGGTAGTCGTGTTGCCTCTGATAGTTATGCAGATGAGTCCTGATGTTGAAAAATGAAAAAGAAAAACAAGAAACGATCGAGTTGGGAAAAAACATGTTAAATTGTTCGGAGTAGAAGGTCAATTTTATTATTAGATTTATGAATTGTTAATTATTATTACTGATATAGCATTCAGGGGTTTTTATTTTTTTCGTGAAAGATTGAGAGAGTAGGATTATAAATAGAACCTTCCTTCCTCCTTCTACATCCTTTTTATGATTGAGGCAAATACCACAATTTGTGATGTAACACAATTCTAGGAACTTTCCTTTGAAGTAACTGTGTTCGGTGGCGAAAATAACAGGTTCAGTGATTTCTGTGAACTCTGCTCTGTGATCTTGTTGGTTTACGTGTATGCTCAAACTGGTGGAATTGGGTTTGAGCCTGCAATCACGTTTATGTAACGCCAGTCGTTTGAACAGTTTTTGCGAAGTTTGTCCTACGTAGACCTTGTCACATTGACATTTAATGCCATATATCACATCAGATTTATTTTTAGCAACTGTACAATCTTTCAGGTTTGAGTAGAAGGAATTAAGTTTTTTTAGATTCTATTTAGCAATTTTCAAATTGAATTCTTTGAATAAACTGATTTTGTGAATTTAACCGGTTCGGAATCAAGGATACTTTTGAGTTTGCGAGTAAAACTAATGGTTTTGAATAACCACATGACTTTGTTCTGGTTTCGTTTGATGTTGTTTCCCTATTCACTAACATTCCGCTTGTTCTTTTGACACAAATTCTAGATGAACATTTTGACCTTAAAAAAAAAATAACTGTACTATCCTTAAAGACAAATTTCTCGAAATCATCACTCAACTATACGATAATATCTATTTTTCGTTCAATAACACCTTCTATAAACAACTAGTAGGTGTACCAATGGGTGGTGCTTGTTCTCCTATTTTAGCAGAAATTGTCATGAATAAATTACTGTATTATATCACAGAACAGGTCAATTTTCTTTTATATTTCAGTACGTTGACGATCTTCTTTTGGCCTTTCCGGCAGATCAAGTTCAAACAACTCTAGATTTGTTCAACTTATTTAACAATAACCTTCAGTTCACTGTTGAAGAAGAATCTGAACGGTCAGTTTCCTTCTTAGATACAAGGGTAGTGAGGTCCGAAAAGAATATTGTCATGTTGAATTGGTATAGAAAGAAATCTAGTTCTGGAAGATATATTCCTTTTCAATCATACCACCCGATGAAACAAAAACTCAACACTATTCATGCTTTAAAAAATAGAATTGTCAAGATTTGTCACCCCTCATTTATTGAAAAAAACTTGTTATTACTGGAAGAGATGTTGATTAAGAATAGCTATCCTAAATCTTTAATTCAAAGAACTCTGAGAAGGGAGACTAACATCTTTTTCAAAAAAAGATCCTGAAGTTGAAGTTAAATACGGAAAAATACAATACATCCAAGGACTTTCTAATTCACTCATTGTTTTATGAAGATATGGCATCAAATGTCAATGTGACAAGTTCTACATAGGACAAACTTCGCAAAAACTTTCCGAACGACTGGCGTTACATAAAAGTGATTCCAGGCTAAAACCCTATGTCTCATTCATAAAAAGGATGTAGAAGGACTAAGATCTATTTATACTTTCCTACTCTCTCAATCTTCCACTAAAAAAATTAAAACTCTTGAATGCTATATATCAGTAATAATAACTAACAATTTATAAATCTAATAATAAAATTGACCTTCTACTCCGAACAATTTGACATTTTTTCTCCCAACTCGTTTCTTGTTTTTCTTTTTCATTTTTCAACATCAGGACTCATCTGCTTAACTATCAGAGGCAACACGACTACGTCATAGGATAATTGTACTACCTGCCACTATGTATGTAAAAACTGTACTATTTTTCCCATCACATAAATTGTAAACCGAATGAACGGCCAACACAGCAGTCTGCTTCCAAACTCTGTGTTTTGGCTGGTCGAGATTGAACATGTTGGAGTTTAGTACTATGGCGTCAAACCAAAGTGAACTTTTGTTTTTTTTTTGTTAATGATTCTTGTCCTTAGTACAAGTATATGGTTGGTGGTTCTTGGATATCAGGACAATAGGAGAATAGAAACAACAGTTCTCCACGCGACGTTTCGTCTATATTCAAAGACTTCTTCAGGCTATAACAAACAGACACAGGTGTCACAACATTAATGCCCCATACAATTTAAATGTAAATAATTGACGTTAAAAAACAAAATTATAATTGCTGAAGTTTGCTGGCAGTCAATTCTTGGTATTAAAATAACCAAACATGGGAAAAAAGGGGAAAAAAAATTAGGTCGAGACCAAGATTGGATCCTGTGACCCTTTGACTACGAGTCGCATACTTCACCATTCTCTAAAGAAATCATCTAAACATGTTACTGACGACAGAAATTGACTTTTTTCTAGTGAAACGAAACTTACAGAAAACGTCCAGAATACAATACATAGCAAATACAAAACAAGTGAGATTTAACAATTTGAAACAATACACTCACCGGTAGAAAACAGGTCAATTATTGTTGAATACATAGTGTCTTGGAAACGAATTACGCAAGTAAACATCTACTCAACATTTTCACAACTACCAAACTCACAAAACACTGGTATAAGTGAAATAAGATAGAATAACGGTACTAACAAATAGATTAAAATTCGTGTAAACAGTAAAAGTACGACGTAAAACGGTGTCAGTTGTCTTCGTGTAGGAGTAACTATGGTCCGATGAGCGCATCATTAGAAGCACGTACCTGTAGTGTCGTGTCCAACATTGGACACAGCGAACTTGATTAAATTGACATAAATATCGCTCAGATTTTCGGTATTCCTGTGGTTGTTGATGGAATTACCCGTTTCATTGATATATATCATTTCTCTGATGGCTCTTTTTTGGTAATGGTTTTCGGTCGCCAACATCCTCACATTGTTAAACGGAAAGGTTGGTACAGAACCGTAATAAATGTCTAGAGTTACATCCATGTGAGTAGTGCCCTCCTTATACCGGTTTCGTCCCGAAATTGGACTCATCAGTAAGGCAGCTGGCACCACTCACACCGATGCAACTCTAGCCACTACCCTAATCTGGGTGAATGTGCAGTGGTTGTTTTTAGACAACCACTGCCATCTATTGGCTCGCAAGTCTGCGAACGCAAATAGATGTGAAGTATGTTCGAGCTGTACCTCTCGATCATGGAATAAAGAGACATTGTTTTACGGTTATCCGATGTTAAACGGAAAGGTTTGTTCAGAACCGTAATAAATGTCTAGAGTTACATTCATGTGAGTAGTGCCCTCCTTATACCGGTTTCGTCCTGAAATTGGACTCATCAGTAAGGCAGCTGGCACCACTCACACCGATGCAACTCTAGCCACTACCCTAATCTGGGTAAATGTGCAGTGGTTGTTTTTAGACAACCACTGCCATCTATTGGCTCGCAAGTCTGCGAACGCAAATAGATGTGAAGTATGTTCGAGCTGTACCTCTCGATCATGGAATAAAGAGACATTGTTTTACGGTTATCCGATGTTAAACGGAAAGGTTGGTACAGAACCGTAATAAATGTCTAGAGTTACATCCATGTGAGTAGTGCCCTCCTTATACCGGTTTCGTCCCGAAATTGGACTCATCAGTAAGGCAGCTGGCACCACTCACACCGATGCAACTCTAGCCACTACCCTAATCTGGGTAATCTGTACCAACCTTTCCGTTCAACATCGGATAACCGTAAAACAATGTCTCTTTATCCTCACATTGTCAAAGTTGAAGTTGTGTCCAGTCGCCGTGTGATGTGATGGTGCTGTTTTTTCACTTTTAAGTCCGCAATCGTTATTGTTGTTGTTAACTATGTTCTTCAGATAATTTTTTGTTTGGCCAACGTACGTAGCCGGACACGCATTACAGGAAATAGAATATATGGAGTTGGATCTCCGATCTTGTGGCTCCTTAGTTTTCAGTTTGGAGTATATAGTTCCTATAATGTTTTCTTATAGTATGGTACAATCTGTGTCTCTTCGGTGCTCAAAAGGTTGTTGAGTTTGGGAAACAAATTGGGAATGTAGACCCTTGGTAGCCGTTGGATTACCGTATTGGATGTATCTCTTCGGGGCTGTGCTTCATGGTTGATGATCCTATTGACCAAGTTGGATGGGTATCCGTTCTCCTTCAACATCCTTTTCAAGGCTTCCTTGTTTTTCTTCTAGAAGTCTCCATGGCTTAGTCTTCTGATTCTGTTGAGATACGTCTTAATCAGGCCAATTTCGTGGCAGGTGGAATGGGTGGATCTAAAGTTGAGGCACCTTCCTGACGCCATTGGTTTTACATACCAATTTGTAATTATTTTACCGTCATCCTCACGAAAGAGTACTAGATCGAGAAAAGGTATTCTTTTGTCGATTTCTACCTCCTTTGTAAATTGTAGCTCGGGATGGAAACTATTGAAAAAAGGTAGTATTCCGTTTTCATGGCTGTTTGGTATAGGCAATATTGTGTCGTCTACATAGAGCTTTAGTAGCGGGAAAAGAAAAGGTATCTTCTCCAACACCCTCTCGATCAGATGGGTCATGATCATTTCAGCAAAAATCGGCGATGAGATGATCCCATCGGGGCTCCTTTTATTTGTTGATAATATGTATCCTCATACGCGCAAAAGCTCGACTCGAATATGTACTCCACCACCTCCAAAACACTGTCAAGGTCCATTTTGGTAGTTTGTTGGGTGGTCGGCCAATGGTTTCTCACCACCAACGTCACCAGATCTTGAGGAATGTTGGTGAAAAGAGAGCTTACATCCAAAATAACCAAGCAATAGTCCTGTGGAAGTCTAAAGTCCTTTAAGAGGTCAACAAATTGAAACGAGTTAGTCAAAGAGTAATGGAACTTTGGCTGTAGACATCTAAGTAAATCGGACATAAATTTAGAAATTTTATATGATGGACTATTAATGCAGCAAGTGACAGGTCTCAAAGGCATATTGTTCTTTTGAGTTTTTGGCATACCATATATCTTTGGGGAAATTGCATTGTAGATCTTTAGACGTTGGCCCTGAACCTTATCGATTTGACCAGTATCTACTAACTTTTTCACCAAACTGTTGTTTTTTTCTCTGGAACTTACCAGTGGGGTCTTTTGAAAGAATTGTGTACGTTGACGTATCGCTCATAAGTAGCTCAATCTTGTGGACATAATCAGTTCTATCCATTATAACTGTCTTGTTCCCTTTGTACGATTGTACGACCACGAGTTCCGGATGTTGGTTTAGATATTTCTTTGTTTTTTCGAAGTCTTTCTGGATGGTGTTGGGATCCAAAGAATGTCCATGTAACTGTGTCTTGAAGTTGGTAAGAGTGTTTGTAACCCTTGCTCTAAGAATGTTCTTCTGTTCGGTGTTGGTGTTCTTGTTGAAACTGATTATATGTTCTACGTCCGCTACAATGTATACCATCGTAAAGTCTTTTGTCGTAAATGATACCAAAAACTTGGGTCCAAGTGAAAGAGTATTCTGTATCTTTTCCGGTACGTCAGTCGTGGACAAGTTTGTTATCCAAATGGTCTTTGATGAAATTTGTCTAGGCATGTACAGTTGAGCCAGTTGGTCAAACCTCTTTTGATGCTGCCTCTTCCTGGTCAAGAAACTCTTCTCATAATATTGATTTTGTCTATCTAGGAACTCTGTGAATATGTCCCTCGGTAGTAAGTTGCTCACTTCCACCCTACAGATGTTGATCTGGTTGTTGAGATGATTGATTGCTTTCATTGTGACCTCGATTTCGATGTTAGAATCTGTCGTTTATATCTCCAGTTCACCAAATCTATCCTGCTAGAAAAACGTTGGTCCGGGAACTAAATTTGTGAAGTTGTCGAAAAGTTCAAGTTTTGTGAAATATGGTTTGGGAAAATGTTGTTCGTCCTGCATCTTAGTAGAAAAAGCTTCCGGTTCTTCATGGAAGTGAGTTTTCTGTTCAAGGTCGCCCACCTCCTCAAAAGTCTTGAAGACTCTTCCCCGTAGGTAAGGCTGATGTCTTGATAGAAACCCATTCCTTTATCCAACTGATGAATTTTGTTAATGATTCTTGTCCTTAGTATAAGTATATGGTTGGTGGTTCTTGGATATCAGGACAATAGGAGAATAGAAACTACAGTTCTCTACGCAACGTTTCGTCTATATTCAAAGACTTCTTCAGGCTATAACAAACAGACACAGGTGTCACAACATTGTTGCCCCATACAATTTAAGTGTAAATAATTGACGTTAAAAAACAAAATCAAAATTGCTGAAGTTTGCTGGCAGTCAATGCTTGGTATTAAAATAACCAAACATCGGAAAAAAAGGGGAAAAAAAAATTAGGTCGAGACCAAAATTCGATCCTGTGACCCTTTGAATACTTTCAAACACCTTTATTCATTCATATTTACATTTCAGAAAAGAAATATATACAAGTTGCTTATAAGTATTATGCTAATAATGCAAATTAAAACTATTTACAATAAATGTTGCACAACACCACGACGAGGACAGGCCCTCGTCGTCAGCCGCAAACCAGCGTGAACTGGGGGTTCGTGTTCACCCTTTGCCTTGTACACTTTTCCTGTAACAAAATTCGAGGCACTCCTCCTATGTAGTGGCACTTATGAGTGCATTGACAATAGGGTATGGTCGACTTGAATTAAAACATCAATGAACCCCGATCAAAAATGTTCCACTTTATTAGTCCGCAGGGAAAAGCGACAGAAAAACCTTGCTCCGTCAGAACTATGTGACCCTTTAAAAACGAGAGGCAAACTTTACCATTGAGCCACGGTAGATGCTCTAAAGAAATTATCTAAACATGTCACTGACGACAGAAATTGACTTTTTTCAAGTGAAACGAAACTTACAGAAAACGTCCAGAATACAATAAATGGCAAATACAAAACAAGTGAGATTTAACAATTCAAAACAATACACTCAGCGGTAGAAAACAGGTCAATTATTGTTGAATACATAGTGTCTTGGAAACGAATTACGCAGGTAAACATCTACCCAACATTTTCACAACTAGTGAACTCACAAAACACTGGTATAAGTAAAATAAGATAAAATAACGATAATAACAAATAGATTAAAATTCGTGTAAACAGTACAAGTACGACGTGAAAACGGTGTCAGTTGTCTTCGTGTAGGAGTAACTATGGTCCGATGAGCGCAACATTAGAACCACGTACCTGTAGTGTCGTGTCCAACTTTGGACTCAGCGGACTTGATTAAATTAACATAAATATCGCTCAGATTTTGGGTATCCCTGTGGTTGTTGATGGAATCACCCGTTTTATTGATATATATAATTTCTTTGATGGCTCTTTTTTGGTCATGGTTTTCGGTCTCCAACACCCTCACATTGTCAAAGTTGAAGTTGTGTCCAGTCGCCGTGTGATGTCGTGATAGTGCTGTTTTTCACTTTTAAGTCCGCAATCGTTATTGTTGTCGTTAACTATGTTCTTCAGATAATTTTTTGTTTGGCCAACGTACGTAGCCGGACACTCATCACAGGAAATAGAATATATCACGTTCGATCTCCGATCTTGTGGCTTCTTCGTTTTCAGTTTGGAGTATAAAGTTCCTGATGTTTTCTTATAGTATGGTACAATGTGTGTCTCTTCGGTGCTCAAAATGTTGTTGAGTTTGGGAAACAAATTAGGTATGTGGACCATTGGTAGCCGTTTAATTACCGTATTGGATGTATCTCTTCGGGGCTGTGCATCATGGTTGATGACCCTATTGACCAAGTTGGATGGGTATCCGTTCTCTTTTAACATCCTTTTCAAGGCTTCCTCGTTCTTTTTCCAAAAGTCTTCATGGCCTATCTTCTGATTCTGTTGAGATACGTCTTAATCAGACCAATTTTATGGCAGGTGGAATTGGTGTATCTAAAGTTAAGGCACCTTCCTGACGCCATTGGTTTTACATACCAATCTGTAATTATTTTACCGTCATGCTCACGAGAGAGTACTAGATCGAGAAAAGGTATTATATTGTCGACCTCTACCTCCATTGTGAATTGTAGGTCGGGATGAAAACTATTGAAAATAGGTAGTATTTTGTTTACATGGCTGTTGGGTATAGCCAATATTGTGTCCCCTACATAGAGCTCTAGTAGCGGGATAGGAAAAGTTATCTTCTCCAACACCCTCTCGATCAGATGGGTCATGACCATTTCAGCAAAATCGCCGATGAAGGGGATCCCATCGGGGCTCCTTTTATTTGTTGATGATATGTAACCTCGCGCAAAAGCTCGACTCGACGACTCCACAACCTCCAAAACACTGACAATATCCATTTTGGTAGTTTGTTTTATGGTCGGCCAATGGTTTCTCACCACCAACGTCACCAGATCTTGAGGAATGTTGTTTAAAAGAGAGCTTACATCCAAACTAACCAAGCAATAGTCCTGTGGAAGTCTAAAGGCCTTTAAGAGGTCAACAAATTGAAACGAGTTAGTCAAAGAATAATGGAACTTTGGCTTTGGACATCTAAGTAAATCGGACATAAATCTAGATATTTTATATGATGGACTATCAATGCAGCAAGTGACAGGTCTCAAAGGCATATTGTCCTTGTGAATTTTTGGCATACCATATATCTTTGGGGGAATTGCATTGTAGATCTTCAGACGTTGGCCCTGAACTTAATCGATTTGACCAGTATCTACTAACTTTTTCACCAGACTGTTGTTTTTTCTCTGGAACTTACCAGTGGGGTCTTTTGGTATAATTGTGTACGTTGACGTATCGCCCATAAGTAACTCAATCTTGTGTACATAATCAGTTCTATCCATTATAACTGTCTTGTTCCCTTTGTCCGATTGTCCGTATCTCAACAGAATCAGAAGACTAAACCATGAAGACTTTTGGAAGAAAAACGAGAAAGCCTTGAAAAGGATGCTAAAAGAGAACGGATACCCATCCAACTTGGTCAATATATAGGGTCATCAACCATGACGCACAGCCCCGAAGAGTTTCATCCAATACGGTAATCAAACGGCTAACAATGGTCTACATTCCTAATTTGTTTCCCAAACTCAACAACATTTTGAGCACCGAAGAGACACAGATTGTACCATACTATGAGAAAACATCAGGAACTATATACTCCAAACTGAAAACGAAGAAGCCACAAGATCGAAGATCCAACGTGATATATTCTATTTCCTGTAATGAGTGTCCGGCTACGTACGTTGGCCAAACAAAAAATTATCTGAAGAACAGAGTTAACAACCACAATAGCGACTGCAGACTTAAAAGTGAAAAAACAGCACTATCACGACATCACACGGCGACTGGACACAACTTCAACTTTGACAATGTGAGGGTGTTGGAGACCGAAAACCATTACCAAAAAAGAGCCATCAAAGAAATGATATATATCAATAAAACGGGTGATTCCATCAACAACCACAGGGATACCGAAAATCTGAGCGATATTTATGTTGATTCAATCAAGTCCGCTGTCCAAAGTTGGACACGACACTACAGGTACGTGGTTCTAATGTTGCGCTCATCGGACCATAGTTACTCCTACACGAAGACAACTGACACCGTTTTTACGTCGTACTTGTACTGTTTACACGAATTTTAATCTATTTGTTAGTACCGTTATTTTATCTCATTTTACTTATACCAGTGTTTTGTGAGTTTACTAGTTGTGAAAATGTTGGGTAGATGTTTACCTGCGTAATTCGTTTCCAAGACACTTTGTATTTAACAATAATTGACCTGTTTTCTACCGGTGAGTGTATTGTTTTGAATTGTTAGATCTCACTTGTTTTGTATTTGCCATTTATTGTTTCGTTTCACTTGAAAAAAGTCAATTTCTGTCGTCAGTGATTGTCAGCATTGACTGCCAGCAAACTTCAGCAATTTTAATTTTGTTTTTCAACGTCAATTATTTACACCTAGATTGTATGAGGCAACAGTGTTGTGACACCTGTGTGTGTTTGTTAAAGCCTGAAGAAGTCTTTAAATATAGACGAAACGTCGCGTAGAGAACTGTAGTTTCTATTCTTCTATTGTCCTGATATCCAAGATCCACCAACCATATACAAAGTGAACTTATTTTCTCTATTTAACTACTAATTACCACTATCCTGTATACTCACCATGTATCTCTGCCCTTAAACAAAGGCTAGGAGTAATGAGTAACAATCTGTAAGTTTTTTTAGATTCACTATTGCATTGTAGAGTGATAACATGTTTCTTTGATTAGATTTTTCCTGATGAAGCTCACAACTTAGAGCGAAAGCTTGAATAAGATTCAATATACACTTTAAAACGAGCGTCCAACATCTTATTACTTCCTCCTTTCAAGAATCTTTGGGGCCATCCCAATAGTTAACCCTAACTGCGTAGTTACCAGTAGCTCCGTTACTGTCCTTCAGCTATTTCTAGATTGAACATGGGATCATTCTACAAGAGGATTGGCAAGGAATATGGAGATGAAGTGGTTCGTTTGATGAAAAACTACTCCAACTTAAGTCGAAGTTCAGCAGCCCAAAAAAAAGCAGAAGAGTTTTTCTACTAGAATGCAAAAGACAGGATGTCAACCCTAGATTCATAGCCGACAACACAAAGAAGCTATGGAGAATACCACAAGAAGTCACTATTACCAACGCTAATAGTTTGGAATTTTCAACCCAGCAGGTAACTCCGAAGTTAAAAAAAATTGTCATCGGTGATACTAACCGTTATATCGAGAAACTTGAGACGAGGGGTAATAAATCAATTGATAAACTCAGAAATAAGCTACCGTTTGATGTTCTGGACGATTTTGTATATTGTCAAAGAAATAAATTCAATACTTTATTCCATCAAATTAAAAAGAAAAATATCATTAAACTTAAAAAATTAGTAGATGATAAACTAAACTTTTTTAGTAATAACCATGATGATTGATTTAGTGATGTATCAGGCATAGATATCCCCAATAATATCAAGGGTTTCTTGGCTTTGGGTCCTAAATTTAGTCTTCCAATTTCTGTCAAAGATATCAACATATTTAGCTTACTTTCAGAAGTAGAACACCTATTACAAGGTGTCCCATCACAGAAACAAGACTTAATCAGATCCAAAGCCACTTATACCATTACCAACTATATTCAGGCGAAAAACCACTTAAAATCCCCTTCGAACGACATAGAAAAACTCACATCGGTGTTTCTTAAAAATGATCCAGAATTGATTATAACCAGATCAGATAAAGGAAACGTTACTGTTGCTATGTCTAAGACTGACTATATCAACAAATCTGCTGAATTGTTGGATGCTGTTAATACTTATAAGAAAGTTAATAGAGACCCTTTCTCGAAAGTTGAGACAAGTTGTGATAAGCTGATCAATAATCTAAAAAACAGTTGATTTATCGAACCTAACATAGCAAAAACTTTACTAACGTACAATGGGATCTGTCCAAAATATAATGGTTTACCGAAAGTACTCAAAGAAGGTGTACCCCTCAGACCCATAGTGTCATGCATTGGTGCGTCTACTCAACCTCTAGCTAAATTTATTTCTGGTATTCTGGACAAATCTTTTTGTGAATTTAACCGGTTCAGAATCAAGGATACTTTTTAATTTGCGAGTAGAATTAATGGTTTTGAATCACCAAATGACTTTGTTCTGGTTTCGTTTGATGTTGTTTCCCTATTCACTAACATTCCGCTTGATCTTTTAACACAAATTCTAGATGAACATTTTGATCTTATAAAAAAAAACTGTACTATCCCTAAAGACAAATTTCTCGAGATCATCACCTACCTATACGATAATACTTAGTTTTCGTTCAATAACACCCTCTATAAACAACTAGTAGGTGTACCAATGGGTGGTGCTTGTTCTCCTATTTTAGCAGAAATTGTCATGAATAAATTACTGTATTATATCACAGAACCGGTCAATTTTCAATTTCCTTTTATATTTCAGTACGTTGACGATCTTCTTTTGGCCCTTCCGGCAGATCAAGTTCGAACAACTCTAGATTTGTTCTAGTCATTTAGCAATAACCTTCAGTTCACTGTTGAAGAAGAATCTGAACGATCAGTTCCCTTCTTAGATACAAGGGTAGTAAGGTCCAAACAGAATATTGTCATGTTGGATTGGTATAGAAAGAAATCTAGTTCTGGAAGAATTCCTTTTCAATCATACCACCCGATGAAACAAAAACTCAACACTATCCATGCTTTAAATAATAGAATTGTTAAGATTTGTCACCCCTCATTTATTGAAAAAAACTTGTTATTACTAGAAGAGATATTGATTAAAAATAGCTATACTAAATCTTTAATTCAAAGAACTCTGAGAAGGGAAATTCACATCTATGTCGATAGTAATGTTCAAAATATGGATCCTGAAGTTGTAGTTAAATACGGAAAAATACAATACATCCAAGGACTTTCTAATTCACTCATTGGTCTATTCAAAGAATTCAATTTAAAAATTGCTAAATATAATCTAGAAAAACTTAATTCCTTCTACTCAAACCTAGAAGATCTTACAGTTGCTAACAATAAATCTGATGTGATATATGGCATAAGATGCCAATGTGACAAGGTCTACATAGGACAAACTTCGCAAAAACTGTCCAAACGACTGGCGTTACATAAAAGTGATTGCAGGCTCAAACCCAATTCCACCAGTTTGAGCATACACGTTAACCAACAAGATCACAGAGCAGAGTTCACAGAACCTGTTATTTTCGCCACCGAACACAGTAACTTCAAAAGAAGGTTCCTTGAAATGTGTTACATCACAAATTGTGGTAATTGTCTCGATCATAAAAAGGATGTAGAAAGACTAAGTTCTATTTATACTTTCCTACTTTCTCAATCTTTCACTAAAAAAATAAAAACTCCCGAATGCTATATCCCATCACATAAATCGTGAACCGAATGAACGGTCAACACGGCAGTCAGCTTCCAAACACTGTGTTTTTGCTGGTCGAGATTGAACATAAAAAACTTTCTTTGTTAGAGTTTAGTACTATGGCGTCAAATCAAAGTGAACTCATTTATTCTATTTAACTACCAATTACCACTATCCTGTATACTCACCATGTATCTCTTTAGAAACGAGCGTGTTTCACACTATCACTGTCGAGGGAAAATGCGGTCTGCAGATTGAAACGAGAAGTAAGTTCTTGGAGGGGTTCTATTTTAGGCTAAATACACAAAAATGCTTTAACTTAACTTTTGAAAAAATAGCTGAACGGTGAGTGACGTTTTTCTCACTCGCGTTTCCTAGGCGATCAACCAACCGTCTCATTTTATCGCGCTCTAGACGGCTGGCGCCTCCTATAGACATGAAGCGTGCTGCAGTCTAGGAAAAGGGCCGTGGGAGTAGAATTTGCTTCCTACGCGAGGGCGGCAACGAAGTTGGTATGGCGGCGCCACAGCTATTCCCTCCCCAGTGACCTTCGCGGGAGGCGAAGGGAGCGAAAAGGTAACTCTCTTCACTGTGCGTTGTCCAATGGCTGGCTGAGAAGACAGAGGTGACGAAAGCTGCGGCTGTGAGGGCTGTTTAGATGATGAAGGCAATGGAATGAGAGGAGATTGTGGTTGCTGCGACTGTTCTCGAAGCGGCGGCGTCAACTGAGAGTTTGAGGTTGCCAAACGGTCCAAGTCGGCTTGAGCGAGGTAGGCTGGCTTCAATACGTCAATGACAAAGTCGAGGTCGTTCAAACGCTTGATGACTCTGTGTGGACCGGTGTAAGGCGGTTGCAAAGGCTTGCGGACCGCGTCAACACGCCGAAAAACGTAGTCACAGGAGTTCAAGTCTCTGAAAATGTAAGGTTTGCGTGAAACGTGCCTGGCAGGAGGAACAGGGCGTATGGCAGCAAACACGCGCCTAAGCTTAGCGACGAAATCCCCAGGAAGTGGAACTGGCTGGGTGGATGGCTCGACGAATTCCCCTGGGATTCTCAGAGAAGTGCCGAAAACCATTTCAGCTGGTGGGGCCTGGAGCTCTTGTTTAAAGGTGGTGCGCAAACCTAGGAGCACCAAGGGAAGCGAGCGGGTCCACGGTACCTCTGGAATGCATTTTCAGAGCGGACTTCAGGGTGCGGTGCATCCTCTCCACCATCCCGTTCGCCTGTGGATGATAAGGCGTAGTACGCACATGCTTGGCACCCAAGAGATGCCCGAGCTGCTCGACAAGACTGGACTCGAACTGGGCACCCTGATCTGCAGTTATGTAGAGCGGCGTTCCAAAAAAACTGATCCAACCCTCCATGAGGGCGCGAGCGACTGTTGACGCCTTCATTACAGGAATTGCCTGAGGCCAACGGGTGTAGCGGTCGACAACTGTAAGGCAGTGCTCGAAACCTTCGCTCATGGGTAACTTGATGAGATCCACATGGATGTGATCAAAGCGGCTGTCGGGGGTGGTGAAATTGCCCAACTCTGCACGGTTGTGACGATGAACCTTGGCACGCTGACAAGGGATGCACTGTTTGGCCCAGAGCGTGGCATCTTTGCGGAAGCTGGGCCAGAAATATTTTTCGGCCAGACGCTTGGCTGTAGAACGGCCACTGGGATGTGAAAGGCCATGGACGGCGTCAAAAGCATGGCGGCGCAGCTTGACGGGCAGGTAGGGCCGAAAGGCGCCATCATGCTCTGCGAAGTAGAGCGGGTGACCCTCAATGTCAAACTTGTGGAACTTGTAGCGCGGGCAATCCAGGAGATGCGGCAGCTGCGCGTCCAATGACTGTTTGGAACTGATGGTAGTGGAGTCCAGTGTGGTAGGTGGAGAGACCACTTCCACTCGAGAGAGGGCGTCGGCCACGACGTTTTGATCGTCTGGCGTGTAGACCAAACGCACGTCGAATTGGGCGATGAAATCCAAGTGACGGCATTGTCTTGGCGATGCTTTATCCGTGCGCTGAGAAAGAGCGTCAGTGAGTGGCCGGTGGTCGGTGTATACCGTGAATGACCTGCCCTCCAAGATCCGCTGAAAGTGCTTGATGGCGGCGACGATGGCGAGGAGTTCCCTGTCGTAGTTGGGGTAGCGTTGCTCCGTGTCGGAAAGCTTCCAAGAGAAGAACCCTAGATGGACTCAGGTACCATCAACACGTTGCTGGTCTAGGGCTGCGCCTAGGGCGGTGTTCGACGCGTCAGTGCGGAGAGCGAGTGGCTGATGCAGGCAGAAAAAGGAAGATGCTGCTCTTGCAGCGCTCGAATGAGACGTTGGCCTCGGAGGTCCAAGTGAGCTTCGAATTCCTCTTGGTAGATTTCTTTAGTGACTCTGTGAGAGGCGCCTGCAGAGACGCCGCGTGAGGGATGCAACGTCTGTAGAAGTTAAGCATTCCGATAAAAAGCCTGGGCTGGGAAGAGTCAAGTGGCGTTGGGTACTCTGCGATGGCCTTGACTTTTTGCTCGGGCGGGCGAAAACCACTGGCTGATACCTGGAATCTGCGAACATTACCTGAGACTTTGCGATCTGACATTTGTCCCAATTGACGGAAAGGTGAGCGTCTCGCAAGGCTTCAAGGAGCAGGCGCAGATGTTGTTGATGGCTATCGAGGTCGGACGAAACGTCAAGAATGTCATCCTGGTAGACTCGAACGAAATCCAGTTTGCGCAGGAGGTGATTAATGGTCCGCTGCATGGTTTGAGCTGCGTTGCGAAGGCCCAGGGGCATCCCTATGAACTATAATAGGCCGAAAGGTGTTGTGACGGCAGTCTTCTGAACATCCTCAGGAGCGACCGGTATTTGGTAAAAGGCCCTGTGGAGGTCAATGACGCTGAAAATGTTACCTTTGGCGTCCTGGAGCAGGTCTTCGATGATTGGCAGCGGGTAACGGTCTGGTCGAGTGCAGGTGTTCAACTGGCGGTGATCACCAGTGGCGCGCCAACCTCTCCCTGCTTTAGGCACCATGTGCAAGGGGCTGGCCCACTGGCTAGAAGATGGGCGGAAGACGCCACGGTCGAGCAGGAAGTCGAATTCCTTCTTAGCGGCTGCGAGGCGCTCCCCCAGGAGTCGACGAGGACGAGCAAAAACTGGCTGACCGTGCGTGACGATCTGATGCTGGACTGGCAGGTCGCTCACTGCTGCCATTTCTCCTGGTGGAAGCACGACCTTGGTGAATTCGTCCAAAAGTTAATGATAAGCAAGGCGAAGAGGGCCTTCGTGCAAAACTATGTTCGAGACGACGCTGACAGATTGAGTCGCTGGAGCTGGGCCGACGGAGCAAGCGATGGACAAACTGGTGACGCGGTCCTGCAGGCGACGGCGATGGAGTTCGATGACCAAGCCGTGATATTTGATGGCGTCGGCTCCTAGGATGGCGGTGCTTACGTCGGCGACAGTAAAAAGCCATTGGAAAGGCCGACGCAGACCAAGGTCAAAAGTCAGTCGGTACGGTCCAAAGGTAGCAATGGACGACCCATTGGCAGCTTGAAGAACCAAGCTCTGCTTGGCTGACCTGGGAAGGAACCTCCGAGGCAGAATTGACAATACTGACCCGTTGCAAAAAGTCGAGTCTCCGAGCATGAGCCGGCGGTGGTCGCCGTGGACACCACCGGCGGAACTAGTTTTCCTGGCTAGTATGGGCGACTTGTTGGTTGTAGGAACAGGGTTGCTTGCACCGACGCGCGCCTGCGCCAAACTTGGAATGGTACCAGCAGTAACGAAAACCCGGATCAGGACCTGGCTTGAGATACCGGCTTTTCTGCTGTTGAGGCTCCTGTGAGAATGAACGGCCTTGGTGAGAAACTCCAGCAAGCTCGCTCATACGAGCGGAGTTTTCCCGCGCCAGGCAGGAGAGTTGAGCCACAGACTGTTGTAGGGCGGCGAGCTGGGTAGTGAAAGTCTCAGTAGCCTTTGGAAGAGAACCCTGCGAGGGCGTCTTGGAACGTCCGACAGATGTCGCCATAACTGCTGGCCCCGTGTCCTGTAACTCGTCGGCGAACTTTGCGAGCTCCTCCAAGGGGTGCTCCTTGAGGAGAATAAGCATGCGTCGAGTCGACGTCGGCAGCAGGTCCAACCATTTAATGCGCAACCATTCTCCCACGCGCGAGCCGGCCAGAGAACGCATCTGTCGCAAGAGCTGAGAGGGCCGCTTGTCCCCAAGCTCAACCTCAGTAAGCAGCTTGCGTAGCTGGGAATCTTGAGAATCGGAGAGGCAGCCTATGATTGCGGCCTTGAGAACTTTGTACTTGTCCAACTCTGGAGGCGAGAGGACGACGTCCGAAACATCTGTGATGGTGTCGACATCCAAGGCGGTCAATGTGAGAAAATACCGCGTGCTGTCTGCAACCACGCGGTGTATTTGGAACTGACCAAAATAGTCTTTTTTTTATCGATGTGGAAAAGAACGTCACCTTTAGAAACTGCGACATTCGCTCGCAAAACTGGACTCTGGCGAAACATTAGGCCGTCCTTCTTGCCAAAACAGGAAAAATTAATCGGCCACACAAGATTACCTTCCAATATTGAACTTTGTACTAGCTCATGCAAGAGATGACCAACGGCCATATCTGAATGTGGAGATTTTTGGCAGACCATTTCTGGGTTTGTTGGACAGTGGAGCATCAAGAACAATATCAGGCGACGCTGGATGAAAAATCCCAAAACCTCTGTGTACTCTGACGAAAACATCTTTTCCACATTGCACAGCATGATACTACAACAAACAAGATATGCTCACGCGCATCTTTTCCGGTGACCGCCCATTTCAAATGCATAGGGTGTTCGGTGTCCATTGCTAGGTTACGTTTTTGACAGCTATTTTCCCATATCTTTCCTATGCAAGGTGACCCAAATGGTCACCATGCGCAAATCGGTTTCAATCCCGTTCAGCTAGTGAGCTTATCTTATGTGTTTTAGTATCATGATTGCACAGTAGCGAACGGAGACACTTGTAATGTACTAAGCACGGTGAACTTAACTTTCAGACTTAGACAGCGTGTTATCTTGCTGGAAGTCCTCGTAGTGCCATCCCTTCTTTGATCTTGGGCATCGATTTTTGGAAACGCATGGGTATTGTACCAGACCTATTAGTCGAAGTGTAATGATTTGATTGGTTTAGTTCAGTACCTTTAGAATGAAACACCTCTTCTACTATTGTAGTTAGTTCATTTATTAACTAGTTCGGTTTACAGCTTATCTCATTCTTAACTCCACTCAACCTTCTCGATACCATATTCTAATCATGCTTATTCTGCTTAATTACTTAATTACATTATTTGATACATATACGTATTTACAAGGTGTAACAATTATGTACTTGATACAAGGTGGTCACCATACTACAGAAGAATGGATTTTCCAGATCAACCCGCAAGAACTTTCGAGCCCTTACATAACAGCCATTCATTCAGCTGAATCCCTTTCTGAAGTCCAGAAGCATCAATTGGATTTTTTCGTGAAAGAGAGTTTTTCCTCAATGGGTAACCAGCTTTGGTGCACAAAACCTTGCCCAGCTAGTTATCAAGACCAACGCAACGCCCATCAAGCAGCGTTATCACCCAATCATCAGAATAATTTCAAAAGATGCACCACACTTTCATATTATAGACTCATACCAAATTTCAAAAGATTTGAAATAGCCGTTCTCGAAATACTGGTAGCAGACGATCTACGTGAATCACCCTGTATACAGGGTGTCACAGATTCTAATGCATGCATGAGGATCTCATTTATCATGAAAAATACAGGGTCGGTTGAATGGATGCAATTTTATGCTCAAGAAAATGCCATTTTGAAATTTAAACATTTCCGACTACTTCCGAAGGTATTCGGAAAAAAAACGCAAAAACGTTTTCATTATTTCCTTTTTTTTAAGACATTTAAAAATAAATTATTCTTTGCTATTGCTACTTCTTCCCCTCTACAAGTTGGTGGTATCAAATTGAGAATCTGACGTTTTGTCTTCGAGCTGTCATCATCAAGATTTTTTTCTTAAATACGGACCTGTATTTTTATTTTATTTTTAGTTATCTTTTGACGTCCTTGAGGCATTGGGGTGATTAGATGAGGGTGTAGAGTAATGGGTTGCCTCAGCAACCTGAATTTTTTCAAGCATTATTCACCTATTATTGTTATTTTCAATATTTTGTTAAAATGGCAATATTTGTGAACACTTTCGCAGAAATTGATCCAGTTCTCTATATGTAATTTTTTGATTTTTCATGTCATTTGTGGATTTGATTAAATTTTGTCAAATATATCTTTATTGGATGTTATTTCGATTTTGGTTCAGTCAATTAGTTTTGTTCAGTTGTGCAGGTTTTCACATAAGAATACCGTTTCGAATAAAGATGAATTTATTAACCAAACTATGTGTAAGGGATACAAGGGTTGCCTAACTAGCTTTTTCTGGTATTATTTTTTAGATGAGTTTTTTCTTTCGACGGTTGCGATACCCCAATGCATCAAGGACGTTAAAAGATGACTAAAAATAAAATAAAAAATCCAGGTCCATATTTGAAAAAATGAACTTGATGACGGCCGCTCAAAGACGAAACGTCAGATTTTCAATTTGACACCGCCATATTGTAGAGGAGAAAAAGTTGCAAAAAGAAAGTGTGCAATTCATTTCAAAATATCATCTCAAATAAACTCAGAAAGTAATAATGACGTTTTTGTGAAATTTCGTTTTTTTTTCGAATATCCTCGGAAGTAGTGGGATGTTTTCAAATGTCAAAATGACATTTTGTTGAGCATAAAAAAGTGCAACTTTGCATCCATTTAATCGACCCTGTATCTTTTATAATGACTGAGATCTCCATGCATGCACTCGAATCTGTGGCACTCTGTAGAGCATTCGATAGATCTAGCTGTTTCTGTTTTATTGAATCAATTTTTCCTAATATAAGTACTTGGTTAGCATTTATTTTTTTCTAGATTTTTACTGTGCTCCTGGGTGACGGTAGATAGAATCGATTGTTCCTGATTGAAATTTTGATTTAAAGATTCCCGATCTTTTGTTAGTTCATCGAAGTAATTATTAAATCGAATCTCATCGTATGTAAGTATTTTTTAGAATTGTCTAAAAGTATTCGTACGTTTGATTAAATTTATAAGAAGTGAGAATTGAAAAGCTCTCATTTTGTTTAGTACAGAAAATTGCTTTCTTCACTAGGATGAAAATTCCTCGTATGTTGAATAATGGAGTTCCGATTTCTGTAAGTTTTATATGAAAATTTGATCTGTTGAGTCATAGAAATATAGGTTTTTCCTATAGCCATTGGCAATATAGGATTTCTAATGCTTTTTACTTCTAAGCTGGTAGCGATGGGTAGAAGGAGTAGGAGCAGGATGATTTTTCTCATCTGAAACAAGGGTACGTTGTGGGTTTTTATAGGTTTTTGTGACTTTGTCTATTTTGGGTAACTATAACATCAGTTTTTTCTACTATGGGTTTGTCTACTTTTTTATATTTATCTGAGTCTTTTACTTATGATTTTTGTGGGAAGGTTTTTGCATATTTACCACATTTCGGTCTTTGTTTATTTTATCTTACACAGATTGTCGTTGTGAAGTTTGTTTTTTATAAAGTTCTTGACTGGTTATTTTTATATTTTCTGCATGTTCTTGCATATATTGAGCGAGGTTTTGATCGTTCGAAAGCTCCAGGGGACACATGTACTTTAGTATTCCTCCGACAATTTGAAATGGGGTGTATTTGGATGCACTCTGTGTAGAGTTGTTAAAGGAAAGAATAGCATAGTTCATTAAGATCGCCATGTTTTCTTTTGGCTTTTGGTGCTTAAGAGTGAAATTTCATGCAAGGTGGAATGAAGGCGTTCAATAGGGATATTATTCGAGTTGGGGTTATAGGGAATGCAATTATGAATTTCGATTTTTTGCAAGGAGCAAAGGTTTCTGAACGATGTGCCATTATCTGTGGTAATTTTTCGTGGGAGTCCATAATGGTTAAAATAGGTAATAAGTTTGTTTGCTACTTCGATTCCTGTGGGTGTAAAAAGTGGATATGCTTGTCCTTATTTAGAAAAGCTATCGATTACAGTTAGAAAAAAATTATTATGGATTTTATATAAATGTATCTATATAGATGTGGTCAAAAGGATCGTGGCCAATAGGGGTGGGTTTCACCCGGGAGGACTCTCGCTGTTAGGTTGGATCTGACATTTTCAGTTTCACTGTAGACTCTTTCTTTATTCATTAACAAAATGATCCCATCTTTTGAGAATGCTATGATATCGGTCTTCCACGTATTCTATCCATATAGAAGGCGACGATAAAAATGGAAGGGGAAAGTCGTGCAATGTTAGTCCTAGTGTGGTTGATGCGTACTGTTAGGAAGAATCTAATGACGCGAGTAACCGCGTGACAAATTTTAAAAAAATAAATAAAAAACATTAACATAATACATAATATAAATAAATTTAAAAAAAATAAAATAATAATAAACATGAACGAGTTAATTTAAAATAAAAAAAAAATAAAAAAAAATAAAATGAACAATAAATGAAAGAAATGAATTATTATGACATAATAATGATAAAATAAGCAATAAATGAATGAAAGTAAACAAATTTTTCGAAAATACTCCATGCGAACAATATTGAAGGAATATACTCGCAAGCGTGTGTTAGGAGAAACCTTTACACGCGAGCTCACATCAGGAGGTTTCTATACGTGATAGTCATTGCGTGATTAGAATAGGCGCGGGTCCTCCCGAGGTAAATAAAATCTTATTGCGGTCTCTTTCGTATTTTGTTTTTTGGCAAATGTTGCATAGATCCACATATGTTTTAACATCATTTTCTAAATTTGGCCATTCAAAGTTTTTCTTCAGGGATATGATATTTTCTTGAATGCCTCGGTGGGACGTTTTGGTTTCGTGAAAGTATTTGATCTTTAATCGTTGTTTTTCTACATCAGTTATGTCTTCTAGAAAGGTGTTAGATATGTGAAGGTTAAATGAATTATCTGATTTTTTTGAGGAGAATGCGGATTATGAGCAAGATATTTATTAGGAAAGTGTAAGCCGAGCCGTAGTTTTAGGTGTAAAATTCTCTATAATGATTTTACACAGATCTTCTTCAGATGAATCATTTTTTAAAAATACTTTTTGCTTATCAAATATAAATTCATTCTGAACTTTAATTTTATTGTCATTTGAATATCTAAATATTATTTGATTTTAATAAATATTCAGTGCCTGTGAACGTATGGTGCGCCAATAATAGGATTTTCAGAAATTGAGTGTTCAGTTTCTAGGTCGGTAGAGAGTAAAGGGTTGTGCTGGTAATCTTATATTGGAAATTATGTTAATTTTTCCATTGTTTGGTTTTTCCGAAAGTGTGTCAAGTATTTTGTCAAGTTCGCCAGACTGTAGTTAAGGTATTTTGCCAGATCAAAATTATAAAAGATTGACATTTGATCATCTTTGATTGGATCGATTCGTATGCGGGATAAGCAGTCGGCATTGGAATTTTGTTTCCCTTTTTTGTACACGATCTCATAGTCATATTCTTGAAGCTTTAATCGCCAACGGATAAGTTTGGAATCAGGCTCTTTAACAGAAAATAGCCATCGCAAAGGCTTATGATCGGCAACGATTTTCAATCGAATCCCATAGAGATAACGAAGGAAAAATTCCGTTTCCCGAACTATGGCTGAAAGTTTTTTTCGATGGTGTTATAATTTGTTTCGACGGGATTCAATGTGTGTGACGCATATGCGATAGGCAAATTGTTGCCTATAGGGCCTAGGGACAGAATTCCACTTATAGCGACGTTTGACGGGTCCGTGGTAAGGATGAAGGGTTTTGTGAAATCCGGATGTTGAAGGACAGGGTCGTTCATCAATTTTTTTTCTGCAGGTTTCGAAACATTGCAGAAATTGAGGAGTGTGTTGTTTCTAATCTTCTTAAGACAATTTGTTCGTGGCTTTGTAAGATGTGCCAAATTTTGTATGAATTTCTGGTAGTAGCCAATCAAACCTAAAAAAGATTTGATGTCACGAGATGCCTTTGGCAATGGAAATTTTTGGATGGCCAGATTTTTTTTTGAATTGGATCTCACGCCTTCGAGTATAATAATGTGACCTTAAAATTTAACGGTTTTGCAGAGAAACTCACATTTATCGAGCTGGATTTCAAGGTTGTGCTCTTTGAATTTTTGAAAGGCGGTTTTTAAATTTGAAATATGTTCTTGCAAAGAAGCAGAAAAAACGATTATATGGTCAATAAATACTAAACAAGAGCATCCTTAGAAACTCATAGTGCCCATTCTCGACACTGAAAGCCGTTTTTTCATTGGAAGTTTTATGCATGCCAATTTGATGAAAGCCCTAGGCCAAATCCAGTGTGCAAAAGTAATTGCTGCGGCCAAGTATATCGAGAACATCGGCAATGTTGGGGATGACGTAACGATTTGTTACGGTTTTATCGTTGATCTTGCGATAATCAATAACGATCCTCCATTTTTGTTTCATGGAAGCGTCCTTTTTTTAGGGAATATCCAGACGAAGGACGAATAATGCCATTTTCCAACATTTCCAAAATTTGTTTTTGTACTTCTTTTATGTGCAAAGGGATATCTATAAGTTGTGGTATAGAATCTGTAGTTTTAATCTCATGTTTAACAGCATTTGTACAAGACAGTTTCTCGTTTGGTCTATGTAAAACTTCGGGAAATTGATGTATGGATTTTTTTAGAGAGGATTTTTCTTCGCTATTCAAATGATCTGTATGGATGAGTGATGAGTGAAAAGTCGTCGTTAAAATCAAGGCTGTCACATATTTGTGAAAGTTGGACGTTATTTGTTCGATATTAAATATTTCGAAATTTTGTGAATCAAAAACTTGTGCTACTTGTCTAAGTGAGTTGGGATATGATCCTAGAACGATGCTTTCGTTGCCTAGATTTCGATATTCCAAAGAGACAGTTCCGTTCCAAACTTTAGAAGGGGACTAGGGATCTCGATATTTTGAGCAATGCATACATGAGAATGATATAATTTGGTTTCTTCGGATATGTCAGAGTAAACGTTTTTCATTATTACAAATGAGGATGGTATTTCTATTTTTTGTAAGTCAAAATCATCCCTGTAATAGATTGGAAGGGATTTTTTGCCTTTTTCCAGTGTGTTGGCTTAGGTTAGTTTGGGTCAGTTTGGGATAGTTTGGGTCAGTTGCTGTTTAGAAATTGCGCCTAAATGATTTGAACATTGGTGTTGAACTAAGCTACGATTGATTATATTATTATTTGTCACCGGAAGGCGGTTAACAGAAGATTGTTGAATTGGTGGGTGCATATAATTGTAGTTTTGGTGAATATTAACTTGAGGTGGTATTCTATTTTGTTGATTATTATACAGATGTCGTGGGATAAAACCACGAGCATTTATTTGTAGTTCAATAAGAGAGTTGATAAAGACAAATGATGCTGCGTCATCAATGTTTTTTGGATCATGTAGCATCAATATTGTTTGAAGTTGACTAGGACACTTGGACATTAAACAGTCACCGTTGTTAATTCTGTTTGTTTAATTAGAGTAGTGTGCTATGATTTAAGGAATCATGTGCAGCAATTTTTTTAAAAAATCGTGATTTTAATACTTTTAATCTCTCTATAAAGTCTAGAACTTGCTCTTTCCTAGATCTAGTCAAAAAATTTAGCTGTTGAGCAAGCGAGTGTCTGTTTATTTTATCACCATATATTTGTCTTGAAGCATGTTTTATCTTGAGCCAGTTCGTTAGATCCGGCCTACAAAGTGAAAAGTCGCCTGCCTATTCAGTTAGTTTACAACAAATTGATGCGAAAACAATTTTTTTTTAAAGATTCGTCTACCGCTCCTATCTATTATAAAACTTATCTATACTACAAAAAAAAATTCTAAATGATCGCTTTTCCCTGTGAAAGTTTTTAAGGTTTGAGCAATCTCTTTTGCTGCTGTAAGGGTTGCCATGTTATCTGTGATTATATTTGGGTCTTAATTTAAAGGAGCGTTTTTCAGAGAGATACTTGAGGGGTTTTTTGCAAGAATATCTATTTCACTATGTGACATCAGAATTTTACTAATGTAACGAATTGATGTCTTGCACTTTAGTAAATTTGAAATATACATATAACAATTGTGAAAAATTGAATAGGAGTGGAAAGGAAAACTCACTTACGATTTGGTCTTCGCAACTGTGGTCTTTTTGCCTTGGTTTGTTTCTGTCTCAGCCAACAGTTGAAACTAACGATTTTTCTGGAATTCGGCAACTTTCCTCTTGGTACTTCTTGCAAAACCAGGAATTTCTGAGACACCTTCACATACGACTGCGCCAGTGATAGAATTATTATTGAACACTTACTTAAAAATTAGTATATTCAAATAATAATTACAATATTGACTATCAATTAACTGCGATATTTAATTGTCGAAAATCAAATGATAAGTGAATAAGAATAACGTTTTGGTCGTCTTGATATAAAATCCTTACTAAGCTAACTAGAAACATTTATATAATAATAATCAATGAAGTACTTATAAAAAGTAGATCAATAGAAAGGTTTTTTATTCCGTCCTCACTACAGGTCCAGTTCATTACACTTTCAAGTGTTGATTAGGTACTAGTGCGAAGTCGTGTCCAATTAGCTCGGACATAACCCTTCTTTTCCAGCATCAGATGTGTGCTTTCCGCCAACAAGTTTTAGAACGTAATCAAATGCACGGATAACCACCTTTGGTGTGAATCAATTTGTTGGTTGTTACAATTCAATACGTACTTATTTTTGTTCCAACACCCACTGCACCAATGAACATGTTATCGAACTTTGAAACGAACAAATACCACTAATCCAAAACTCACTCCTCGCTGCGATTGACAAATGTCAATTGCAAAAAGAAAATATTGGCAGGATTTCAGTCTGAAACTGTCAACCTAGTACATTTCATCTATTAGATATAACGTATCGTGTCACATCTACTCATTGATTGATAATGTACATGTGGATCAACAGTTGATATGTGATTGAACATTGCTGTATGCAAGGCTATCAAGAGGCATTGGCTATTGTATAGAGAAAATATAACTTGGATTTACAGGTATGTTGAAAATTGGACATTTGCCTTTCTATGACAACAATAATTTGCCATCATGATGTCAACAATGCCATCATCAAATATGTGCATTGCCTACCAAAGGTTTTTGCTGGGAACAGGCCTAAAAAGCAGAAATACTAGATAGGCAAGAGAGTTCGCAGTTTGTGCAATCTTATCAGAGATGTAAGGGGGCTTTAGCACGTGTTTGGGATAAAACTGGAGAAATTTCCACGATTTATCAACAAAATCTGCACAAGGGCACTTGGCTCAGCTACCATAACAAGACCTGCCACCAAAACTTGATTAAATCGGGAAATCCTTCAGGAAATCGGCAAAGTGAGCAACGAGGTATCGTACAACCAGTAATCTCAGTTTTAAACTGAATTCTCACAGGTTTTTCTAGCGAAAAAACGAGAACCCAAAAGTCTGAGTGACGTTGTCAGACTGACAAACTCATCTCAACTCGACCGAACTAAACCACTCTGAATCAATCGCCAAACGAAAGTTGAATCAGTGAGTGACTGTTACATATTATACTATACTAAAATAACAATTCACACACCTAAAAATACTTAAACCTTGATTTATTACCCAACAACTATACATTGGCTTATAAACTAGATCCCAATGAAACCACCATATTTAACTAAAGATTTACAACCTAAAGTTATGAATTTCTGGACCGTAAAAATGTATTTTCAATATTCTGTGGTTTCCTGATGTGAGTTGATGCCTTTTTAATTTTGTTCTTCACACTCGAGACCTGATGAAGGGGTGAATCGTCCCCGAAAGCTTGACATTGAATAAAGGAAACTTGGATACGTCGCTGAAGTTAGCAACAGATTCAGAAATGAAAATCATATTTTTACAGTCGTCCAGACAAGTTATGATCGCGGTCGTCATTAAATGTATCTGATATTTAATAGCGGCATCAATTCAATCTTGGACAATGAAAGAGGGTTGAGCGCGTAAAGTCAGGACAGTTATTATCTACCTGGAAAATGAACGTCCTCCCAATAACAGAGGTATCCCCAAATACCTATTATTATTAAAAATCAAAACTAACATCAAACATTTTTGTTATACCATCAAACTTCGTGGGTCGATGAAAAAATGCCAAATACATAAATTATCTTTAAAGCACACTTTTTCTCAGGGGATGACGGGGTGTAATCCACCCTCAAATGTTATAAAAAATCAAAAGTACCATTAAAAATTTTTGTTACACCATCAAACTTTGTAGGTAGATGAGAGAATGGGAAATACATAATATATCTAAGAAGTACACTTTTTCTCAGGAGATGACGGGGTGCAATCTACCCTCAAATGTTATAAAAAATCAAAAGTACCATTTAAAATTTTTGTTACACCATCAAACTTCGTAGATAGATAAGAGAATGGAAAATACATTATATATCTGAATAGCACACTTTTTCTCAGGGGATGACGGGGTGCAATCCACCCTCAAATGTTATAAAAAATCAAAAGTACCATTTAAAATTTTTGTTACACCATCAAACTTTGTGGGTAGATGAAAGAATGCCAAATACATAATATATTAAAAAAGCACACTTTTTCTCATGTGATGACGGGATGTAATCCACCCTCAAATATTATAAAAAATCAAAAGAACCATTAAACATTTCTGTTACACCATCAAACTTGGTGGGTAGATGGAAAGAATGCCAAATACACAATATATCAAAAAAGCACGATTTTCTCAGGGGATGTGTAACAAAAAAAAAATAAATTTTAAATGTTACTTTTGATTTTTCATAACATTTGAGGGTGGATTGCACCCCGTAATCCCCTGAGAAAAAGTTTGCTTTTCAGATATATTATGTATTTCCCCTTCTTTCATCTACCTACGCAGTTTGATGGTGTAACAAAAATTTTAAATGGTGGATTGCACCCCGTCATCCCCTGAGAAAAAGTGCGCTTTTTAGATATATTATGTATTTCTCATTTTTTCATCTACCTACGAAGTTTGATGGTGTAACAAAAATTTTAAATGGTTCTTTTGATTTTTTATAATATTTGAGGGTTGATTACACCCCGTCATCCCCTGAGAAAAAGTGTGCTTTTGAGATATATTATGTATTTGACATTCTTTCATCCACCCACAAAGTTTGATGGTAAGACAAGAATGTTTTATGTTAGTTTGGATTTTTAATAATAATAGGTATTTGGGGATACCTCTGTTATTGGGAAGACGTTCATTTTCCAGGTGGATAATAACTGTCCTCACTTTAAGCGCTCAACCCTCTTTTATTGTCCAAGATTGAATTGATGCCGCTATATAATATCAGATACATTTAATGACGACCGCGATCATAACTTGTCTGGGCGACTGTAAAAATATGATTTTCATTTCTGAATCTGTTGCTAACTTCAGCGACGTGACTTGAATCAGCCTTTCTCGTATTGTTATAATCCAACAATATTTATATGTTATTTATACTATATTTATCCGTATGTATAAGTATGCAATATTAGTTCCAGAACATGTAATTTAAAAATCGGTTTGTGGGGACAGGATGTACCATTTGGCAAGGGTCATTTAATGTTCCTTTTTCATTGTTTGTCTAGGCTCATTTATAATTACAAAGAATAAGATAGATTGGAATAGCTTATGATTGTATTTTGGTGGTCCTTTTAGCACATGTGTTAAAGTTTGTGTTCAAGAGACTCTCCGAGAATCCTCCGAAACAGCGACAAAGTTTACCCAAGGGGTACCCGCCCCATGAGACTATATAAGGTTTAGGTAGGGTAGTTGAGAGACATTAATATCTAGACATCCATTTCTAAGACATCCAAGATACATTAATATTAAGACATTCAAGCATTATTCTTATACATTCACACATATATTGTTCATGTCGTAGTAAGTTTTGAAGTATTAAAAGAAAGTTCCAAGTCTTCATTATTTTATTTCTTGTACTTGTATAAATAACGGTGCAAGTTCACGACAAATAGTTGGTAGCTTAAGGCCAACGATAACTACAACAACAATATCAACTGTGCATTACAACCATAATTATTGCTCAATTATAACAGTATGATGGACTGCCTTCCACGAGCTCTTGAACACAAAAAACGTTTTGTGCATCTGGCTTGCAGACTTTTTGTGCAAGGGAATCATTGGGAACCATTGTACATTAGAATCTCGATTAGAATGTTATGTATTTGTACTCAATCCTCAACTGAATTCGAATCATTGAGTTCTATAAGGCTTTAGGGAAGGAAAGCTCCAAAAATGATGGCACCATCATCCAATTCTGAACGTATGTCTCAGAAATTCACTGTTCAGCTATCTTTGTCGAATTATATTCTGTTTCAGTGGCCGCGCGTTTGGCTGTTTCCGATTTAGGCAGATCTTCATGAGTATTTTCATGATGAAAATTTTTCTGTCTACAAATTCAATTTTCGAGTAGGTGCATCAAGATTCACTTTTCCTTATTACCGCATGATAAGACTTATTTAAAACCATCGTTTCGTGTGAATAAACCAATGTTGAACAGCGCTGATAGTGTCTAAAGATGATATTTCAAATCATAAATAATGTGAAACATTTTTGTGCTGTTGTAATAAATCACAAACATTCATTTAATAATGATTTTTGATGCATTGAATATAGGGTATACATCGTAAATATGAGTCCTAGAACACGGCAACGCTGCCTTTGAAAAGCACCTTTTTCAGGTATCGATTTTGAAGGTAGTACGGTGATGCCAATCGAATAACGATTTGAAAACTTATTTTTTTTTTCTTTTTGGTGGTTGTGAAGTGTTATATTGTGACTTTATTTGTGCAAAATGGTAAGAGTGTGCTTGATGTGTCAAAAACTAGATCATTTAGATCCAGAAATGATCTTTTACAGGTAAGTGTCAAATTCGCATTGAGCATTGACAGCATCCTTCCCCAGTACTGCAGGCATCATATTTCATTTATGAAAATGAGGATTTTTCAATTTTTAGGAAGTTTCGAGATTTGTCTTTATTTATGAATAACAACAACAAAAATAAACGGATTTGGAAAAATAATAATTGTAAGCGTGAGGATTCCTTGATGGTAGTTTTTAATGCAATGGGAACCGATTGTGTAACTTGACAATTATTGATACCGAGTTCTTGAACAAGAAAGGATATTCATATTACTTGGATACTCCATTATTTCATACACAGTCTAGATGAGTTACTTTTTGCAGACTTCCACAACTTTCTATTATTTTCGTTTTTTTTTAATCACAATCTTAAAAGTGCGTTTTCTGCCGACTCGCCGGGTAGTATTGCCGTCGGGGGTGAGCGGGGAAAACATTATGCGGTACCAAGGTGCGGGGTTCAGAAAATCCCTTCCACTTTTAAAACAGCCGCTTGACCACAGCCATAGCAAAGATCAATTTTCGATTATTATTAGATGTACCGATTTTCGAGCTCTTTCACAGAAAAGTACTTATGTGTTTTTGTACTTTTGCGAAACTGAGGTAATTTTGCCAGGTTCAAAATTTAGGTATATCCTGCTTTCAATCAATGATCACGGATCAAGAAAACCTCCCTGACTCTTATTATAAAATGATTTCACGAACGCTGTGGAAAAAAAAAATTCCAACTTATTTTTGAAAACTGGATTAAAGATAAGTGAGTTGTTATGCAATACTGATCTTGAGATATCATGAAAAAAATGGAGTTCAAATATTTGGGGTGGAAAGGCTTTGTCACTTGTGGCTTGTGGGATATGATGAAAAAGACCCAAGTACAGGTACAGGGTTATTCATTATACTTTGACCCTCACCTACAGCTCTTATTATGAGTGGTGGAAAAAAACTTTGAGTACAAAAGTTTTGGGTTTTTTCACAAAGTAGGTATCTTTTGGTGATAGCGGAAATAAAAAATCGACTCCACTACATGGAAAACATTGTTTAAGTTAATTTTTTTTAAATGGAACAATCTGTATAATATTGGCTAAAATGATAAATCTTTTTTCTCTTATTTCAAAAATATATAATATACAGTATATCCACGGACAGGGTTCACAAGAGGACAAATGGACTAGAAATTGAAAGATACGACAAAAAGTAGTTCCTGATAAAAGTTTTTGCTTGGTCTAAAAATAGGAGCTACGATGAGAAAATTGATTTTTATTACACAGGGTCTGGAAAATGTAAAAACATAAAATTAAACAAGAGCAAACAGTCATTTTTTGGCCTGTTAAAGTGACTTGATGAATATCAAACTTGCTCTAAATTTTGTCCTAACCCTGAATCCAAACTTACTAAAGAAAATTTGAATCTATGAAAATTTAGAATAATTGATCAATTTTGCAAGTCCGCATTCTACCACTCGCATATTATTGATTTTATACCTGTACATGATTACCTGTTGTTGTTGTAGGTATAAAAGTCATAATTGAAGTAGTAAAATGCTGACTTGCAAAATTGTTCAATTTGCAATTTTTCAGATCCAAATTTCCTTCAGTAAGTTTGGATTTTGGATTCAGGGTTAGGACTAAATCTAAAGCAAGTTTTTTATTTATCATTTCGCGTTAACGGGTCAAAAAATGACTATCTGCTCTTGTTTAATTTTATGTTTTTTACATTTTCATTTTTTGGTCCATTTCACCACTTGTAAACCCCATCCGTGGACATACTCTATGCTGGTGTTTAGTTCTACGGATTTTGCGCTATTCAAGTTAAAAGTCATATTGAACCCATCCAGAAATTTTTCCCAGACAAACAATCTTGGTTTTTGTCACTTAAAGAACAGATTCATTCAAATACAGCGACTGGGAAAATAAGTCGAAATATATGTCACTGTCCTCGACTAATACGGTACAATCCAGATCAATGTAATGTAGTTTCCATGAGACTTTAAACTGGAATAGCGCAAAAACGATCAAATCAAATGCCAACATAATATATTATATATTTGCAATCAGGATAAAAAGATCTATCATTTTGGCCATTCCATTTTAAAAAAATAAAACTTTATCAATTTGTTCAATGTTGTAAAGTCGATTTTTCATTTCCGCCATCACCAAAATATACTACGAAACATAAAACTTTTGTATTAAAAGTTTCTTTCTACCAGCCATAATAAGTGCTGTACGCGGGGGTCAAAATATAATGGATGACCCTGTTTACCAGTTAAGAGTTGTGGAATGGGTGGAGAGAGTTTTTTGTGACTTCACAGTTTATTTGAAAGAGAGCAGTACCTGTAGGTATGTGAGAATAAGAAATCCGGATTGGGACAAACCAAACCAAATCATGCTTTATTATCATAAAGAATTAAAATATTTTTTTTTTGGTAGAGCAAAGAAGACACAATAACCTATTATTACCAAGAAAACATTAATAGTCATAGAATAAAACTAGAATCTACCAAAAATTCACACAATAACATTTTTTCTAAAACATCTTCCGATTTTCAACAAAAAAGCTCTTCTGACTTTTTTCTCTCCGACGCACCGTTTTTGAGTGAAAAAAATAAAAACCATCACTACCTGTGTCCTTCGAAAGCGTTGTTAACCAAACATTTGCAGTTTCGGGATCAGTAGTGTAGCAAGTTTTGCTATAGAAAACACTGTTCAGCTTTAACTTATTTATTTTACAAGTCACTATGTACAGAACTCACTATTTACAAACAAAATCACAGCTTATTTATGTTTTACGATTTATATTTCACGACGTATTCAGAACTGAACTAACTTGAAATGACGGATCTCATTATATACCCTCGCCAGGATTGAAAGAACATTCCAGATATTTTTAGAAAAGCGAAAAACATTCGACGTCATCCAGCCTCGCTAGAATGTACCAGAAGCCAATCGATTCGGCGCCTTCACCATTTACTGAACTATGTTTCGTCACATTGCCCCCTTTTCAAGGAAATTCGTCTCGAATTGCCCTCATGTCGGTATCGGCAACTGTCCCCAAACCGGCAGCCTGATGTCCTATGGTAGTAGCAGTAGACCGTCCTCTGGTTCGTCCTCCGGAAAGGATAGCAGCATACCAGGATGTCAATGCCGCTTTCTTTGAAGATCACCTCCAGCATGCCCCTTACTACTCTCCAGTCCAGTTGGACGTTCGTCATCTTCGGAATTGCCAGATGGGTCAGGTCCTGTGACAGCATTAAGCATCTCAGCTGATGAAGTGCCCTCCAAACATTACTATAGCTGGTCCGATGTTGTGGAAGCTTCTTTGTCACCAGGTTAAACAGGTATCGTGTCCCTGTCGTAGCTTGAAGCGTCTTCCCAACCTCTGGCCTTTGCCGTCGCAGATGGTCCATTTGTGCAACTCTAACGCCAGAATTTCGAGTCTCATCTCGTTTGAAAGGTTAAAATGATATATGTTTAAAGCAGAATTAAACTACCTTGAAAACTCAAAATAAAGTTCAACCCGGCCCCTATTGCCATTTGAAATTTTGGGTTCGTCACAAGAAGGCGAAATTACAAACTGTTCAACTGATATAAGTTGTGAAGAACGGCGGCAAAAAAGGAAAAACCTTCACTTTTCCAAATTGTTGAGCCGGTTGACGCGGCTCCACAATTTTTTTCATTGAAAAAATCACAATTTGGTAGCATTAAAATACTTTCTTCGAAATTTCTTGTCGAATTATTCCGATTAAAATTTCTAGCTGAATTTTCAAGAAATGTTTATAGTAAAATGTACAACTCACTTTAAATAACGCTAATAACTGTAATTAAGTCATTCGTATAAGCTTCACTCCATTTTACAATAAATTAAGAAATTATGCAAAGTATAGGAGTTAATAGCTCCTAACTATTGCTTTTGCATCATAAAATTTACATTTTTAAATTGCTACCGACTTTGTAGTATATAAGGCGCATTCCAAGGCTCAAAGGGTTTGACATGACACCATCTATTCGATGAGATGTGATGAGTTTCTGATTCATATAAAACTTCTAAAAGTTGAAAATCTTTTAGCATGCAACAGTATACAGGGTTTTTCACTTGAAACTCCGCATGCTAATATCTCGAAAACGAATATGAATATTCAATTTTTGTAGAAAGTGTTCAATGAATGTGGTCAATTAGATATATTTCACAGTTTAAAAATTCGACGCCTATCGAAAGCTGAGCGCCGCGACGCGTCGAAAATATAAATCTATTGCAGGAACTTTGAAATAACGCGCATGCTGGAGTACATGTTATTTATAATTTGTTTTGTTATTTACTCGAATTCATTAATCCTGGTCAAATCTTAGTTATACCGGTCTATAGTTAACATGTCTTGATTGACAAAAAATGCGATAAAGGATGATTTTTACGAGAATACTAGTCTCAATTTCTGTAAAAAGTAATCAATGTATGAGTACAAGTGCATATTTTTCAAAGTTTAAAAAATTCGACGCCCACAGGAGCTAAGCGTCGCGAGGATCGGGAATATAGATCTGTTTCAGGGACTTTCAAATTACGTGCATGCGAAAGTCCATGTTGATAGTAAATTTTATTGATATTCACTTGAACTTATTTATTCTAGAGTTGATACAAATCCGAATTTTTTTATAACAGGTACGCTCTGTAACTGGTCCAATTCCATAATACCTGTTGTTTTAATACCTAGTATTTTCACCAGTTTCGGAAGCCGCGTCAGGAATTTGCTGGTCTGGGTTTGACGGGAGGATTAAAAAATAACATGTATGTGGGTATCGACGCGGACGTGCGTATGATGCGTGACCTGTTACCTGGAAATTTATTAAGTACCTAGTTCATATATTATGATGTGTCAATGACAATGATCTGTTGTCGATTGTTGTTAACTTCAATAGCAGAAAGAGTAACAGGAGTCCGGGTTATAGTTGTGTCAACTTTTATTTGTTCAAACTGTTAATTACAATTTCCAAGTGGATCAAGATTTTTGATTGCGATGGTTCTGAGATTTTATACCAATAAAGTACCTTACCCTCACATTCACAATAAGGGGTTTGGCGACCATCCGACCATACGTACCCTTTGAATAATCAAATTTATTGCTCTCTTGACCGCATTCTGGATGCCATAAAAGACGACGGATATAATAATTTATCATGATAAATTATAATCGCTTTCCCATCCCTGTTCTTTTATTTTAGTTCGAATATGTATTTTGCCGTTGCCGGTTCACGTGGTAAAAAGTGAAAATATCATTACACAATGAGAGTCATTTGGTTTTTTTTCACATCAGTTTATCCATGATAAGCTTATCATCATTCGGTGTGTTTGTTAGTTTGGTTTAAAATAGTGTAATGCAGATTGATGGTGTAACTTATGGCTACCAGTGTAAGTAAAGGAGAATCACCAAACGTTTTAGTACATTTAGTATTAATGTAAGATATCTTTTACATTAAAAACAGACAAACATTTTACAATCAAAGCCACAATGAGTAGCAGTGTAAAGAAGTGTTATTCCGTGTGCACTAGTAGAGGATAACAAACACACCTTTTTTTTCAATCAGAACTGGTTCGTATGCAAAGTACGCGCCTTGCGAACCAAACTGACGAATATTTTGGTAACATGGTATTTTTCAAATCGATACCTGTTCCGCCGTACGCGTTCCTAGTATTTCGTATCAACTCTAATTTATTCTCCTTCTTTCTGAGTTATACCGGTTTAGATAAAACATTTCATAATTGACAAAAAATGCGATTAAGGAGGATTCCTATACGAGATTTTTTGTCAACCAAGAAATATTCAGGTACTAAACCAGTTCAACTCAGGAATGATCAAGATAAATGGGTTCAAGTAAATAACGAAAAAGTTCATAAATAACTTGTACTTCCGCATGCCCATATTTTCAAAGTCCCTGCAGTCGATTAATATTCTTGAAGCGTCGTGACGCTTAGCCTTAGTCAAATTTTTTGAACCTTGAAAAATATCCGCTTGACGCCATACACTGAACACTTCTTGCCGCAATTATCGAGACTAGCATTCTTGTAATAATCATCCGTAATCGCAATTTTTGACAATAAAAGAATGTTTACTATAAACTCGTATATCTCAGAAATATGTCAGATAAATGGGTTCGAGTGAATGACAAAAAAGTTTAAAAATTATATGTTCTTTCGTATGTGGTAGTTTCAAAGTTCCTGCAATCGATTTATATTTTCGAAGCGTCACGACGCTTAGCTCTGAGTAGGCGTCGAATTCTTTCAACTTTGGAGAATATCTACTTGACCCGATACATTGACTTCTTTTTACAAAAATTAAGAATCGCTCTCTTGTAAAAATCATCCGGCTCTCTTGTAAAAATCTTTTGTCATCGCATTTTTTGTTAATCATGATGCTCACTATAAACTGTTATAACTCAGAACTGAGTAAGATAAATGGGTTCGACTAAATAACATGAAAGTTTATAAATAACACGTTCTTTTGCATGCGCGTTATTTCAAAGTCCCTACAATCGATTATTATTTTCGAACCGTCGCGACGCTCCACTCTTAGTAGGCGTCGAATTTTTCCAACTGCGAAAATAACTACTTGACCCCATACATTGACTATTTTTACAGAAATCAAATATTTTTATTCGTTTCCAAGATATTGGCGTGCGGAGTTTTAAGTGAAAAATCCTGTAACATCTAGGAGGAGATGATTGTTTGTGATTTATTTGATCAAAATGTGTATATTTAAAAAAAAAGCGATGTATAAAGTTTGTCCATAAAAAAAATCAAATTGGGAGGATTTCATGAAAAGACAATCTTGATACGACTATATTCCATTTTTGGGGCAATTTCAGAGATAAACAGAATACGCATTAGATAGAACTGCTTAATAACTCCTAAGTATCCCAAGAGATGCTTAAGAGAAATCTTGATAAGATCAAAGTTACTGCTACTACTGATCAAGGTTCAAATCGGAATGATTCTTGTCACAAGTTTCTCACATAACCAAGAAGAATTGACAACCTTTGTCACTTATGCTAAAGATAAACAACAAAAACGGATATCAAGATTTTTTTGAAAAATTGAGAAGTAGATCTTGATTCAAAAATGCAACACGATAAATGAAGAGACCACGACATTTGGCAACAGCAGATAAATTCTGAATCTCAGTCAAAATGTAAATATCCATTCTATGAAATTAGTCAGATATTCGGAAACTGGAATAATTGAGAAGTAATTGTATAAATAATCAAGTAATCACAAAATTACTTGGGAATTTATACAGTGCGGAAAAGCCAAATGGAATAAATTCGATAACTAATGAATAGGAACGTTTACAAAAAAAAGCTTGGACACGTCGATTTAAATTTCTGGTTGTACATTTTTTCCACCAAAAACATTTTATACACGGTGTGTCATGTAGCAGTGGCTGATACAACTTTGTTATTTTAAATAAACACCCAGTATATTATTCAATGTTTTGATTCTTTAGAAAATTCTAGACATATTCCATGTGATATATACTATACCCATATTCAGCTGTTTTGGAAATATCAATATCAATTTTCAGATTTATTGCAAAGATTAGTATTACAAAAATAAAATTGATTCATGACAGAAATTCGCTAGAACACACTTTAAAATTAATAAATAGCAAGGAGTGATAACTACTGTCCATTTCTTATTGAAAAATATCTAGAATATCAAAAAATCAAGCCTGACAACTACTGCTATGCAGTTTTTTATATATCAGTAAAAACACACGCTATAGTTATTCACCTAATAAGTGCGGAAAGTGGTACTTTTCCGCACGCGACGGCTGTTGCAAGTCGTTAAGGGCGAAAAAGACATTTTCCGCAAGAGTAAGGTACAATGTTTTTGTCCATCTTGTGTGTAAAAAAATGTTTCTAATGCGCAAAGATTTAATAATAATGCTACAAAATGACACATGAAATTGGATAATAGCATAAATCATTTAATTAGTCCTAAATATGTGCTTTTTTGATACAGACATTTTCATCATGATATATTAATCAAAAAAATGTACAGCTTGTTCGAGGCTTTTCTGCGGTCACGTCACAGTATTTGACGTTTGGTAGTATGTCGTAGATTGATCGCTCCACATGCATTGAACTCGATACTACCGTACCTGGAAGGAACCCATCCGTGCTGTTTACATCGAGTTGACTGAAGACATATTTTCGACTAGAAGGAGATAGAGACAGAAAGGGGTGTCTATCTTTATCATATCTGTTGACATAATATTAGCTGTGTTTGTTATGCACCACTAGTGCACACTTTTTTACACTGCAACACTCAGTGTGGCTTTATTTGTGAAATGTTTGTCTGTTTTTTAGGATAGAGTCTTAGTACGTTTAGTGAAGATATTTTATCCTAAAAACCAGACACATATTTCACAAAGAAAGCCACACTGAGTGTTGCAGCTAATATTATGTTCAATCAATATGTAGCTTTCTATAGTTTGGGTGCCGAACAAAATGGTTGATTTCTGCAGTGCATTTAGGTGTGGTAATAAATACACTCCAGAAAAGCAGATTTCATTTTTTGCCTAAGTGATATAACTCCAATTATTAAGGACAAGGGCACCTTAAGTATACCTACACGAAATTGTCCTAGTTAAGGGCCCTACTCACACTCCTGCAGCAGGGGCAATCTAGGACTGCCGCAGGAGGTGAAGTACGTTTTGTTTTGAAAATGTGACAATTTCACATCCTGTTCGAGTTCGTTGGTACTACTTACATCATTTCCAATGTTTGTTTTCTCATATCTTGCTTGAAATAATGCTAGGAAGGTATGAAGGGGCCCCTACCGCCCTGCTTAGAAGGTGATCTAGGAAATTGCCCCAATCGCCCTGCCTCCTAGATTGTCCCTGCTGCAGGCGTGTGAGTAGGGCCCTTTAGGAATTGACGATGGTAAACACTCCAAGAAATGCAAGAGTTCTATTCGGACATTCCTCAAGCCCCCTATCAAAAAACACCATATTTATTAGTTTTAATGTGACCTCAAAAATAAAAGTATTTTCATTTTTATTTTAAGCTATTATAGTTTTCCAAGTTTATACCTTAATACCTTTACTTTACTCAATACACAGGTTAAACATATAAATCACCCTGCGCCTACTACCTACCCTCTATTTTCTCAACTATTCAATCGAATTACGGATCATCTTAGTATACTTCATTATTTAGTAATTTGTTTCTTATTTTGCATTTTTCCAGATAGTTATTTGAAATATATAGATCCATCATATCATGAGAATTAAGACTACTAAGTATGCACAGAATTGTGGTCATTTTTTCCAAGCAAATCAACCGCTTCTTCAATTTATCTTCAAACTATTTGAAAACCTTCGACTTCACATAAGGGCAATGAATGTGACAAAGATAGCATCCCCTTTTTAGTCCAATCAAAATATACCTATGCGCCAAAAAAATACGACTAAAATTGCCTCAGCTGTCGACACGACAGGGGCCCTTCCAGTTACGTAGTATCGAGTTCAATGTCCACATGTAACATTTGTCAAATTGATCCGAAAGACCCTCGTCCAGACGTACGTGATTTTTTTTTAATGTGTAAGAGAGAGACGGAAAAGTATGACGTAACCGCAGGAAAGCCATGAACAGACTATATATTTAAAGAACATTTACTTAAATAACGATAACGGAGAAGTGAACGATTGTGAAAGTTGAGATTGAAAGTGCAATGTGTTTGTTGAATGCTGCAATGTAGCATATGCCGCAACATCTTGAACAACGTCATTTCTCACTTGAATTTGATTGGTTGGTATTTGGCCCATTGCCATTGCTACTGAAGATTACTAGTGCAGTGAATGGGGGAAAATAGATTTGGGCCGTATTATATTACACAATTCTGAAGAAATCGGTGTAGCAGCGAGCGAACTACTTGAAACTTGTGTGCTTGGGGACGGTTTTTCAATTGGAAACGATTGTGAACAGGAGTCTTGCATTTTGGAAGTCACTACGGCATTTGAAGACGTTTTTAAAATATTGTCGGTGATTTTCCGTTTCCACTCTCCCCCACCCGTTGTAGCCAGAGTTTGTCAAAAGAGTTGCCGATGACCTTCGGAAGCAGTGCCCGGTCTACAACTCTGGATTTTTCAATCCAAAATAATCCGCAATAGTGCAAGGCATTTTACCTAGAGTATTTATTTCGACGCATTGGCTTGTACACTTTTTTATAATATAAAACAGATTGTTCGACAGTTCTTAGGACGGAGCGCGTTATATTTTTGATACAAGTTGATGTAGCTTGGTTTGTCCTTTCCTGGATCGCAAACAACAAATTTCAGAATGATGCCATTGTCTGCTATGTCATCGGTGATATCTTCATAAGTTCTTCACGACGACAAGCTCTAGCTAATCCGAGAGCTGATCCAAAGATAGTAACTACTTTGAAAATTGAATATATGTTATCTGGAGCAATAAAGATAACATTTTTGGCGTCTTTCGCTCTACCTTCTGATAGGATGTTAATTTATAGTTTGGTATGGGTGAAAGGAGAATTCCTTTTTGTCTGATTATTCCCAAAATTATATTTCAAAAATACGACCGGTTTCGTTCCTAAGGGAACATCTTCAGGTATTATACTAAATGAGAGAAAAGAGGAAATTTTGAAATAGAATACAAATCACCCGATAATAATTGTACTTACATTCTTTGTATAAACGAGAATTGTCAAACAAATAAACAAATTAACTATCAATGACCACCAACATAGGCCTGTGCGGTATTCCGGTATATATTTGGTATATTTTTCATACCGTCGCCACGGTATAAAATGTTTAAAATTCCGGTAAACCGATTTCCGGTATATTGCGGTCAATACGGTATTGAAGAAAATCGGTATTATCACTTATACCGATATATCGGTATTATTTTGGATACCGATAGTCCCTCCGGTAGTATACTGGTATTTTTGTTGATACCGGTATTGCCGCTTATATCGGTTTTGACGCTGGTTCCGGTTTAGCGGTTTAAATATCGTTGCGGTATAATGATAAACCGCTGATTTTTTAGGCCTGTGCGGTATACCGATATACTAGTATATATTCGATATGTTTTCCATACCGTCATCTCGGTATATGGAATATTTTTATCGGTATCGATTTCTGGCATTGAAGAGTTCTCGAGCTGTCTAAATTTCACATACCGTAACGCTATTTCACAAGTATGAGAGTTTTCACCGTATTAAAGTTACGAGAGCAAGGGGTCTTTAGGTGAGTTCGGGTTTATACGCTCCAAACACTCCGAGAACGAAAAATTGTGCACGCGTGCTTAAATGGTCAATTTTCGTGCTCGGAGTGTTTGGATCGTAAACTTGAACGCACCTATTACCGTAACCTCATTTGACGTCAAAGTCCAAAAGTTGTCAAAATGGTTCTCTGTATTTCTTAGATTGAGTTTGTTTTGATCATGTTTTTTTTTTCGATTTTGTATATTGGGGATACGTACATATATTTTTTTTCATATTTTGTAGTTAGAGTGAGTGACTTATCAGCTAAACTTCACCCATTGATAATGGTTAATGTCAATTATTGCAATGTAGGTACTTCATTTATTTTTTTTTGTAATTCTTAATAAAGACGATTTATAATCATTATTATCGACTAAGCATGACGGCTTTCACACTCCCTCTGAGGGAAAAATCCACTTATCCCAGACATTAGATATCAAAGGGATTAAGCTCTGTTGGAGTCATTTCCATGTTATCTGGCCCATGGCGATGGTCTCCTGTATGGCCTACAAACTTCCTAACAGTCCGAGATGTATCTAGTAGTACCGCTTTTTGCTTATTATTATTATTATTATTATAATTATTATTATCATTGTCCGAGATCAGACCAGAGTATGCATAGGAGCATAGGTAATGAGAATAAGAAGAGGTTTGAGTTTTCTCAGGACGATGAAATCTCACGTCTGCAAGCAGTTGTGTCAAATAATAAATATATTTTATTAATTTCCTAGTACCTATTTGATATGTTAATTTGTAATTGACACTGGAAGACTTCAAAATGGAGTTTGAGGAAAATGATTATTTAGAGGAAAGAAGAAGACGGGTTGAGAAAAGGAAACAACAACAGGGAGAAACCGTAATGAGTTTCCTGTACGAGTTACAAGTACTATACCATGATTACAAATCCGAATTTGATATCGGGGATTTTCTGAAATTCGTCAGCGAGACGGCAGGCAGTAGTTGGCCTACGCTAATTACTCGTTCCCTTCCCGTGAGTAGTGCAACCCCTCTCACTCCCTTCGATCCCTGTGAGTAGTGCAACCCCTCTCACTCCCTTCTATCCCCGTGAGTAGTGTAACCCCTCTCACTCTTCGTCGAACTTCAGCGTTATATAACTCCTCCTAGGAACAACGCCACGGAGAACATGCTCGTCCTAATCTTATGGTGGTAAGAGATTGTATTGATGTATGGTTGGCAACAATATATTGAGGCTACTATCACAAACTGAGTTTCCCTACTGATCAGTCCAGCTACGTTCCCTAGAGCACGACAGGTGTTGTGGGTCCAGCCGAAGACCCAGTCTTACAACTTAAGTGACATTTGGTGGAGGCGCCAACGATCACCCCCGCTGCCAAGTAGAGTACAGGAAGGCTCGAGAAGAAATTTGGTTTGATGACTGCCTGGACCAGAGCTGGACGCTCCAAGCTTCGAGCGTCGATCTGAACGGAAGTGTCCGTCAAGGGATGAAAGATGGAAGCCCTCATCGATAGTTGTAGTGGGCCTGAAGAGAGTCGGGTCCTGATGATGATTTGGAGCATGGTTCTTTTAATCGCTCTCATTTACATGTTTTTCCACAGAAACCAATGGATGCCTCTGGTCACCGTCCATCCTTCATTGGCACAAGGCGTCCCAGATCGGCGTCGACACGATAGTAGTTTTGTGTCAAAGAGTGTGGTACTGTCCGTAGTCCTGGTGTGTCTACTGTTTGGAATATGTCGGCGAGGCATTGAATGCATACAAAGGGATCGACAGTCCGTTCCTCCAGTGTTATGGTGGCCTGACCCACGAGACGGTGAACAGAGCCAAGGAAAGGAGATCCTATTTGCTGACGATAGCCGAGCAGTAGAGCTAGAGACAGTATGGATGTCAGCCCATTCAACTCGCTACGGACGCGGTCCATTCATGCAGGGATTAAGAGAGAGCGCAATCGGATACGTCACATACTGTCGAATGTACATGGTGGACAGAATAATACTTTCACCAATTGCCGACCACATCATGAGTTGAAATAGATAAGGATTTAGTGGGTATATGTTTATGATTTTAATATGGGATGTTATTGTTTATTTTGAGATGTTGTAAATATCATGTTTTGACCTGTATAGGATGATGTACTTATATAGACTTTTTGTTTTTCATATAACGGCTACCGGTCCCCACAACCATCCAACTGGAAAACACGAAACCGGCCAGAAATCCACAACCTCCAGCCATATTACAGGGATCCGGCCCTCTGAACTGAGTAAGGGGACCATATACACACCCTGTAATAAGCAACTATCACCAAGGTCAAGGAAGATCGGCTGGCCAACAATTTTTTGCAAACGCAAGCATCAGCACTATTAGCAGTGAACAAGCGTTGAACGCACGGCGGTGCAGTACCACAGGCCAGGGCTTGGGAAAACTAAACGGATGGATGGCAGGGCCGGAGCAAGAGATTTTAGCCACAAAATTTGTAAATAGTTTTTAAGTTTTTTGTAAGGGATGAAGCATGTTCTCTTCTGGCATTGGGGTCCAATGCTCACGGGGTGAGGGCATATGTCACAATAGTACTGGAGGCAAATATACTTGGTGTAAATCCACCCAATTTGCCACTGGTAAAATCGCTGAGCGAGCAGTTTTGTTGCTATAAATAGACACGTTCAGCGAGATGATGGTCAGTGGTTGGCTTAGCCAACTACTCTCCATTGTGAGTAGTGTAATCCCTCTCACCCTGAGTAGTGTAACCCCTCTCAGCCCCAAAGAACATGCTCCTCCTAGTGTTATGGTGAGGATAGATGAGATGTACCATGGACGATAATAAATGGAAGTTACCTAAACGGAGTACCTCTACTGTTCAGCCCAGCTACGTTCCCTAGAGCACGACAGGTGTTGTGGTCCAGTCGAAGACTCAGTCCAACACCTTACGTGACAATATAATACTGTTTTTGCCTCAATTTGAGAATCATTATAACAGTCATTTCTATTAATTCTTTTATATTTGATAATCCCTGACAAAATCCTAGATGCCAGACAGCTTTGGAGGATTGTGATAGCCTGGATACAGCGCAAGTTTTTAACGATTTTTTTCTCATTATTATTTAAATATTTCTCTTTCCAATCAACTTAATCACACTCATTCAATTCAATTTATTGATTGAACTCTTCAATTCGACTGATCAATTCAATTTGTTCAAATTAATAATCCGAAATCTTTCGTTTAAGTCATTTATTGAATTTGACTAATTCCATTACAAGACTTAATTTGATTGGTGATTTTTCATTGTCGTTGCGCATACTGAGACTTGATCAATGGCATTTACCATTGACATTGATGATTGATTTTATATTTTTTGGGTTTATTTAACTTTGTATGTATTTATTGTCGGTGTAAACAAGCGGACATGATCATGGAAGATTATTGCAACCTGTAGCTTCAATACTAGCGTATACTTTTTATGGTAAAATAGTCAATTCCTGACTTTGTCGAGGTTGAATTCAATTTAGCCTAACCTACCTGACTTAATACATTTAAAGGGTTTATGTTTCGGTCATACTACTATTGGAACACGTCATGCCACCATACAACATACTTTTTTACCTGATGTAATTCTGACATTGACAAATATCATTTTTGATTTGTGAAATCTTATCCATTATTGTATTGATTCGTTCAAAAATACAAAATATTTACAGACCAGTGCATTACTGCAGTCACTACACGAACATTGGTCCTTCTCCGGATTCATATATATGCGATAATCGAGAAAAAGAAGCGACAAGTACACGTACCTAGAAGCGATAGTTCAATTTGGATCTATTTCTCTTGGTTTGGATTGGAGTTTGGAGTTGAAGCAAGACGAGCTAGATAAGTGTGCGTGAGTTGAATTTGAATCTGCATATTTCAATTTCGATTTATACCTATGTTATTTGGTATCAGTTGAGTATTGTTTTAGTTACGCGAATAGTGCTGGCTGTTTGAATCGTCACGTAGTATATTTTGATAGTATTAAAATCATTCGACACCTACTTTAAGATTTGTTGGATTCATTGGTAAAATTAAACATATTTCAGAATTATGCCTGATACGTCAGAAAAGTCAGAGTCAACTTCAATCTTTGATCTTAAAGTTTTGATTAGGAAACGGGGTTTCCGAGGGGGTTCCTTAAAATCAAAACTTACACAATTCGAAAAATTCATAGCAACGTTTGAGAGCTTGGAAATCAACGAAAAAACACGTGTAGAAGTAGTTCAAATGGAACAACGTATACAAAACGCGGAAAAGATTATCAGCGATTTTGATCTTATCCAAAATGAGATAGAATGCGAAGCAGAAGATCCTGAAGATCATTATCTAGAGCGGAAACAATTTGAAAATAAGTTCTATAGCATTTTAGCCCGTTCTAAAACACAATTGGAGAAATTTGATGTCAGGTGCGATGACGTAACTTCAGATATTTCTGACAATCACGTTTCGGGAATATGTTCGACATCACTAGAACGTGTCAAGTTACCTGAAACCGAGTTACCCAAATTTGACGATAACTACAATCTCTGGATGGAATTCCGAGGTACGTTCGAATCTTTGATTCATGATAATTCCCATTTCAATAACATACGCAAGTAATTCAATCTTTGGAATTTACAGCTGATAATTACAATCTTGCTTGGAATACATTATGTGATAGATTTGAGAATAAACCTCTCTTGAAACAAAATCATTTAAAGGCAATCTTTGACTTGGAAAATATTAATGTTGCTTCATCAGGAAAAATTCGAGATTTGTATGAAAATCTTTTTAAACATTTAGCTTCACTTAAGCAATTAAACGAACCAACTGATTTTTGGGACACTTTAATCATTGATATTATCGCAAGTAAACTGGATAAAGTTACGGCTCAAGAATGGGAAAGACAAAAATCAAATCCAACACAGACTGGTGCTGCTACGTTGACTATTTTCAAGGATTTTCTTGAACGACGTGCTTATATATTGGAGACCGTGAAAATGAATTTTGATAATTCGAAAGGTCATAAAGCAAGCGAACGACACTATTTAAACCAAGATTTGAATCGTAAAAACGTTAAATCTAATCATTTTTCAAAGGGACTTTTAGTTCAAACAGAAAATAGAAAAGATAGCACACAACACAAGAACTAATATAATTGTTTTAATTGTAAAGGCGATCACAGTTTATTCTATTGCCCAAATTTCTTGAACTTGAGCATCAGAGATAAAATATCTAAGGTCAAATCTTTGAATTTGTGTACAAACTGTCTTCGAAGAAATCATACTTCGAGTAATTGTAAATGGAATGGTTGCAAAACATGCGGCAAAACACATAACACGGTATTACATGAAAATAATGCGAATCAGAACAATCAGAATTCTGAAGACTTAATCGAAACATTGCTAGCGTCTTCATCTAATACGGCAAACACATTTTAAAGCGTAAACCAGAACCCTATTTTATCGACTGCTAAGGTTCATGTTCGAAATAATACGGATAAATCAAAGGTAGCGACAATTCGAGCTTTACTCGATTGCGGCTCACAATCTAGTTATATCACTACTGAGCTTTGCAGAAAATTAAATCTTGTAAAAACTAATACTAATTTGGCTGTTGCAGGAATAAGTGATACTTCAACTTGTGCGAAATATAAATGCGATACACAGGTAGAATCCTTGGTCAATGCGTATAAATCAATTTATCATGTTTCGTCTTGGACAAAATTACCTCAGACGTTCCACATACTAAAATATGTATTGAACATATAACTATTCCTATTGACATAAAATTGGCTGATCCAGATTTTTTTGAACCATAGACTGTAGATGTGTTAATAGGAGTGGATGCCTTTTGGACTTTGATTTGTGCAGGCCAAATAAAATAAGGTAAAAATTCACCTTTACTGCGAAATACAAGACTTGGTTGGATTGTTGCTGGAAATATCAGTACCTCATACGAACATTCAAAATGCAACCTAAGTTTGACTCATTCAGTGAATGACCAGTTGCAAAATCAGCGCAAAAAATTCTGGGAAATCGAAGAAATTGACATCAAGAATTCATGGTCAATTGAAGAGCAAGCGTGCGAAGAACATTTCAATAATACGTTCACCACTTCAGAAAATGGTAACATTACCTTTTAAAAAATCCCCAGAATGATTAGGCGACTCAAGAGAAACTGCAATGAAACGGTTTCTGATGTTAGAACGGAAGCTCATGCTGGATCCATCACTAAGGAATTTATATTGTGGTTTCATAAAGGAGTATGAAGATTTGGGTCATATGACGGAGGTGAAGAAAAATAATCGAGTTGAATATTTTATGCCACATCACGGTGTCTTGAAGGAATCAAGTACGACGACTAAATTGCGTGTCGTTTTTGATGCGTCTTGTCCAACTAGCACTGGTGTGTCTTTAAACGACCTACAGATGATTGGCCCTACGATTCAAAGTGATCTATCATCGATCATTTTACGTTTTCGAACTCGAGCGATTGTCATCTCCAGTGACATCAAGATGATGTATAGGCAAGTTCTTGTAAACCCTGAACAACGATGCTTACAACAAATTTAATGGCGATACAATCCCGATGAAACTATCAAGAGTTTTCAATTAAACACTGTTACATACGGAACAACGGCTGCTTCATTTTTGGCTACTCGATGTCTACATCAGATAGCGTCAGAATGCGAAAAGGATCATCCTAAGATATCTGAAATTTTATGACGAGATATGTACGTTGACGACTTATTAACTATTGTTGATACCCAAGAAGAGGCAAAATACGTGTGCGAAAATATATTCTCCATTTTACTTAGTCGCGGATTTGAACTTCGTAAATGGAAATCCAACGATAAGTCAGTAATATCGGGTTTAAACGTTGACGAAACCTTCAATGATATAGACTTTTCAATGAACAAAAAAAAGTGCTTCTAAAATATTAAGGTTGGCTTGGCATTGCGAACGAGACGTTTTAAAATTCAAAATTTTGAATTTTCAGTATCCCAGTATTATCACGAAGCGAACAATTCTTTCGCGAATCGCAACTATTTTCGATCCTTTGGGTTTATCAAGTCCTTCAATAATTATTGCGAAAATAATTCTCCAAAGATTGTGGTCTGAAAATCTCACTTGGGACGTAACATTGCCAACATCAGTTCTGCAAGTTTGGGAAGAATTGTCATCTGAATTATTCGTATTTAATAATTTAGAAATTTCAAGAAAAATGGTTTGTGACAATTATAACCGAGTATCTTTACATGGTTTCGCAGATGCCTCTGAAGCAAGTTATGGCGCATGCGTTTATGTCGTTTCTAGCAATGCAAAAAATGAGCGTTAATCTTGTCTGTTTTCTGCTAAGTCTAGGGTTGCTCCAATAAAATCAATCAGTATTCCACGTCTTGATTTATCCGCTGCTCTTATATTGGCGCAGTTGGTTTCCAAAATTTTAAATTCCATTTCATTAAAATTCGACGGTATTTATTTGTGGTCTGATTCTACAATTGTGCTTGGATGGATAAATACGAGACCTAATTTACTTAAACCATTTGTGAGAAATCATGTGACAATCGTCCGGAAACTAACCGATACTTTTTTTTGGAAACATGTTCCAACAGACCAAAACCCGGCGGATATAGTTTCACGAGGTTTTTTTCCAAAGAAATTGATCGATTCGAAAGTATGGTTTAACGGACCATCTTGGTTAATGGACAATTCGGAAGCGTGGCCAAATACATTTATTTCCAAAGACTTGGACCTACCAGAAAAAAGAAAATTATGTTTTCTTATATCAAGCGATACATTCAACTTCCCTTTCGAACGATTTTCAAATTTAATCAGATTAAAACAAGTTTGCGCTTATATTTTGAGGTTTAACAATAATTGTAAAACAAAGACGTTGATGCGTGATTTTTCAATTTTATCAATAAAAGAATTGAATATTGCGTTTTTTTTTTACGTCTGATACGAATTGCACAACTAGAATCGTTTCATGATGAATTCATTGCTTTAGAAAATGGAGACTGTTTATCTACTCGCAGTAAAATATTATGCCTAAACCCTTTTTATGACAAAAACGACGGGATCTTGCGGGTAGTTGGTCGATTATCTAATTCCGATTTTTCTTTTTCAAAAAAACATCCCATTTTGTTACCCCCTAATCATCGATTGACACAACTTATTTTTGAATTTGATCATCGTAAATTGTTACATGTTGGACCACAGTCTCTTCTTTCAAATATTCGTGAGACATTTTGGCCCATTTCAGGTCGAAATCTAGCACGAAAAATCGTGAAAAATTGTATAAGGTGCGCTAGGTATAGTGGTAAAAGGATTTATCCCATTATGGGAGATTCACCCTCAAAGCGTTTGCGACCTAATACCCCTTTTTCAGTAGTCGGCGTTGATTACGCTGGACCTTTTATCATGAAAGACAGATCCGGTAGAGGTTGTAGACCCCTCAAATGCTGGGTGGCTCTATTCATTTGTTTTAGTACACGTGCGATCCATTTGGAACTCGTATTATCATTAACATGTGCAGATTTCCTTCAAGCTTTCAATCGTTTTACAAGCAGACGTGGAAAACCATCCGATGTTTTCTCTGATAATGGTACGAATTTTGTTAGAGCTAACAAAGAGCTGAAGGAGATGTCTGATTTTCCTAAAAACAATTCTACATTCATATCTGAATTTGCAGCGAATATGAGTGTTAATTGGCATTTCAACCCTCCTAATTTTCCCCACTTTGGCGGAATTTGGGAAGCAGGAGTTAAAAGTGTAAAGCACCATATCAAACGAGTTTTAGGAAACACTTCAGTTTATTTTTTCGACTTTCAAACATTACTTATCCGTATTGAAGCAATACTCAACTCGCGTCCAATATCTCCCATGAGTTCAGATCCTAACGATCTAACGGCACTCACTCCCGCACACTTCCTTATTGGAAGAAATCCGACAAGTTTAATCAAACCTCCAATACCCGAGATTAGCGAGAATCGTCTAACGAATTACCAGCTTCTACAAAACCTCTACGAACACTTTTGAAAACGTTGGAGTACCAAATACATTGTCGAACTTCAACAAAGAAGAAAATGGAGGAAGCATCAAGTTAATCTGGAACTAAATCAGTTAGTTCTTGTGAGGGATGATAATCTACCTTCTTCGTTGTGGCGCATGGGACGTGTAGCTGATTTGATATCAGAGAAGGATGGCGTTTGCAGAGTGGCGTCCATTAGAACAGCTGATGGAATCATGACAAGAGCAATCGTTCGATTATGTCCTTAACCCGTTGTCAGTTGACCAGTCTTCCAAGGCCGGGGGCATGTTTAGGCCATACAACTTTTGGAACACGTCATGCCACCATACAACATACTTTTTCACCTGATGTAATTCTGACATTGACAAATATAATTTTCGATTTGTGAAATCTTATCCATTATTGTATTAATTCATTTAGAAATACAAAATATTTACAAACCAGTGCATTACGGCAGTCACTACACGAACAGTTTATCGACAGTGCGCAAATAGATAATTCAACGACCTTAAAATTTTTGCTTCATTTGGTTTGTTCTTCGATTAATAAACTTGGTGAATACAGGCAGGACTTCACATTTCGTGGTTAGTGAAAGTTCTTTTCCTTAACATCTTTCAGGAAGGTACATTATTTCATTTTACCTGAACCCCGTGGCGCAATTTTCCACTTTTACCCAGACCCTCTACCCTGAATAAGCTATCGGCTCTATTTTCCCTAAAAAGCCTTTCACGAGTTTGAGAATTGTTTGAAATTAATCTTCACAACCTTTTATGAAATTCGAGCATTGCAATTTGGCACCCGACGTGGGCCCACACGTTGAATTATTCTAGAAATTTTCTTTATATTGCTCGTATTATTTTTTTGTATTATTGATAACATTTTTGAAATTGTTTGACAATAATTGGTGAATAAAATTAGTCTGACAGAATTTAAAAATGGACTTCAATATGAAGATCAACTACCTCAAAAAAGACATGCTTGTTAACGAGCTGAAAGTTCGTGGGATTATAGTAGATGACAGTAAAACTATCGATGAGCTTCGTTCAACTCTCCGCCCCATGCTCCAGATTAAAAAGAAGACCAAGACGTTGAACTATCCACCATAAAACTTGGAATTCAATGGAGAAAGAGACGTCATCCAGACTATTTTGAAAAGTATCACGACATCAATCACATCCTTCGATAGAGATAATGCAGCTAGTCGATTTGATAGATCCCAGTCTCGATCAGTTCACTTGTTGAACAGGATAAATCGCATTCCTTTAACGACTCTGACACCTGAACAAACTACTAAAAGAACTGAACGTGTTAACGTGCTTAGTGCTTTAGACCAACTGGACTAACTCAGTCGTGAGGATGAACATTTGAGCCTGTTATTGGAATCAACTCATAGGAGATAAAAAGGTGAATGCGCCTATCGATAACCCTTCTGGTGATGATGAAAGTAGCGATGAGGAAGAAGCTGCTACTGTTGTAAGACGACCTCAAGTATCAACTTCTGCATACCGACATCCTAAAGTAGAAAAGTGGGGATTGAAATTCACCGGTGGTTCTAGAGGTATATCTGTACACACTTTTCTTGAACGAGCAACAGAGTTGTGTGTTGCAAGACGTGTTTCTGAAAAAGACTTATTTGAAGCCGCCATTGACCTATTTGAGGGCAAAGCTCTAACTTGGTTTCGAGCGAATAGACACCGTTTCACTAATTGGAAATCCCTATCAGACCTTTCAAACAAACATTTTGAACCTCCTCACTCAAGATATAGATTTTTCAAGGAAATTTTGGAACGGACACAAGACCCATCGGAAAGTATTGTGGATTATTCGTCGGCAATGAGTGCATTGTTCCGACGTTATGGTGGAATCTCGGAAGACGTCCAACAAGACATGATTACAAGAGATTTGTCACCATTCTTCTTTACCCAACTTCCTGTTGACAACTCTATCGATAAACTAGAAGATGCTTGCTTAAAATTGGAAACCAGGAAATATCGTGTTGATACATACAGGGTGGCGCATAAGTGTGTGGAAAAATCCAAAAAGGCACCGGAAGCTGATAACATTGGCAACAAAATCATCAAAAATTTGCCGTTGAATTACATCACATTTCTGGCAAGAATATTTAATTCTTGCCTGACGTTAAACTATTTTCCTGATGCATGGAAAATGGCGAATGTTATCGTTATTTCAAAAAAAGTGAAAGACTTGTCTATCGCTTCAAATTATCGTACCTTTTCATTACTTTGTTGTTCAGGAAAACTTTTTGAAAAATTGTCAGACTTGTTGAAGGTCTCACAAGAGGGATAGAGTCTAGAAAAGTTTCTGGAATTGTGTCCCTTGACGGGGTCCTGTATAAGATGGCTAAATTTGGTTTTTCTAAAAATTTAATTTTATTAATAGAAAGCTTTCTGAATAATCGCGTTGTTCGAGTCAAACCAGATTCGGTTTTTTCCAAATTTTGCCCAATAAAGGCTGGCGTTCCGCAAAGGTCAGCGCTTCCACCAATGTTGTATAACATTTTCACTGCCGACATTCCTCAAAATTCAAAGACGAATCTTTCTCTTCTTGCGGATGACACCCTCCTGGTGTCTACGCACAAGAGTTACATTGTTGCCAGAAACAGATTGCAGAATCATTTGAATCCCTTGTGGATTATTTTAACGGATGGAAGATTAGGCTTAAGGCTCAGAGTTCCGGTCTTTCGATTAAAACAGGGGTCCGGCGGTAAGACGGGAGGTAGCCTAGCGGGCTGCAAAAGGAGTGTCTACCTTCGTCTCTCGCATCTTCTCCGCTGCACAAATCTGAATAAATTCAGAGTGCCGTGGTTTGAAGGTGGCGTTAATTCCAGGGCCAGTCTTGCGTTATTTTATCTACTGGGTTGGACGATGTTTTTCCCATAAGGGTTCCCGCGTGATATCATTACTAATTTTCAAATCAAAAACGCCAATTTGAAGGTTTTTATGTTAAGTTTTTTTGGTTTATTTTTCTATTGCTGTTACACAGTGATCTGTGTGTGTAATGCTTATATCAAAATCAAGCCTACATTTGAAATGAATAAATATATTCGCGAGTATATTAGTACCAACACAAAAAATACTTATTTACATTATTTCTTCTTATTGCTTCAACCTACTCACCACAGTATCAAATAATGTAAGTAATATTTTATCTTTTCATTTAAATAATTTGTTGGTTTGTTATAAACTGTGGAATACCTAATCTTTTTAAACCAAATAAATATTATGTGAATTGAAAATTTATTAAGAAGTACAGATTTTTTAATCATAAACTAAATTGAATGTTTCTCGTTCATTTGAATTTCAGGGGTTTGTCTTGTGAGAAAACATTTGGACACATCGGTTTTCATTTTTGATTGCGGTTTATTAAGTGATGATAATTTTATGTGTACAGAGTGAACAAAAAATAAGTTACGACCATCAACTCAATTTTTTCAAATGGAAACCCTTTCTTTATTTTATTTACGAACTCTGCATCAAATTCTAAGTAAGTTTCATGTGACATGTCCTGAACCTAACCCCAATAACAATAATCGAGAAATTCACGATTGTTCAGAAATTCTTTAAATTTGATCAATCGTGAATTTCTCGATGACTGTTGGTGTTAGCTTAAAAACATGGTACATGAAACTTACTTGGAATTTGATGTAGAAGAAATAAAAAAAAGGGGGTTTCCAGTTGAAATCATGAAGTTGATGGCCGTAGCTTATTTTTCGTCTATCCTGTACACATAAAAATATCATCATCATATTATTGGGAATTTGATGTAGAATTCGAAAATGAAATAAAAAATGGGGGATTCCATTTGAAAAAATGAAGTTGATGGTAATACCACGGAAACGATATCAACAAACTCAAAAGTTTCCGTCATAGAAAAGTGGCTAAGATTATCATTATATTATATTCACTTTTCGATGGTGTCAGTGTTTAACTCGTATTAATGTATTTGTATTGAGATGGATGGAGATTTGAAATATCAAATAAATAATTTAGTCGTAAATAAAGTGGAAGGGTATACCTACTACTCGCAATAATGGCTATTAATCCCTTGGAAAGGTACTATCCTTTGGATTAATATATAGCTATCATTATAGACGAGATTATAGACTTGTGGTATACAATAGTATTTTCATGATCTATTTATCCTTGTTAACACATCCTGTAGGTATAAGTACTTATAACACCTATTTCATTTTATAATAAAATATAAGACATGCATAGCTTTTTTTTTAAATGTTTAAAATTATTCGGAAAAAAAACAAAAGTAAGTCTTCTAATGATAGGAAATATTTCTCAGGTAGGCAAACAACATTATCAACATCAGTTAAGGAAAACAAAGCCGATAATCATTGTATCACGAAATAGCAAAAAAATGTTTATTACATTATTATACTATGTATTCGTTATGTCTTACTTTAATCACAAAAGGTTTTCTTCATTAAACTAAGTACCTACCCACTTCCTGAAAATAAAATACCCGAGTATTTTGAACCAAAAACTAGTCCGGAACCAAAACGGCTGAGTCATGTGAACGAAACTAGATATTATTCATAAAATCTTATATTGACCATCCCAAGAGAATCATTTCTCCGCTATATCCCCCATAGAACCTACATACCTAATTTACCTATATACCGAATTTGAATCAAATTCATTCATTGAGAAATAACAAAATTATGCGGACATAACTTCACTAAATTGAAAATACATCAACCATATTCCCCTCCCTCATAGAACCTACATAATAATATACTTGACCACAACAAATCCATTGAAACATAACGAAACTATGGAAACATAACTTCAACACATTAGTTTTTTTTCACTTTCCAAATTCAATTTCAAATAGAACCTATTTACAAACATGATCTAAGCAAAAATAATAAAACAATGCGAAAGTAAACTCATTGAATCAATTTTTTCAAAATTTCCTTTTATCCTGAAAATCACCGAAACGTTTGTTAAAACATTCTTTGGACGTATAAGAAATGGCATCCCATTTTAGAATGAAATATAAGTCATGCCATGCATAGTTTTTTAGCCACGCCTAGTATAGAAATATTGTTCAAAATTCTTTGGCAAAAAAAAACAAAAGTACGTCTTCTTATAATTGAAAATATTTCTGAGGTAGGTGAACAACATTATCAACATCAGTTAGGGAATTCAATGCTGATAATGTTGTATCACAAATCAACAAAAAATCCTTATTATATTTTATTATCTCGTACTTTGATCACAACATTTGTTCTTATTTTAAGTAGGTATACTTTAAGAAAATTAAATATCGGAGCATTTTCACCAAAAACTACTCCGGATTCAGAACGGCTCAGGTATGTGGACGAAACTGAATATTAATCATATTCTTTTAAATTGATCATCCCAAGAGCATCAATTTTCCAAGTTCATTAAAAAACACAAACCGGTCCTGATATCATAAGACAAAATCCAAGCTGAACAAATGATACTCAAACTACGCCCCAAAGTCGAGTTCGAATAATAATCTGTGATGTCGCCACTGAATGGGGTCAAAATAAGTGATAATTGGTAATGTGAAGGTTTTGAAAAACGCACTTTATTAGTAAACGGCAATACATTTTTCTATGATTTTTGTTTTAGCCTTTCACCAAATGTTCAATACACGTCCTATACTTTATTTCGACCAGATAAAATAAGTACAAAGTTGAGAAAATGGCGGTTAAAGTTGATCAACTTTGAGCAAAAAATCCTGTATAGCTCTGATCAATTTCAAAACTTTTTATTAAGTATAGGACATTATTCAAGGCTTCGTCTATAACTAGAAAAAAAAACTTTTCGGAAATGTCAACAGATGTGTTAGAAAAACGTGTATTTCTGAACCACTTTCAGGCCGCTCGCGGAACTCTGAGCCCTAATCTGGAGAAGACACAAGCTCTCATTTGCACAAATGGGAATTGTGGCTCTCCGGTTAACTACGTCTTTATGGGATTCCCATTGCTTGGGGTAAAATTCCCAAGTATTTGAGAGTCACCATTACATCCAAGTTGTCTTGGAATTTACATTTGCAAGAGAAATTCAAAGAGTGTAATGCCACTTACAGTGCATTATTTCCGCTCCTCAAGTGAAACAGTAAGCTTAGTATTAGGAGTAAAATCCTAATTCACAACACTGTCATAATTCCAAAGCTTACGTACGCAATGGGTTGTTTAAATCTAAATTATTCGTGATTTGAACGACATTGACAAGTTTCTATATTTGAAAATATGTTGTAAGGGTGATGCATTGAAATTAATCCAATCCTTGGAAGTTACTGCATCAAATTATTCAATCGCTCTGGAGTTGCTAAAAAAAAGGTATGAAAACAAACGAGCCACAATCAATCTTCACATAAACAATTTATTGTTCAATTTCCCACAAGTTTCAAAAGAATCACCTAGCCATCTCAGACTTTTGTTAGATACACTATTTCAACACAAATCAGCTTTGGAAAAGTTAAGATTGCCAGTCGAGCACTGGGACTTGATTCTCTTCCCAATCATATAACAAAAATTAGACGATGGAACACAGAATGGGAAAACAAGCAAGACGATGCAAATTTACCAACTTTGAACGAATTTGTGCAATTATTGACAAAAAAGTGTTTAACCCTGGAAGCATTAGGCAGTGATTTCTCAAAATCTAATTACCAACAAAAACCATTTTCTCGAAAATTTGAACACGAAAAATTCACAATAGAAATAACAAATATCAAGTGCCCATATTGTGGTGAATCTTATTTCCTGTTCAGTTGTCCATCATTTGATTATCTTACCACAAAAGAAAAATATAACGTTATACGAGAAAACAAACTTTGTAGCAATTGTCTCAGAACAGGTCATTTCAAAAATGAATGTAACTCAAGCAGATGCAAGAAATGTAATTCCAAGCATAATACTTTATTGCATGAAAATCAAAGATCTGAGCACCATGATTCGGAACGTTTTGAAAACCGCATTACCACGAATACTCGATATTCTCTATCTCAATCCCCAGCTACAAGATCGGAGGAGGCTGTCCATCGGAACTTTTTGCCTGAACCATGTCGAAAAGTAGCCGAATCATTTGTCTCCCAGAACCGAACCGACAATTCAAAAGCTCCAGAAACACATGTAACTCGACGAAATAAATCAAATGAACGTGCAGAACGAAGTTTTAACGCAATGTGAAAATTTTCCAGAAATTTGTACAGAAAATGAAGAAAACGAACAGTTAAACTTTGCTTTTTCCAATTTCTCAGAGGATCAAATTTTATTGTCGACTGCTTCTGTTCTTATTGCTGATTATCAAGGAAGTTGGCATACATGTAATGCATTGTTGGACTCAGGTAGTCAATCCCATCTGATGACTGAATCCCTTATTTTTAAGAAACTAAAGCTCAATTGCCAAAATGTCAATATACCTGAATCGTTTAAAGTGGATTTATCATTTCTGATTTTACCAAAAATAACAGAAAAATTGCCTTTATTTCAATTTAATAGACAAGACATAAAGTACCCGTTTAACTTGAAATTAGCAGATGAAAAGTTCAATATTCCGAAGGAAAAATACATTTATTAATAGGCGTAGGAGTATTTTACGATTTGCTAAAAACCGGTAGGTTGAAACTAGGTAACAATATGCCAGTTTAACAAGAAACACGATTAGGATGGATTTTTGCCGGAAGAATCGCATTTCACGAAAATAATCAACAAAAAGCTTCAATTTGTAATTTATCCACAAAAATCACAAATAAAGATCTCAATAACAGTTTGAATAAATTTTGGTAGATTGCAGAACTACAACAAGAAGTATTTTTCTCAGAGGTAGAAGAAATGTGTGAAAATTATTTCAAAGAGACTACTTCACGTCAGAAAGACGGAAGATTCATAGTAAAATATCCATTCAGGAGAGATTGTGATGGAAAGTTAGGAAATTCAAAAACCATGGCCTTAAGAAGATTCAATAATTTAGAAAGACGTTTCAAGAAAGATGAAGATTTGAAAGTTCAATATGTAGAATTCTTGACCGAATATGGAAATTTGGAGCATATGCAGTTCAAAAACAATTTGGAAAACGATGATTCAATGGACGAAAATTCATATTTCTTACCACATTCAGCAGTATTACGAGACTCAGTCACAACAAGGTGTAGAGTAGTATTTGATGCGAGTGCGAAAACAAGTACAGACGTTTCGTTCAATGATTTAATACTAGTAGGTCCAACTACACAATCCGATCTTTATTCAATTCTTTTACGACTAGGATTGACAAAGTACGTCCTTAGTGCTGATGTCAAAATGATGTATCGATGCATATTGATTGATCCCACGAGCCAATAAAAGTTTATCAACTCAACACAGTTACCTACGGAACCGCAAGTGCGCCTTTTCAAGCAACGCGATGTTTAAAGCAACTTGCTATCGAAAACACAGACAAATATCCTCGGACTGCGACAATTATTAAAAACTCATTCTATATGGACGACCTGCTACTAAGTGTTGACATCAAAAGCGAAGCATTAGAAATTTATCATGAACTAACAGAAATACTTTCGCAAGCTAAATTTGATGTCAGAAAATGGTCCTCAAATGACACATCAATCCTAAATTACATTTCAGAAAAAAGTTATCTCAAAGATGACAAATTGAATTTGAATCACGACGAGAAAGAATTGAAAACACTTGGGATAATTTGGAATCCACATCAAGACAACCTGAAATATTCAATTAACGTCAAGCTTCAAGAAAAAATAACCAAACGTAGCGTTCTGTCAGCAATTTCACAAATGTTCGATCCTCTAGGCTTAATTGGTCCTGCAATCATCACAGCAAAAATTCTTATGCAAGAGTTATGGCAACAACAAACCGATTGGGATGAAGATATTCCGTTAAATTTGAAACAACGTTTTTCAGAATTCATGTCAGAAATTGAAGTTTTAAATGAACTAGAAATCAATCGACACGTTTTGATTCCCGACACGAAGAAATCTGAATTATATGGTTTTTGCGACAGTTCGGAGAAGGCAAATGGAGCATGTTTATATTTATATATAAAAGAATAAGGTGACTGACTGACTGACTGATATATCAACGCACAGCCTGAACCCCTGAGTCTAGAGGCTTGAAATTTGGCACAAAGGTTCTTTATACAACGTCGGCGGGCACTAAGAAATGATTTTTGAAAATTCAATTCCTAAGGGCGTTAAATCGTGAAATGTATTGTATGTTATTTGTTTGTTTATTCATGCCGACTGGCCGACATTTAATCGACTAACTCCGGACTACTATGACAGTTGTCAAATTGATTTTGTACTGAACGTTGCCAGCTTGCACCCAAGTCCCCAGACAGCAGGGGGAAGTACTACGTCGGTGTGCCCCGGACTGCAGCGTGTCATTTGAGTTATGGGACTTTTACGTAGAATAATTATTCATGTGGTGCTTATTTTGTGATTTTGTTCGAAATGTACTGTTACGATGATTGATAAATTGGATTGGTCAACGAAGCAGAAATACTGCTACAAATGTAAGTATTTGTTTTATTTGAACTTGAATTTATGTTTTTTGGTTCTGCGATTCTTTGGTTTATTGGTTTTTTGGTTCTTTGGTCCAGGTTCCTTGGTTCTTTTTTGGTATTTTGGTTCCTTGATTATTTGGTACTTTGAAGGAGTTTACAATTAATAATGAAACTATGTATTATTAATGAACAGAATTGGTCAAGGAAATAAGAATATACTGCTACAAATGTAAGTATTTGTTTTTTCTTTTTGGACTTGGATTTGGTTCCTTGGTTTCTAGGTTCCTTGATCCTTCGATTCCTTGGTTTCTTGGTTCTTTGGATCTCAGATTCCCTAGTTTTCTGGTTCCTTGGTTTTTGGGTTCTTTGGTTCTTTGGTTCTTTGGTTCTTTGGTTTTTTGGTTCTTTGGTTCTTTGGTTCTTTGGTTCTTTGATTCTTTGGTTCTTTGGTTCTTTGGTTCTTTGGTTCTTTGGTTCTTTGGTTCTTTGGTTCTTTGGTTCTTTGGTTCTTTGGTTCTTTGGTTCTTTGGTTCTTTGGTTCTTTGGTTCTTTGGTTCTTTGGTTCTTTGGTTCTTTGGTTCTTTGGTTCTTTGGTTCTTTGGTTCTTTGGTTCTTTGGTTCTTTGGTTCTTTGGTTCTTTGGTTCTTTGGTTCTTTGGTTCTTTGGTTCTTTGGTTCTTTGGTTCTTTGGTTCTTTGGTTCTTTGGTTCTTTGGTTCTTTGGTTCTTTGGTTCTTTGGTTCTTTGGTTCTTTGGTTCTTTGGTTCTTTGGTTCTTTGGTTCTTTGGTTCTTTGGTTCTTTGGTTCTTTGGTTCTTTGGTTCTTTGGTTCTTTGGTTCTTTGGTTCTTTGATTCTTTGGTTCTTTGGTTCTTTGGCTCTTTGGTTCCTTGGTTCTTTGTTTTTTTGGTTTTTTGGTTCTTAGGTTCTTTAGTTCTTTGGTCCTTTGGTTCCTTGGTTTGTTTGGTTCTTTGGTTTCTCAGTTACCTACTTGGGTTTTTGGTTCTTTGGTTTTTCAGTTACTTGATTCGTGAGTTCTGTGATTCTTTGGTTTTTTGGTTGTTTGGTTTCTTAATTCCTTGGTTAGTGAGTTCTGTGATTTCTTGGTTTTTTGATTTGTTCCTTCCTGTGTTTTTTGGTACTATGATTCTCTAATTTTTTGGTTCCTTGATTTTTTGATACTCTGGATATTTGATTCATTGGTTCTTGGTTTCTTGATTTCTGAGTTCCTTGGTTTTCCTTATGATGTTTGTCAGTCGCGTGAAGTTAGCCAATGTCTTCTTTGAATAGAGCAATCCAAATACACATATATTTTGACAACTATGGGCTGTGAGCAATCATAAAATCCGAAGTGAGACAACCTATTTGACAGAATATCCTTTCACGTGACCAACAAAAACCTCATCAGATATATTTTAGATAAAGAATTCTATTATTACTTTTATACCCTTGGTGCTGTAGCTGTCCTCATCTTATAAACTGTCTATTTAATTATTTTACTTATGTAAATAATTATGATCCAAATTATAAATAGGTGTCATTCATCTGTGGACAAAGACCTTTTATTTAAAAAAAAAATCATTAAAAACGGGCCGGCAATAGCAACATGACAAAGGGGACAAAAATATTTTTTGAGCTTCAATATAAGGTCAGAAAACACGTGTTGAGACTTTATTAAAAAAAAATTATCTGGAAGGGGTTAAAATAGGTGCTGATATTTTTGTACAATCTAATTTCCACATATTCCTTTTTCATTATATTTATCAACCGCTCGCAACGCAGCGGGTAAAGAGCTAGTCAATTGATAAAATCGAAAGAAAGCAGATACGACTTTTAACTGCTAAGTCAAAAGTTGCACCACTCAAGAAACAAACTATACCCAGATTGGAATTGTTAGCAGCTCATTTATTTGCACAACTATTGGTCTCAAGAGTGACAAAAATTGTTAAACATGACATATCAAAGTCAAACAATTAAATTATTTATTATGACTTTTAACATAAGAATGAGGTTATTCAGAGGATATTCAGAGTTGTGAAGAAATGAGTGTTTTGACAAGTTATGGTGATCGAAGTCAGCTAGAAAACAGTAGAGTGTAGTTAGTTGATTTTTGATGAGAGGTTAAAAATATTGTAATTGTTTTGTATCACACAAAGGGCTAATAAAAAAGTATAATAAAAAGCTCTCTTTAAATACAGTGTTCCAGTGAACGACAAAATTGAACGACAATCTTCTCCTGCAAATTATATTAATTTATTTTACAGATTCAACAATAGTTTTGTCTTGGTTAAAGGTGGACCCTTGCAAATTAAAAACATTTGTCGCGAATAGAATTGCTAAAATATCAAAATTATCGGAACTTAATGCAAGCATGTCAAAAGTCACGATAATGCTGCTGATATTATATCTCGAGGCTAAGGGCCACGAGCATTGATTGAAAACAAAACATGGTTTAATGGTCCTGAATTTTTATACAAGTTCAATATGGAAGATAACTATTGCAGTGGTGATATTTCTGAGTTGGACTCATTACCAGAAATAAAATCCAACCCAATAAGCTTGAATACAACAGACGTAACACATTCTAGTGAAAATACTCAGCTCACATTCAATATTTTTGAAAAATATTCAACTTTCTGCAAATTGCAAAGAGTTGTAGCATACATTATCAGATTCAAAAACTGTACTTTGAAGAAAATTCCCATTACATCAAACGGTTTGTCAGTTTCTGCACTAAACGGAGCTTCTTTCATTCTAATACGATTGGCTCAACGCGAATCATTCGAGAAAGAGATCTCGAGCCTTGAGAATTCCAAACCCTTAAGTTGCCACAGTACAATATTGAGTTTGAATCCTTTCTTGGATTTTGAAAAAATATTACGTGTGGGTGGAGGACTGCAAAATTCAAAACTGAATTATGATCAGAAACACCAAATCATGTTGTCACACAAACATAAGTTAACAGATTTGATTGTTTTGGATGCTCATCTTAGATATCTGCACGCAGGCAGTCAAAATCTACTTTCTACGATACGTCTAAAATTTTGGCCCATCAAAGGTAAAAATACAGTTAAAAGGGCTTCTTAATGAGTTCATTATTTGTTATAGAGCAAATCCCAAACCTGTCAAATTTTTAATGGGTTCCTTGCCTGGAACACGTGTTATTCCTAGTCGTCCTTTCTTAAACTGCGGTGTGGATTACGCTAGTCCGATATATGTTAAAGAAGGGAGGTTGCGCAGAAGCAAGATTATTAAAACATTTCTGTGCATATTTGTATGTTTTACCACTCATGCAATCCATATCGAATTAGTTCCAGATTTGACGACGGATAGTTTTTTGAATGCTTTAAAGAGATTTTGCTTCCGCCGGGGTAAACCTTCAAACATTTATTCCGACAACGGATTAAATTTTGTTGGAGCAAATAATTACTTTATTGAACTTTATAATTTGATAAATGACAAAAAGCATAATGAGATTGTTTCAACATTTTTAGCTAACGATCAGATCAACTCGCATTTTATACCTGCGCGATCAGCTCACTTGGGCGGTTTATGGGAAGCTGCAGTTAAGAGTACGAAATTTCACCTTAAGCGGGTACTCGGGAATTCATCTCTTGATTTTTCAAATATGTACTCCCTTCTGGTTCAAATTGAGGCATGTTTGAATTCTCGACCACTGACTCAACTCTCTAATGATGTTAACGACTATGATCCTTTGACCTCTTCACATTTCCTAATAGGCGAGTCTCTATCATGTTCTCCAGAAGCTAACTTCATGGAAGTCAAAATATCAAGTTTGTCATTATGTCAAAGACTACAGCAATTTCATCAACAATTTTGAGAACGCTGGTCAAGAGAGTACTTGTCAAGCCTACAGGCACGGAGCAAGTGGAAGCAAACTATCCATGTCAATTTGAAGCTTGGATCCCTAGTCGTTCTGATGGAGAACAACCAACCCCCACTACGATGGCAAATGGCACGAGTCGTCGATCTTCATCCAGGAGCGGACAAGATAGTAAGAGTTATTTCCGTACGTCTTACTAATGGCAACATAATCAGAAGATCTGTGGCTCGAGTGTGCGTGTTACCAATTGACAACTCAGAATAAAGAAAATGACACTGATATCTGATAGTGAATTGTGTGAGGGCAGTTTTCGGAGTAAGCCGTATTTTTTATTTTTCGAAAAGTGAGACTTTTCAACGTGGCCGGCATGTTACTGCTTAAATCGTGGTTCAAGTCTGAACGCGGGCCGACGAGTGCAAAGAGAACAAGGGTGCCATGAATAACTGTCACTGGTGGAGAGTATTGTTGTTATATGACTTTGAAATTGATATAAATTTTTTTGAAAAGTTGCTCGAATATAAAAGTTAAACAATTTCTCATACGATTCATATCATTTCCCTACCAACGGTGGTCCTTCACATAATCAAAGCAACACACTGGATACATGCAAGTACCCGTAACTCTGATACGAAGGACACGTCTACTTGATATATTGGTAAAACCCGAACTAAAACACAAACTCATACTGGGAATTGATTTTTGGAAGGCAATGAATATTATCCCGGACCTTAAACAAGACGTATGGCATTTTGTGAACGATTCAAATCAAAATGTGGACATTCTTGCTATTCAAGATGAGAGGAAATTGAATGAGGACCAGTTGCTTGAACTAAACCAATTAGTCAAGGGTGAACTTTCGCTTAAGGAAGAAGGTCTTCGGTGTTGCAATGCTGCAGAGCTTACTATTGAACCTGGATTGAAGCCGATTAAACAACGTTTTTACCCCGTATCTCCATTCCAGCAGAATATCATCGACCTACAACAGGAGTGAATGTTTTCATTAGGAGTGGTGGAAAGATCTAAAAGTCCTTGGTCGAGCCCGGTTTTTTTGGCAAAAAAAAGATGGATCCTACAGATTTTGCATAGATTTCCGGAAGAACTAAAAAGGATGCGTACCCATTGCCATACGTTTCCGCGAATCTGGATAGACTCCATCATGCTCACTATCTTAGTTCGATCGATATCAAATCTGCCTTCTGGCAAGTGGAACTTAATAAGTCAGCAAAAGATTATACTGCATTTACAGTTCCTGGTCGTGGCCTATTTCAATTCAACAGAATGCCATTTGGGCTTACTAATGCACCTGCAACCTGGCAGAGAATTGTAGACACTGCCCTTGGAGCCGACTTGGAAGAAAACGTTTTGGTATATTTGGATGATATTATTTTCATCAGTAAAGATTTTGACGAACATTGCAGACTACTTGGTGTCCTGTTGGATCGATTGCGCGAAGCGGGACTGATTGTCTCTTTGGAAAAGTGCAACTTTTGCCTACCTGAACTACGTTATCTTGGATATATTTTTGATAAGTGTAGTGTCTCGTTGTCACCTTTATTCGTAACCATGGGGTATGTTCATTAATCAATACACGTGCCGTTACTACATTGTCTATCATCACAGTCGCTTACATCAGTCTTGTCTGTTAGAAGGTTGGAAGAGAAGAAGTCTGGCCTTTTGTTCACGAGAACCTTGTGATTCATATCAATGCGCGTTTGCGCCCTTGCTTCACAACGTTGCCACGACCTCACACCCCCTCACTTAGGTTAAAGTTATCCCTATTAAAATTGTAGGCTTGACTTTCAACTGTTTACAATGCATTATATTACACTACATACATTACAGTGACTTGTTCACAATTACGACATCTAAAGTATAATAACACATTGTACATTGTTTACAACAAGGTGTGTTGCTTACACTATTGACGTTTACAGTCCTTTCACGACATTTATGGACGTTCACACTCTTCTTCCCAGTTCTCTTCACGGTCCTGTCTACAGTCTTGTTCACGGTTCTCTCTGCAGTCCTCTTTACGGTCCTCTTTCCCTCACACATAGTTGCGTAGTTGTGCAGGTGTTTTCCGGAATCGGCTTGACTTTCGTTATTGCTCATTAGGCGTATTGTGCCTAAGAGGTTGTCCTTCCGTGCTATCGGCTTGCTGCTTCGACCTGTTAAACAAATTGTTCATTTCAGTGTTTTCATTTACACGAGTGTCTTGTTCGTCTGTCGAGTTGTCGCAACTGTCGTAATTTTGTTCGTCGTCTGATGAGTCGTCTTTTCTTTCTTGCATTCTTGAATGGGTCGTTACTTCTGTGATCGGCTCTTCTTCTTCATTAATGATGCGTTCATATGTTCGAGGTACATATACCGTTCTTGCATGATAGGGTTTTCTTAGTTCATCAGTTTCTTCTTGCATGAGACTACCTTTCCTGTGTATTTGGTTAGAGTGTCTTTTCCACGATTGATTATTGACTTGAGTTATAAAGGTTGACTTCCCAATCCGCTTCTTAATGGTCCCTTTTGTCCATTTCGGTTTGTTTGGTATACGATTATCCTTTACCATTACTTGTTCACCTGTTGCAAATTCAATTTTTCTTCCTTTCCGATAGTATCTCGCTTGATGGTTTTGAGCTTGTTGCAAGTTGCTAGCTACTTTTGCCATTGGGTTTCTCATTGAATTTCGTAACAAGTCAAATCTTGACGTCAATTTTCTTCGAAACATGATCTCGGCTAGTGATTTCTTGGTTGATGAGTGTTCTGCTTATCCATAATTTAGCAACAATTGTGCAATTATCGTTCGAGGCTTCTCTCTATTATTTCTTGTGTCGGTCATTGTTGTTTGAAATCTATGTTTGTATGTTTTCACCATGTTTTCTGCTTGTCCATTGCTTTGTGGATGGTACGTTGGTGTGGTAATATATTTTACTCCGTTTTCTCTGAAAAATATTTTTATATTTTCAGCAAGAAAATTGGTTCCATTGTCAGTAACTACAGTTTTCGGTGAACCAAATCTTGCGAAGCAGTCTCTGAATTTGTCTTCAGTTCCTGTTGATCTCATTGAATTGCAGGAAAATATTTCTGGATATTTACTGTAAGAATCAATTATAACCAAATAATATTTACGATTTATCTCCAAGTAATCTGCGTGTATACGTTGCCAAGTTTTTCTCTCTGGTTCCCATGGTGTGTATTCTGTCTTGGGTGGATTAGTCCGATGAGTAAGGCACGGTACACAAGATTTTACCATTTCTTCTATTTTTCTGTCTATGCCTGAAAACCATAAGTATCCACGAGCCATAGACTTGATTTTGCCGATTCCAAGGTGTGCTGACTTGTGTAGTTTTTCCAACAATTTTCCTTGCAGTCTTCCAGGTATCACCACTCTTTGTCCCCACAGAATGATATCTTGATCGAAAACAAGTTGATCCCTTTTGAGAAAATATGGTTCAACATCGTCCTGAATTTTACTCGGCCACCTGTTTTTTAAAATATAACGTTTCACTTTACTCGGTATTCTGTCTTTGCTTGTTTTTAATCTCACTTGTTTATTATCGATTGGCCATTCGTCACTGTTATTCACAAAATTTATAAAACTACCTTTTTCTTCACATTCATAATCACTCATTTTGACTGTCAATGGTGATCTTGATAAGTAATCTGCCATATGATTATCTTTCCCATTTATGTACTCTACCTTATAGTTGAATCCTGTTAAATACAATGCAATTCTCTGTAGTCGATTTGCAAAGGTGGTAGTTATTTGCTTGTGTTCTCCAAAAAGAGTTGTTAGCGGTTTATGGCAATCCATTCTTCGAAATTTTATGTCCCAAATATTCGATCTCCTCCTTGAAGAATTGACATTTATCCAATTTGGCAGTGAAACCAGCATCCTCCAATTTTTTGAGTACAGCATCTAAATTTGATAAATGTTCTTCCTCGTTGCTTCCTGTGAGAATAATATCGTCTGAAAAATTTATTACATTTCGATGCCCTGAAATAGTTGTTCTAAAAATGTTTGACATTTTGCACTGGCATATGATATTCCAAAAGGCATTCTCTTTGGAGCAAAAAGACCTTTGTTGGTACTCACAATTAATAATTTACTGGCTTCATCGTCCAATTCAAACTGGTTATATGCTTGTGAAAGATCAATTTTAGTAAACATCTTACCATTATGCAACTTCGAAAAAATGTTCTCAATAGTTGGTAAAGGGAAAATTACTTCTTCCAAGTATGGGTTTACTGTGGCTTTATAATCTCCACAAATACGGATTTTTCCATTGGCCTTCAACACAATTACTATTGGTGTCCCCCATTTGCTGCTGTCCACTGGTTCTAATATACCATGGTCTACCATTATCTGTAATTCTTTATTAACCTCAGCTTCATATGCAAACGGTACATTTCTGGATTTTCGATAAACTGGTTTGGCATCTGGTTTCGTCTGTAAAGATACTCTAGCATATTTATAGCGATCTAGCTTATCTCCGAACACAGTGTCTATATTTGTATATAATTCTTCGCACTGAAGGCTTTTGCACAATTGACACTTTATTAATTGACTTTGGACCTATACCAAAAATGTTCATAAAGTCACGACCACCTATTATTGGTCCACCATTGTCTACAATGTAAAATCTCACGTTCCTTTCCGTCCGTGTTGAGAAGCTGAGACATAACTTAGAAGGTGTTCATTTCAAGATTATCACGGATCATCATTCATTATTATGGCTTCACAATCTCAAGGATCCTCAAGGACGATTGGCACGGTGGGCTCTCAGACTTCAACCCTACGACTGTGAATTAATCCATCGAAAAGGAAAGGAACACATCGTACCAGATTTTCTATCAAGATCAGTTCCGGTATCGATCAATGCCATAGATCTCTTTGCTTCTGCAAAATTTCCTGATTTTTCAAATACAAGTGACGAATGGTACCATGACACGATTTCTAGAATAAAACAACAACCGTGGAAATTTCCTTCGTGGAGAATAGAGGATAATATGCTCTATAAATATATCAGAACTGCCACCTCTTACTTTTCAGCTACATCTTGATCTTGGAAACTTATTGTACCAAAAGATTGTAGAAGATTGATCCTCGGACGATGTCACGATATTCCAGCAGCAGGACACGTTGGGACATTCAAAACTTATTGGAAAGTTCATGAAGCAAATTATTGGCCGAAGATGAAGATCGACATCAACAACTACGTTAAATATTGTAAGATCTGTTCCCAAAATAAAGTCGAACAAAAACTACCCTGTGGATTAATGGAAAGCCGACCCAATATTAGTGAACCTTGGCAGTGTATCAGTCTAGATTATATAGGACCTTTTCCACGATCAAAATCAGAAAACACGCATGTTGTTGACCGATTATTTTAGCAAATATGTTGTTCTATTTTCCTCGCGAGCGGCCACAGCCAAGTCAAAAGACGAAGGTATATTTCTTATGTATGGTTCCCCTCAGACAATTATTTGGAACAATGGCGTTCAAATGAGGTCCAATGATTTCAAGTCTCGGTAGGAAAAGTATAAGGTGACAATATTGTATACACCTCATCACCATCCTAGGGCTGATCCCACTGAGAGAGTTAACCGAGTAGTTAAAACTATGCTGCGTTCAAATAAATCAAGGCAGCTAGAGCACGTAACCAACATCATTATAATTTGAGACGTCGACCTGCTCATTATGCAGTAGGGCAACTCGTTTGGAGGAAAAAGAAGTGTTTATCTGATGATGTCAAAAACTTCAGTGCCAAATTGGCACCTGAATACCTTGGGCCATTCATAATGAAGAAGAAAACCGGGTCTTGGACGTACGAGCTTGAAGATACGAACGGCAAAGGCACACGAGTTTAACATGTACAAGATCTGAAGCCTTATAATACTCCGGAAGATCAGAATTTCGACTCCATTCACCAAATATTTTGTCACCAAATTCAAAGTTCTAAAACTGTTTCTACCTGATTTTGACTACGCTCTACAGTGAGGGCGTTTTATTCCTGTTGTGATTTTCAGACAGTTGAACAGTGTTTGGGCTTACCGTGTATTTTTGCTTACCGTGTGTCTTATCATACCTTGATTTTCTGTTTTCTTTAGTTAGAATTGTCTGAGTTCACATTTTTCATCATTTCTTTTCACTTTTCATAGTTTTTCAAAAATTACTCTTATGGAAGGTAGTTTGTGTTAGGCATTGGATCAGCGTCAATTGGGTTAGAGTGACTTGATGGAAGATTTATTTTCATCGTTTGTATCAAGCTTTCACTTTATCCCGTTGATGACCTAGCAAGACTTGTAATAGCCTGTCGCCCTGAGTATTTTGACTTTGTTTTTTTTTTTGTTAACTTATCTTCATTGTTGAAAATCTTTCTTTTTACTTTTCTTACCGATTGTGACCTTACCTGGATGGTTAATTACCGATGTTGACTTTTAACCTACGTGGGTATTTCCTGATGTTGACTTTTGGTACATTTGGAACCATTTTCGCTCACCGAAAACGGGAGGATGGGCGTTGGGGGGCTATTGCTGGGGTGGTACTCCTAGTGGTGTGGGTTAGGGGTATTGAAACGTTCAAAGCTCCTTCACGACATGGACTCAAAGAGTTATGACTTCTGCGTTCCATCTCAGCCCCCTTTATCCGGTTATTCCCGATTTTGTCTTCCCTCTACTTCGGCGAGGCTATGGACCCTGTTTGGGAGGTTGTGCAGAATACCCTTACTCCGGGTGCGGGATGAGGTAGGACCCCTCTAAGTACTGGATTCCAGAGGACGTCGTGTTTTTCTTGCGGTGGTTCTCTTTGCGTAAAGTCATTTTGTTACTCCATGTGGAACTTATTTAATCCGTCAGTTTTCGAGGCCACCTCGTTTCTTTCGTTATGGAGCACTCATTAGCGTAGTACGTTAGAGTACAACCCGTGTAATGAGTTCGGTTAAACTCATTCCCTGTAGCTTGGTGAGTCTAAGGCACGGTGTATGATAAATAGGTGTTGTGACAAGCTGGCAAAACGTGTCTCGAAAGTGCTAACGCCGACCGTAGTAGTCAGATAGGACAGTGGGCTGAATAATTTTAAGACGAGAATCAATCAAAATGTTCCTGTGTTCATAGTATTTGATTAAAAACGTTTGAGTTGGTTGGTTTCAATCGAGTATATGTTGTATTAGGTAATTCTTACCAGAAATAAGGAATCAAGACCTCCAGAAAGGCTTGAGACAATACAAAAAAATCAAATATGGGTTATTTTGCAAATATTTGCAAACGCTGCCTGAACTGCTACTCTGACAACAAAAGTTTCTGATTAAAATTGGTAGCTGAGGAAATTTTTTATAAAATAGTCCTACTGGCAAGTTTTTAGCTCATATGGTTTTTGAGATTCATCTCCACGAAAATGCAAGTTGTTTTTTTTTAATTCAAGCGTTCACGCCGTCGTCGCCTGTGATTGTGTTTTACCGCCAGGCATAATATAAAAGGATTTGTTGTTTTTCATCTCTATAAGTGTGTAATTGTTCTTAGCCTGTTCCTGTTAGATGGTTTTACAGCTGATTTAATGAACATGGATGATGAAAACAATTTGAAAAACAAAATGATGAAATAATAAGACACTATACTGATCAAAAATAATATGTATATCTATTTATTTAAAAATTAAAGACAGTGTTTGATTTGAATGTACAGTTATGTCAAAGAAATATGTATCAAAAAAGTACTAATCTACTACATAATAGGTATGTTGTTTGACAAAATTGAATATCGAGTTTAATATAAAAGTAATTGTGAAAATTAATCAATCAACCAGAATCAAAATTAAAATAACTTTTACGTGATTTTTAAGTCTTTTGCAATCTGGACTTCTTCTTTTATTATCTAGAAAGCAATTATTATAAAATCCACCAATGCATAATAGTAACTAATTAATTAATTAATTGACTTAATAATTCATTAGGATATTTTGTGATGCTCGTGGATAATTTGTTACAAACATTTAACTGAAAACTGTAACATATGCATATTGCATACTCACCGTGTTACACTCGATTTCTAGAAAACGAACTATGCATTCCGGTTCAAAATGTTTTTCGCAGACACAATCCTTTCAAGTTAATTTTCTGTCTTTCCGAGGAATTTCTTTGTTATATTTTTTTAAATCGTTCTTTGGAATTGCGAATATCGAATATTTCTCCTACATGTATCGTACCCGTTTTTACAGTTCGGCACACAGCATTTTCATCCCATGATTTACTCGATATGTATAAACTTACACAAACCTTATTGTAATTGCGACAAATTTGTCGTTGACACGTCAAGGTGGGACTAATGTACATTCACAAATAAAATAATCAATAAATCAAGCATGATCAACTCGTTTTTTTTGGAAATTGCTGCGCCTACATCGCCCGCATAAATAACTGGAAAAAATATTTTGAGCCTACTTCAGTGCGTCCTTGTCGGACAATTTTGTCTCTGTTGCGTTCTTCTTATTTTACCAGTGCAAGGATTCTCTGGCAAGTGTTTGATCGTTTGTGGTAAAGGTGCGTTCTAAGTTTGGTGGATGATTTGAATGATAATTATTCATTCTTAATTCTTTCGCATTTTATTCATTTGCACGACTTATTTTGCTAAGAACAATATATTTTCTTGTGTGACTGGTCTCCATAAATATCTAGTTGGTAGGTATGGTGAAGAGGTTGGAAAATACTACGACTACTAACAATTTTTCTCGGGCAAAAAAAAAAACATTCTCTGGAGGAGGAAACTGTCAAAGGCCGGATTTAGATCAGGGAACTTTCCAGGAAATTAGAGAAGTATTTTCGAAGAAACTGGAAAGATCTGAAGATGATTTTCGGCACATTAAAGAAGATACCAGGCTTCAGGTGGATCTCAGAGGATCATCAGGGAAAACAATTCCGCAAAAAGCTAGTGAGAGCTTTGCTATTTAGGGAAGTGTGCAAAATGAAGCCATCCACTAACTGCGCTTCCACTGTAAAGACGATTTTATATCGGACATTTGAATCAAAAAAAGTTATTGAAATAAACAGAATGAGGATAGATCCAATGAAAAATTAGTCTATTGAAAGTGCCATTAAAAATTGTGGACTCTTGATTAACAAATGATAAACTACGCAATTCTGCAAAATGAAAAAGTATTTCAAAATTGAAAACACAAGCAAACGCTTGAAATATTGGGATAACATATATTTCCATGTTGTTCTAATAACCTACAATGATGGAACAATATAAAATATCCAAGTAGGCGGAGGGTTTTTGAATTTTGCATTCTCACTCAGTTTTTCATTCTGAACCACTTTCTAACATTTTGTCGTATATCCAATAGAAGAAGCACTTTACTAGTTAGAAAAATAGCTTCTAGTTTGATTTCCAAGACATAATTAGTTTTTCGAAACTGAATTTATGACACATATTAGTTTCTATGCAAGAAGGGCTGAACCCTTTTTCACCTATTGATTCGTTGATCCTGGGACATACTGTATACAGGGTGCCCCTCAACTGGTCAAGACTTCTAAAGCATATTGAGAAACCATAGATAAGTGATTTGAGATATAACACTGATGGCCGCGAATGCGTCTTTTCCAAAATACAGGGTGCTTTTTTTTTCGAGAGAAAAAATACACGCCTTTGTTTTTTGATTTTTTTTTCCGATATACTCATTCAATTTCCAATGAAAAAGGTCTCTTTAGTTTCTCTCTCCGACGATTAGGATAGTAGGACTTCCTACAGATCCCAAAACTGAAAATGTTTGGTTTACAACGCTTTCGAAGGACACAAGTAGTGATGGTTTTTATTTTTTTTACTCGAAAACGGTGCGTCGGAGAGAAAAAAGTCAAAAGAGCTTTATTGTTGAAAATCGGATGAAGTTTTAGAAAAAATATTATTGTGTGAATTTTTTTAAGAATGAGTTATTGTGTCTTCTTTGCTCTACCAAAAAAAAAAATATATTTTAATTCTTCATGATAATAAAGCATGATTTGGTTTGGTTTGCTTCGATCCGGATTTCTTATTCTCACATACCTACAGGTACTGCTCTTTTTCAAATAAACTGTGAAGTCACAAAAAACTCTCTCCACCCATTCCACAACTCACAACTGGTGAACAGGGTTATCCATTATATTTTGACCTCCGCGTACAGCACTTATTATGGCTGGGAAAAAGAAACTTTTAATACAAAAGTTTTATATTTTTTCACGTAGTATATTTTGGTAATAGCGGGAATGAAAAATCGACTATACAACATTGAAAAAATTTATAAAGTTTTATTTTTTTTAAATGGATTGGCCAAAATGATAGATCTTTTTTTCCTGATTGCAAATATATAATATATTATGTTGGCATTTGATAAAGTCGTTTTTGCGCTATTTTACATTACATTGATCTGGATTCTTCCGTTTCAGTCGAGGACAGTAAAATTTATTTTGACTTATTTTCCCAGTCGCTGTATTTGAATGAATCTGTTCCTTAAGTGACAAAAACCAAGAATGTTTGTCTGGCTAAAATTTCTGGATGCGTTCAATGTGACTTTTAACTTGAATAGCGCAAAATCGGTAAAACTAAATACCAGCATAGAGTATGTCCACGGATGGGGTTTACAAGTGGTGAAATGGACCAAAAAATGAAAGATAAGACAAAAATTAATTCCTGATAAAAGTTTCTGCTTCGTCTAAAACAGGAGCTACAATGAGAAAATTGATTTTTATTATACAGGGCGTCTCAAAAATGTAAAAAACATAAAATTAAACAAGAGCAAACAGTCATTTTTTGACCTGTTAACGGAAAATGCTAAATAAAAAACTTGCTTTAAATTTAGTCCTAACCCCGAATCCAAAATCCAGACTTACTGAAGGAAATTTGAATCTATGAAAATTCTAAAAAATTGAACAATTTTGCAAGTCAGCATTTTACTACTTCAATTTTGACCTTTATACCTACAACAACAACAGGAAATCATGTACAGGTAAAAAATCAATAATATGCGAGTGGTAAAATGCGGACTTGCAAAATTGATCAGTTTTTCAAAATTTTCATAGATTCAAATTTTCTTCAGTAAGTTCGAATTCAGGGTTAGTACAAAATTTAGAGCAAGTTTGTTATTTATCATGTCACTTTAACAGGCCAAAAAATGACTGTTTGCTCTTGTTTAATTTTATGTTTTTAAATTTTCCAGAACCTGTGTAATAAAAATCAATTTTCTCAACGTAGCTCCTATTTTTAGACCAAGCAAAAACTTTTATCAAGAATTACTTTTTGTCGTATCTTTCAATTTTTAGTCCATTTGTCCTCTTGTAAACCCTGTCCGTGGATATACTGTATATTTATCATATATTTTTGAAATCAGAGAAAAAAGATCTATCATTTAAATTGTTGAAGAAAAAAGGTTTCAGCTTTTCTTGGACAATATATTAAACATCAATATCAATTAGCCAACGTTTGGCAGCTGTTCCGTTGCATCATCAGGGCCAGATAATTAAAATTGCGCAATACATATAAAATAGTAAAATTGCGAGTGCATAGATAAGAGATATGGAGCTCCGTCGATTATTTAAAAAAAAATAACTTTAACAATGTTTTCAATGTAGTGGAGTCGATTTTTTATTTCCGCTATCACCAAAAGATACCCACCATGTGAAAAAACCTAAAACTTTTGTACTTACAGTTTTTTTCCACCACTCATAATAAGAGCTGTAGGTGAGGGTCAAAGTATAATGAATAACCCTGTAAATGTACTTGGGTCTTTTTCATAATATCCAACAAGGCACAAGTGACAAAGCCTTTCCACCCCCTTCTCCAAATATTTGAACTCCATTTTTTCCATGATATCTCGAGATCAGTATTGCATAACAACTCACTTATCTTTAATCCAGTTTTTATAAATAAGTTGGATTTTTTTTTCCACAGCGTTCGTGAAATCATTTTATAATAAGAGTCAGGAGGTTTTTTTGATCCGTGATCATTGATTAAAAGCAGGATATACCTACATTTTAAACTTGGCAAAATCACCTCAGTTACGCAAAAACATAATAAAAACACGGAAAACCAAACATTTTTCAAAACGTTACCGTAATACCTACCTATCTGAGTACAAAAACACATAGGTATTTTTATGTAAAAGAGCTCGAAAATCGGTACATCTAATAATAATTAAAAATTGATCTTTGCTATGGCTGTGGTCAAGCGGCTGTTTTAAAAGTGGAAGGGATTTGCTGAACCCCGCCTCTTGGTACCGCATAATGTTTTTCCCGCTCATCCTGGCCGGCAATACTACCCGGCGAGTCTGCAGAAAACGCACTCTTAATGCCGGTTAGGAATTCCACATAACATCTACGGAATTTCACTCTGGGTCTGGTGGGTCTGAGTCAGTGAGGGCTGTTGTGTTTTTTCGTGTGTTGTCCTTAGACCATGAACTTTTTGGGTCTTGGTTATTTTAGGTTGAGTTTTTTTTGCGCTTTTTGGCCCTGACCTTGAATTTTTCACTACAATTTATTTTTTTTTCCTCCTTAATTTCTTTTTTCCATGATGGTAACGATAATCGTCGGCCAATTTTTTTAGGAATTTTCCCTCCTATCTCAGGAGAGGGGGTGTCACGGTCATTTTCATTAATCATTCTCTATTCATTATTATTGTGATTATCTCTCTTGATTCAATGGTGATGCTGGTTTCACATAGGTAGTTCGTGATGCCATACACATACGTAGTGATAATACGCACCATCATACTGTCGTAAGAAGCGCAGTCATTCCATACCTAGTGGAGCTGTGCCTTGAAAGCGATACCTACCTTGATTTTGATATGGATTTTGATTCATTATTTCATCATTAATTCCCGATGAGATCGACGATAAAATGTTTCTGTTTGGTAAAGGTTTATTGGTTACACTTCGTTGGGTTGGATTTGTCTGCTTTATGGTTTATCGTTGTCATTTCGATTTCAGGAACCTCTTTGTTTTTTTTTCTGGTTTTGCTGTTAAAACGGAGAATCTATGTCTTTTCCGTTTTTTTTTAGCGACACTTCTCGTCTACTTTTGATCATTAATGGCCGTTTAGTTTGGTCTTGGTGTTTTTTCCATTTGCTTTTAGTGTTATGTGCTGAATTTCTTCCTGATATCAGTACCATTTGATGGGATTTGAAGCAGTGAAGAAGCTGATGTAGATATTTGCTGGCGATGTTTCTTGATTGTTGAGATGTTTCATGATTTGGTTGGTTCGGCAATCTACAATCTCGTAGGTGGGATTCGATTTGGAAAATCATCAAAGACGTCTTAATAAATATTTTCCCTAACAACATCAGGTATGCTACTTTCATTTCATGGACTTTTCTTTATTTCCGTCGTGATTCGGGAACTTTCACTATCACGTGTACCATTGTTGTACCTATCCAACGATTATACACTACACAGGATTGCTCAGTTACATTTAACGTACGTTTGGCAGTTTTGCATCGAGCGGAGAACGGCTGTGACGTCACCATTGGTTTGTTTATTTTTATTTAGCCGTTGATCGTGTGTGTTGTGTTGTGAATTTGTCCAATAGTTTCTGTTTTTCCAAGTACTTTCAATGTAGTTTGAGTTGGCGAAGATATACAAATACATATTTTATTCGTTTCGTTGTGTTAACGATTAAGGGTGTGTGACAATAATTCGATTTAGCAGAAGAAGGAGCATTTTGTTCACACGAAGGTAAATAAAATGGTCACTACTCTCTGAGCAAATAGGCTTTTCGTTTATTAATAATTAACTCCAGTGGTAGACATTATCTTAGTTCATTATGCCTGGGAGAATATGTGCCGTTGCAGTGAGAAAAAACAATCAATTAGCTTTAAAAAGCAAGGCTCAAGTAAAGTATTCCATTCTTTTCCAAAAGGCAAGGATTTAGTGTCTTCTACAATACAAAAAGAGTGGGTGCATCGCTGCAGAAGAAAAGACAAGTTTAATATAGATTTTTCGACAGTTTGCTCCGACCATTTTACAGTTAATGACTATGAAAGAGATTTACAGCATGAGTTATTGGGTAAGTAGGTACCTATATTACAAGTAGCTTTAAAACTACAAATCTTGAAAATTAAATTTTTGTATATAGAAATTAGGTAACGAGCTTTCTAAAATTGCAATTCCTGTACAAAGTAGACAATGTGTGGGGTCAGGTAGATATTTTTGAGGGTTTAAAAAATTCAACGCCTACCAAGACTTGGTCGTCACGACGCGTCGAAAATATAAATCGATCACAGAGATTTTGAAAACACGCGCATGCGAAAGTACATGCTATTATAAACTTTGTCATTTACTCAACTCATTTATCTCACTCATTTTTCAGTTATACAGTATCTCTCCGTAACTTGGTACCATATAGAAAACTTTTTCATTATTAGTTTTAAAAAAAAAATCAGGGATGGAACGGACTCCTATTGGACCGGACTACCGGACATCAAACTTCCGGCCAAGCTACCGGACAGGACTCCGGAAGTCCGGCGGCCGGACTTTTTAGGTGTTGTAAGTAAAGGAACTTTACTCTTGGGCGAAATCAACAATTTTTGAAAAAGCTCGTACATGACTTTAAAAAATTCATACCTGATTGATGCAGAACTTTTTATGAAGAATAAGTTTTTTTCCTATAATAATAGTATTTCTGTCTATATTATGATTCCAAGTTAGGGAGACATACTGTATAACTCAGAAATGAGTAAGATGAATGAGTTCAAGTAAATAACAAAAAAGTTTTTGAATAACATGTACTTCCGCATGCGCATGATCTCAAAATCCCTGCAATCGATTTATATTTTCGACGCGTCCCGTACCCAACTCTTGGTAGGCGTCGAATATCTTAAACCTCGAAAAATAGCTACTTGACCCCATACATTGACTACTTTTTACAGTAATTGAGTATCCTCTATTCGTTTCCGAGATATTGTCGTGCGTAGTTTCAAGTGAAAAACCCTGTATATTGACCTATATGCTAGCGGTGTTATCTACGGAGATATGAAAATTTTGTAAATATGAAAGTCTTGGATATTGATCTGAACTTTTCAAAAATCTTATCAAAAAAAACAAAAGACTATCAGAATGTCAATATTTTTTCACAAGTAGCATTTTTTTCAATGGAACCTCCTGTATATTATCAAATAGTTTGAAAGAGCTTATTTTCCTGACTTTAAAAATATACACTTTGATACCTTTCTGATTAGTCATTCAGAAGATATTAAGTTCAAATATGTTTAAAAATTGAAATTCACATCCCAGTTGGTATGGTAAAAATGATAAAATTGGGATTATATAGATTGAATCCATAAAAATGGAAATCAAATATCTTCCACTTCTAAATGTTATTCCAAATATTAATTATAAATTTGTGCAACTTCATCCATGGCAACCGGGATCTATATACTGTGAGGAAAATCTGGAAATTGCCCACCATACCTGGATCTATTAAAAAATCTGAACAGGACGATAGGTAAAGCGTCGGTCGTTGACATTATTCAAAAAAAGACCTTGTAAAAAAACTGCATCAATTGCATTTTGAGTTAAGGAAAACGGGATGATAAGGCCCGCATATTTTGTATGACAAACAAGCTGACAGAGCATGCAAAAAATTTGTATAATAATCAAAGTGAGTGTCAGTTGTCATAGGGTGAGTGGAAAAACAAATTTTTAGAATCATTTTAAACGCAAACAAGTATTTTTGCTAAATTGAAGGAATTTATTACCGTTGTTCAAGAAAGAAATCAAAATTCAGTGGATTTCTATCATAAAAAGTTTCTGTGGAATATTTGGGTGTTGAGATCTCAAAGGGGATTCAGAAACCATCTCCTAGGAAAATCGAAGCAGTACGATGTTTTTCAATTGTCCATCAAGCAAGACAATTTATTGGCTTGGCATCATATTTTCGAAAATATATTGAGAAGTTTGCACTCAAAGCCAAACCGTTGAGATCACTTCTCAAGAAATCTTCCAAGTGGACTTGTAATGCCAAGCAGGAAACAGCATTAAAAACATTGAAAGAAGAATTATCAGCACCACCAGTATTAGCAACGTACAACAGTGATGGAAACACAACTGCATACAGACACAAGTAAAGTGGGTATTGCCGGAGTGTTGTTGCAGAAACAAGAGAATGGTGTTTGGAAGCCTATTGCTTTTATGAGCCGACAAACCACTGATGCAGAAACAAGATACCATAGTTATGAGCTAGAAACTTTAGCCGTATATAAAGCGGTGATAAAATTTCGAAATTACGTATATGGCTAACATTTTGCTATTATAACGGACTGTAATGCTTCAAGACTAACCTGGACAAAGAAGGATCTTACTCCAAGAGTTGGAAGATGGTGACTTTCAATGCAAGAGTTTGATTTTGAAGTAATTCATCGACCGGGCACACAGATGCAGTATGTTGACGCTCTAAGTCCAAATCCAGTTATCATAAATGCAATCAACACCAACGATTGGATTATAGCAGTTCAAAGTCAAGACCCAGATATCTCTTTACTTCGGGATCAAATTTTAAACAGTGTTGCGGAAACAGGGGATTCCATGATTGAGGACAAAGTGTGTTAAATCATAAAAGAGAAACCCAAAATTTTAATTCCCACAGATATCAGGTGGCGAATAGCCAAAATGTTTCATGATGACAACGGACACTCAGGATGACAAAAAAACTTACCAGGCAGCTCAGGAAACTTACTGGTTTAAAGACATGCGCCAGTTTATGAAAAAGTTTGTGAGAAACTGTATTCCATGTATGATTGCTAAGCGACCAACGGGAAAACGTCAAGTGGAACTACATCCTATAGAGAAACAAAAACAACCTTTTCATACTTTACATTTAGATCATGTGGGGTCCTTTTGTAAAACTTCAGCAGGAAATACACACATCTTGAGTATCATTGATGTTCGTATGGTTAGAGGCTGTACCAGATACCAGCAGTAAATATGTCTGTCAAACTTTAGAACAACTAATTAAGTTGGTCTATGCTCCGGTTAGAGTGATAGCAGACAGACAGAGTGAGATTTGACTGTCAAGAATTCAAAAAATTTTGTGAAAAGTATAATATTCAGCATATCAAAAACGCGATTGCTTTTCCAAGAAGTAATGGACAAATTGAACGTCTGAATCGTACAGTTTTAGATGCATTGACAGCATGCATTTAGGATGAGCATGATGGATGGGATAAATATTTGATTCAGATTCAAAGAGGTATCAATAGTTCACGACATTCAACTACTGGTATGCCAACTAGGGTTTTGCTTTATGCTTTAAGACCAAATGCATCACAGGAAACTCGTCTCACCCAGCAACTAAATGAAAGTATTGAGGAACTAAGAATATCAGCGAAAAAAAGATGTGATTTAGTAGCGAAGAAAATGAAGTTACGTTATGACAAGAATAAAAGAAAACCCCAAAAATTTCAAAAAGGAGATTCAGTGCTGGTAGAGCGAACCGATTTGATTCGTGGCCTTAGTAGTGGGAAACTAGTTCCTAGATATATTGAACCAGTGAACATTGTTGATGTATTGGAAAATGACAGATACCGTGTAGTGTCATTTTCAAGAGATAGAAGACGATTCAAGGGGGTGGTGGCTAGTGATCGCTTAAGAAAGTTTACCCCGCAAACTGTTGATTAACCAACCACTTGGTTGAAATATGTTTTGTTATATTGAAGAGAATATATGGTTATTATTGATTTATTTTTAGTAGTAGTTATTAGTTACTTGATTGATGAGCCATCATTTAATGTATACTAGCCAGCAAGTAAGCAACCAGTAACTCATATTTCCATGTTTGTAATTCAAAAAGTAGTCTTGACTTCAAGATTTGGTTCGAGTCGACTGGAAGTTCAATATTCGAAATGTTAGACATGACATGAATTATCAAGCCAGAAGCTGTGAAAATTATGAGTGGTTCAGTATACCACGCAGATGAGTATTTGACAGTCCAGTGAACTGTGGGATGGTCCAGTGTACTGTCCGATAGTCCAGTGTACAATTATCAGAGTTGTGGTTCAGTGTACTGTAACAATGACAGTCCAGTGTATTGTCAGAATTATAGTTCAGTGTACTCTAAAGATAATAGCCCAGTGTACCATATAAAAAAAAAACAAAATAACAGTCGAGTGTACTGTCAGATAGTCCAGTGTACTATCACCTGTAAGTATTATAGTCCAGTGCACTATAATAATAATGGTCCGGTGCTGTATTATAGCGGAATTATAGTCCAGTGTGAGGAATACCGTCCCCTCTAATTATCATCAATCACACTGTCAGTTAAAATCAGTCAAATATAGTCTTTAACCCATATACCTAATGAACGACCTATATTACACTGATATGCAAATACTTTGCGAACATACTATATTATAAACGCGCATCATCATTGTATTGATTTTCTGTCACGTGATACGCGCGCAGGAGTTTGACGAGTGTACCGGTCAGCGAGAGAGGATGTATGATAGGGGCGTTGAAGGGCTGTGAAAAATTGTGATATAACGTGTTATTACAGGTCAGTAAAACGAACTCTATATTAATATTATATGTCTTGAAGATTGTCCTTATATTTCATTTATTCTGTGGTGTACAATTTGTCTTGTTTTGAATAACATATGAGTGTTTAAAATAAACCGTTTAATGCTGTACACGACTACGGGTCAAAAATGGACGACAAGTAGAAAAACTCAATAGTTACTCAAGTTTCCGCGCTGGGATTGTAGTTATAGTATGATTGAGGGTATGTGTGAGCCTTGATGAATCTACTAACATTTTCCTATACACCGTGACGGATGAATATTCAAACAAACAAGTAAACAAAAGTTAGAGATATTCTTCCTAAGACCCACACAGCGACTGAGTAGTTTTCCGCAACCCAGGGACCTCAGAAGTCTATAAAGGATCAGTAACAAACAACTCTTCAGTTTTGCTTGTAGGTATTGTGTTTTTGAAATGTGGAACTGCAATTTCGACGTGGAAAAACAGTAATTTATTGATTTCATTGAAAATACAAAACAGTTGTACAGCATGGTTCGGTTTCTGGATTTGCGATTGTGGGTTTCTCTGCCGTGCTCTTTCCGCACATGAATTCCAGGCTGAGTACGGCACTATTTTTCACTTTTTCATTCACATTTGTAATAAAGTAGGTGTATTACGAACGTTGCGTTTCAATTAACATCAATATCCTCAAATTTCCCTAATTTTGTACTTGTCGGGCGCATTCGAGGTAAGTACTTTTTTGAAAGGTGGAGTCATCACAACGTAGGTCCAACGTAGGTATTCGTCATGAACGTCATTAAACTTACCTCATTCAACTTTGTTGAACGAACCCGGGTATGTTATACTACAGATTTGGTGCCAGTGACCAGGATGCGCTTATTCGACAGACAATGTGGAAATTTGAGTGTGAGGGATGTTTTTTTTACGAGACACGGCATACATTCACATGTTTTTTTTTTTTTTCCTTTTGTTATTTTGATAACAAAATTATGTGTTTTGTTTGGGACTATTTACTGCTGGGTTAACGTGTATTACAGTAATGTCAAGTCCTGATGTACAAGAAGATTGGAATGCAATTGCAATGTCGAGCAATAAACCTGAAGGTCCAGATGCACATGGTAGGGGCGCGGACCACGTTTCGTCACAACCACCCGTGAGCAAAGTTAACCAAGACCAGGGAGCACTACCAACGGCCCATCCACCACCGACGTACAACAATCTAGGGATCCAGGACTTGGGAAAGTTGTTGAGTCATCAGACGGACTTGCTGTCCAACTTCATGCAACAGCAGAACCAAATCAATCAGAGTTTTCTCAGAGCCACATCTGGTGTCTTGGAGCGACTGCCACCAGTGCCACCCGGGAATGTCACCCCAGCACCACCATTGATTTATGGTAAACATGATAGACCTGTAATGGTACCTGCATCGACATCATCAGTAAGTGACGCAATAAACATTACTTTATAACCCAATGCCACTGACCATCATGTAACAAATAACTTAAGGGAAAATGAAAATTCAGGGGCGGAATGGAGAACCGTGGCATTAGCTCTAACTGCGCAATCTTTCCGAAATTCAACTGTCGAAAAACCAAATTTTCGTCCATCGGAGTCACAGAGTCCCGTGTTATTTCTACAGCGTTTGGATCGGTTTATGAAGGCTGTAGGAGCTTCACCTAAACAGTCTTTGGACATCGCGAAGGATTGTTTGTCCGGCCCAGCTTCGGAGTGGAGAGATATGACAGAGGTGGTTTGGAGCACGTTGGAACATTTCAAACGGGACTTTCTGACATTTTTTTGGTCTGAGGACAGGCAATATTCAGAGCGCGTGCGTCTAAGTAGTTCAAAGTACTCATCAGGCAAAAAGCTCACGTTAACCGAGTTTTTCTTAAGGCAAGTTAGGTCTTACCGACTATTTTCACCCCAAATACCCGATGCACATATCATTTCGTAAGTTATGAGGCAGTTCCCAGTACCTGTGCAGTCGTTATGGGCTACTGTTTCCGAACGTACCTTGCCTGTGGCCTTGGAATTTTAAGAAAGGCAGGTCTCTATCTTCGGCAAACACTCACGGAACTCCTTCAGCAATTACACTCCTGATCCTAAACCGGATACCGCTGTAGTAGCTCGTCATCTTCCTACCACACGTAATCATCGAATCAGCTGAAAATCTATTATCGTTCCGATCCATAAGTTCAAGTGTTACTTTGTTTATTTGTATAATCAAGTGTTGTTGCATTTTGTCCACTTTAAAAATGGGTTATTATTCTAGGTAATTAGCTGTAAGTTTTGTTAAGAGTAAGTTTTTTAAGAAAAAAATGTTCTGAATTTTGGTGTTATTTTCTAGTTGGTTGAAATGTTGGGAGATTGTCGCCCTCCTTGGTTCCGTTCTGTCGAAAATCTTCCAAAGGGGCGATCTGAGGAATACCGTCCCCTCTAATTATCATCAATCACACTGTCAGTTAAAATCAGTCAAATATAGTCGTTAACCCATATACCTAATGAACGACCTATATTACACTGATATGCAAATACTTTGTGAACATACTATATTATACACGCGCATCATCATTGTATTGATTTTCTGTCACGTGATACGCGCGCAGGAGTTTGACGAGTGTACCGGTCAGCGAGAGAGGATGTATGATAGGGGCGTTGAAGGGCTGTGAAAAATTGTGATATAACGTGTTATTCCAGGTCAGTAAAACGAACTCTATATTAATACTATATGTCTTGAAGATTGTCCTTATATTTCATTTATTCTGTGGTGTACAATTTGTTCTGTTTTGAATAACATGTGAGTGTTTAAAAGAAACCGTTTAATGCTGTACACGACTATGGGTCAAAAATGGACGACAAGTAGAAAAACGCAATAGTTACTTAAGTTTCCGCGCTGGGATTGTAGTTATAGTATGATTGAGGGTATGTGTGAGCCTTGATGAATCTACTAACATTTTCCTATTCACCGTGACGGATGAATATCCTAACAAACAAGTAAACAAAAGTTAGAGATATTCTTCCTAAGACCCACACAGTGGCTGAGTAGTTTTCCGCAACCCAGAGACCTCAGAAGTCTATAAAGGATCAGTAACAAACAACTCTTAAGTTTTGCTTGTAGGTATTGTGTTTTTGAAATGTGGAACTGCAATTTCGACGCGGAAGAACAGTAATTTATTGATTTCATTAAAAATACAAAACAGTTGTACAGCATGGTTCGGTTTTTGGAATTGCGATTGTGGGTTTCTCTGCCGTGCTCTTTCCCCACATGAATTCCAGGCTGAGTACGGCACTATTTTTCACTTTTTCATTCACATTTGTAATAAAGTAGGTGTATTACGAACTTTGCGTTTCAATTAACATCCCAATATCCTCAAATTTTCCTAATTTTGTACTTGTCGGGCGCATTCGAGGTAAGTAAATTTTTGGAAGGTGGAGTCATCACAACGTAGGTCCAACGTAGGTATTCGTCATGAACGTCATCAAACATATTCAAATTCAAATATCTCTCGAACGACTCATTAGAAAGTTATCAAACTATATATTTTTGAAGTTAAGAAAATAAGCTCTATCATAATATATGATAAAATGCAGGGGGTTTTATTGAAAAAAAAATCCTACTTGTGGAAAAATATTGACATTTCGAATAGTCTTTTGTTTTTTTTTTATAAGATTTTTGAACAGTTCAGATGAATACCTAAAACTTTCATATTAACAGATGGGCTTGAAAACCTTTTCTTTCAGATTCGATGCCGAGGACCTAATGAGCACCCAACTCCTTTAGCATCCATCTATCGCATTAGGATGATAATATTAGGCAAAAATCCAAGAGTTTTAGGGGCAAAGGTCAATACGAAAGTCCAATGTAATGACGAATTCATAACTCCAAAAGTTTTTGACAGAGTAAGTATCCAATTGTCTCGAGCGTAGAGTTTGGAGAAAACGCTAGGTTCATTTTCCAGTTCATCTTTTTCTTCGATAGAAGAGACTCCTGATTTATCTAGAAGTTCCCCATCGTCATACCAAAAGAAAAGTTATCCAGAGATGACAGAGGATGCGTTAGAGTACATAGCAGGTTGGCTTGCGAAAAAACATGAAGAAGCATTGCCGCACTTGGGAGACTTTACTTACAAACTAAAAAGTGATCACGTGTATCATGTTCCTTCTTGGGTGCAGCAACTGTCATTTCGCGGGCTTATAAAACCCTCTCGAAATTGGTTGGAACAGGTAGAGGAAGAAAATTGAAAAAGATTGTAAACTGAAACCGAATGTCTGTTTAAATTTCGTAGATGCTGTTTTTTATTCAATATCGTTCCAAGTGTTTCATTCTGATTTTATTTTTTAGTTTTAGATCGTTTGTTGACAAAAATAAAGCGTGACCAAATAATCGATTCTAATTAAAAATATTCCCATAGGTATATTTGTTCTGCATGATGTATTTTTGTTACTAAATAAATTAATGAATAAATCTTTCAGTATGCCAATGCATATGCCTAAGCCAGTTGGAATAACTAGGTACCTATATTATGTATTTTTTTTTCAATTTTGAAATTAATTTATTATAAATATAAAATTATTTGTTTTTGTTCTCTTCAATATAAAGACATGATTTTTTAATGTAACCCTACACCTGAATTTTGTTTGGAATCTAATTTGCATAAAGAGAATACCATATAAAGCATACGCGCTCTTTCTGTCAGCATCAATGGTGACGTCACAGCGAGTTTGACCTTGTGCCAGACAGATTCGGCTAACTGAGCAGTCCTTTGTAGTGTATAATCGTTGGTACCCACCTACATGGAAAAAAATGTGCATCAATTGACAACAACATCACTTTAGAGTAGGAAGCTCCATGTATAGAAATTGTTACAAGTTTCTGCGCCCCCTCGAAACTGGTCGCAGAACTAGGGGTGGAGTTTTCGCAATGCTAAAACGTTATTTTTTATCGTTACTTTAGAAGTCGCCGTTAAATTAAGCTTGGCAGGGAATTTTCGTATTATTTTTAGTTTATACTAGTTCAATATTTATGAACCCTTTGTTGCTTACATAAGAATAGCTAATAGTAACTCAAGTTATGGGATGCTGAACAACCCTTTCTATTGTATTGAATTTATCCTTAGTACTGCAATAATTTAGCTTAGTCAGCAATTGTTAGTTTATAAATACAGTAACCAGCTTTAGTCATTAGCTTTATCATGTCTAAACTCTTGAACCAGTAAGGTCTAGATGTTTCAAAGTTAACTTTTTCAAAATAAAATCTGTTTTTAAAAACCGTTCATCTGCGTCTCAACATTTATTTTGCATAGTCGGTAGGATTGGAAAACATATCCGACACACATCGCGGAGTAGTTCTGTCTCAACAGTTAATTGCCAATTCCGAAACAACGCAGTGGACGGTGAAAAAGTACGATTTGGGAGCCGTTGGTGAAAGACACACATCGCGGAAGCCAACAACCCCTTTTTGGTCGAGGACAAACATCGCCAAAGCCAAAAACAACCCCTTTTGGTGGAAGACACCCATCGCTGAAACGAAAAACAACCCCGTTGGTAAAGGACACACATCGCCGAAACCAGCAACCCTAGAGTTATATTCAAAGCACATGTTTACTACAGGAATGCAGATCGTGATTTTATTTTTGTAAGTACATTTTAATTATTAATGTGATTTCTGCTCTTTATTGATTTTTATCTTATGTCAAGATCTGATTCTGAAAGTGAAATTGAGGATATTATAAACAAATTCAATTTAACCAATTTATTTTTTAATCGAAGACAAGAAAATATTGATTCTCGAAGAAACAATCTTTCAAGAACCACAATGGAACAAGTAGTAGCACCTGAACCTGTTGTTAATTATCAATTACTGAAGTTATATGTTAATACTATTCCTGTTTTTGAAGAAAATCCTCATACATTACAGATTTCATCACTAGTTGTGCTAATTTTATAACGAATTTTCATAGAGAAGGAGATGAGATTCTCAATAATTTTATTATGCGAGCTATTATTGGAAAATTATCAGGTCGAGCCTCAAGTTTGATAGGTTCGCGAGTAAATGAACTTCTTTCATGGGAAGATGTTAAAAATGCGCTTCAATTGAGTTTTGGAGATCAAAAAAATTTAGATTGCCTAGTTCAGGATTTGATTGCATTAAGTCCTACTAAAAGTGAAACTCCTTATAATTTTGATATGAGATGCCAAGATGCACGTTCTTTAATTTTTTCATAACTAAACTCAGCAGGATTCACAAATGCTGAAAGAGTAATAAGATAAAGGAATTACTCTTCGTAATTAGCTTTAAAAACATTTGTGAGAAATTTAACAGGGCAACTTCAAAATAATATTCGATTGAGAGACCCTCAAACTCTAGAAAATGCAATGACATTAGTTATTGAGGAAGAAAATTTCATGTATAGTCAAAATCGTGGATATTCACTTAATTCACAACAATTTAAACCGAATCCACGAATAACCCCTTTTAATCAACAACAAAACGTAAGACCAATTAATTAATTACCAAAATAACATGAATAACGCAAATTTCCAAAGACAAGGTTTTAATCCGAATTTTCAACGAAACTTCAATCATGATTTTCAAAGACCACAAATGAATAATAATTTTCAAAGACAAAGTTTCAACCCCAGTTTTCACAGACCAAACTTCAATCATAATTTTCAAAAACCACAAATGAATAATAATTTTCAAAGACAAAATTTTGGATTTAATAGAAATCAATTTCAACCAAGTTATTCGCAACAGAGGAATTTTCAGAGACCAATTTTTAAGCCACCATCTCAAAATGTGAGACACAATCAATTTAATTCTAATCAGCCGGAACCAATGGACACATCATCTTTTTCAAGTTTTGTGAAAAGAAATCAACCCACAAATTTTGCGGAAATTAATTATCAAGAAAATGCGTCACTAGCAGATAACCCTGAGGTCAACTCTTATGACTCATTCATAGGAAACGGTAATGCTGACTCACAAAATGAAAACAGAAACCATTGTTCTGACAATGAACCATTGTCCCATGTAGATAACACTCATCCATATAATATGCATGATGGAAATTTAACCTTGGACAGTTTTCAGAACGAAAAGACTTGATACATTTAAATAATATTTCATCAACTTCACCACACATAATAATACCCCAACTCAACGCTGAGTTTTTGATTGATACTGGAAGTACAAAAAGTTTAATTTCTCCGAAAATTGTTGAAAAGTTTTATCCACACAGAATTTTAAATGAAGATTTTCAAATTGAAACAGCACACATGATAACTTTTCACGATAAAGTTATCGAAATTCCAATTTTTGACATTTTCAAAGTAAATGAATTTCACAAATTTTATATTTTTGAATTCAGTGAAAAGTACGATGGATTAATTGGTATTGATTAATTGAAACAACTCAAAGCAGTACTTGACATTGGTAAAAAAGAAATATTAACACCTTTGGTTAGAGTCCCAATTATCCAAAATGAAGTTCAAACACCAAAACGAAATAAAAATTTGAATGACAATTATTCTATTGAAATACCCCGAGAACAAATATGATCGTAAAACTACGAGTAAATTTGGAAAATGGTTTTGCTTTCTTTGACTATTTAAAATTTGGGAATTTAGTAGAAACTCCTCAAGCTGTTGTCAAAGTTAAAAATAATTTCGCATTTACTTCAATTTCTAATGGACGTGATGAATCAATCAGACTTCGAGTTCATAAACCCTTTGAAGTTGAAAGTTTAAATATCAATGAAGTACACTTTGTAGAAAGAAACAATTTTCCACAAGCACCTGAATTTGACAAAAATAAAGATAATACTTTGAAATCTAATTTGAAAAATCTAAGATTAGAACATTGCAATCTCGAAGAAAGAAAAGCTATAAGAGACCTTTGTTTTGAATTTAGAGATATTTTTCATTGTGATCAATTACCCTTGACTTTTACTAATCAAATACAACACCCTATCAGTTTAAGTGACGAAACAGCAATTTTTGCTAAGAGTTATCGATACCCAGAAATTCATAAAAAAGAAGTTAAAGATCAAATTTAAAAAATGCTAGAACAAGGAATTATTCAAAATTCAATTTCTCCTTGGTCAAGTCCTATTTGGATTGTTCCCAAAAAGCTAGATGCTTCAGGAAAAAGAAAATGGCGTCTTGTAATTGATTATCGTCAACTAAATGAAAAAACAATGAATGATAAATACCCCCTTCCAAATATAAGTGACATTTTAGATAAATTAGGCCGATGCCAATATTTTACAACATTGGACTTAGCAAGCGGTTTTCATCAGGTTGAAATGAAACCTTCCGATATACAAAAGACAGCATTTTCAACAGAAAACGGACATTATGAATTTAAAAGAATGCCTTTTGCATTAAAAAACGCACCATCAACTTTCCAACGAGTGATGGATAATATTCTGAGAGGTTTACAAAACGAAGAATGTTTAGTTTATCTTGACGATATTGTTATTTTTAGTACGTCTCTTTCCGAACATATGGACAGATTGAAAAAGGTTTTCAATCGTTTAAGACAAGCAAATTTTAAAATTCAATTGGACAAATCAGAATTTTTAAGAAAAGAAGTTAATTATTTAGGTCATGTTATTACGCCAAATGGAGTTAAGCCTAATCCAGATAAAATTGGTGCTATTAAAAAAATTTCCAATTCCAAAAACTCGAAAAGAAATCAAAAGTTTCCTTGGATTGGTAGGCTATTATAGGAAATTCATAAAAGATTTTGCCAAAGTCACCAAGCCAATGACTCAATGTTTAAAGAAAAATAATAAAGTAATTCATGATCAGAACTTCATAACATCTTTTGAAACTTGTAAAAATTTACTTTGCAACTCCCCAATTTTACAGTACCCCGATTTTTCAAAGTCATTTATTTTAACAACAGATGCATCAAACGTCGCCTTAGGTGCAGTCTTATCACAAGGTCAAGTCGGTTCGGACAAACCGATTGCGTTTGCATCTCGAACTTTGAATGAAAGTGAATCTAAATATAGTACTATCGAAAAGGAATTGCTAGCCATTGTATGGGCATGCAAATATTTTAGACCGTATTTGTTTGGTAGAAAATTCACAATTTACACTGACCATAGACCTCTAGTTTGGCTTTTTAATCTCCGTGAGCCTAATAGTAAACTCCTAAGGTGGAGATTAAAACTAGAAGAATTTGATTACGATATTGTATATAAAAAAGGAAAATTAAATGTTAACGCCGATTGTTTATCTAGAATTCAAATTAATCCTCTTGATACTGAATCAATGATTAATAATCCTGGAGATCCAGAAGACCAATTTGACTCACTTGACTATCTTAAAAGGATCACTGAAAGTTTTGAAACTTCTAAGTCTAGCGAACTAAATAAACCATCTACTAGTAAACATCAAATTGAAGATCCAAAAAAATAACAATCTTATCAGACGTTCAAATCAAACCACTCTTTCAAATTCAACAAGAAGACTCAAATTCTCAAATACAATACTCAGACTCAAATACACAACATTCTACATTCAATGAAACAACTAACACCGGAATAAAAATTTTAGACGAAATGATTAATAATAAAGTAAATGAAAATTTAATACTTGAATTTCTCAGAGATTACACAATCGCTGGAAAAGTCTATTGCATGTATTTTCATACTTTGGAATTATATACTCAGTTCAACGACGTCTACTTGAGACATTTCTCAGAAAAAGGTCCTAAACTAATTAGATGCACAAAGATGGTAAACACAATAACTGATTTAGAAGAACAAATAATTTTGACTAAAAACCATCATGAAGGCAAAAGTAATCACAGAGGTATCAATGAAACTCTTGAATATCTCAAAAGAAACTATTATTGGATAGGAATGAAAAATACAGTGACAAAATTCATAAACTCTTGTGATATTTGTCAACGTGCTAAGTATGCAAGGAAAAATCCATACACCCCTATTATGCTGACTGAAACACCCTCGAAACCTTTTCAAATAGTTCACATTGATGTTTTCTATTACGACAATCGTAGTTATCTAACTCTTGTCGATGCCTTTACAAAATTTGGACAAGCCATTGAAATACCTGGTAAGAACGCAATCAGTATTTCAAATGCATTAAATAAGTATTTTAGTTTTTGTGATATTCCCGAAAAATTAGTTATTGATAATGGAACCGAATTCAATAATGAAACAGTGAAGGAAATTCTAAATTTACATAGGATTAAAATTCACTTCACAACCCCACAACATCATGAATGAAACAGTATAGTTGAACGTTTTCATTCCACTCTCATTGAACATTTGAGCATATAGAATATGCAATTATTGCATATAACAACTCCATCCACAGTTCAACAAAATACACCCCTTTCGAATTAACCCATGGACATACTAATTCACGTGACCCAAATGACATTTTTGCTTTAAAGGATTTTTTCACAGACTACGCGGAAAATCATAAAATAAGTTACAACGCGTCTATCAAAAAGTCAAGGAAAATCTTGAAAATCAAAAACAAAAACTTGTTTTTAAACGTAACATCCACGGTGAAGAGAATAAAGATTTTCATATGGGCCAAATAGTTTTTAAACAAAACCCTTCTTTAAGAAGCAAGAAGAACAATAAATTTCTTGGTCCTTATGTTATCACTGAAATTCTAGAAAGAAATCGTGTTGAAATTTCCCGAAAAAACAACGAAAACAAAAAGGAAATTGTTCATATTAAAGAATTAAGGAAACCTCCTCTTGTTTCAGATTCTTCGTCGGAACACTCGGAGAATTAACAAGTCCTGAATTCAACGACCTCAAAAACAATCCAGGTCTACTTCCTTTAAAAATTGGCAATGCACAAAACACGGTTTATTCATGGTCGTTCATCCAAATTTTTGACATTCAACCTAACAAGACAATTTAGAAATATTCAAACTCAATTTAGACGAATTAAAAATGCTCTAGACAAAAACACTACAATAGCAAAAAGTTACAAGGAAAAATTTGATAACTACTACACGATAGCTACATCTTTTGAAAACAGAATATTGATTCAAATAGAACAACTGAACCCTACAACAACCATCAGGAAAAAACGAGGCCTAATTAATGGTTTAGGCTCTGTACTCAAATCAATAACTGGTAATCTAGATCAAAATGATGCTGAACGTTTTGAATCAGTTATCAAAAAATTGTCATCAAACCAACAAGACATTAACTCCGTAGTCAAAAATCAAATGTCACTTTTTAAAGAGTCGATTGAAATATTTCAAAGTAACATCAGAAATCTATCGAGAAATGAAATTCAATTGAAACTCCGCATTGATAAAATTGAGGATACACTTCACAAAATTCATGTGACAAACCTATCAACTCATTACTATTTTTACGCCGAGATGATAGTCTCCCAAATAATAGCGGAATTTCAAATACTCTATGACATAGGGTCAAATAAAATACCTTTTGATCCAAAACCAGAAAACATTTTACTTTTTGAAAAAATAATGTAAATTAAAAGTTACAGCAAGAAATCCAAAATTGTTCTAATCATTGAAGTTCCAATTGTTGAAAATGAAAATTATTATTATTCTCATTTGTATCCATTGCCAGTTCAAAAGAATGATTCATTTGAAATGATCATCCCTCAAGCAAAATTTCTAATTTTAAATGAGCAGAATCACATTTTCATTATTAGTCCGTGTAAAGAGATCATTCCTGTAGAATTTATTTGCCACGAATTAACTCCTGAGAAAACTCCTGAGGATCCACCATGTTAACTACAGTTATTGAAGTATTCAAAACAAGTTACAAACTGTCATGTAACAGCAGTCCAAATTCAACGCCTGAAAGTGCAGAAAATCGAAGAAAACAAGTGGATCATCTTCAGTCCTTCAACAACGGTTGCAACCCAGAAATGCGGCAAGAACTTCGAAAATGTGCCTCTTCAGGGAACCTACTTACTAGAAATGGACAATAAATGTGAAGTGCGGTTAAAAAATTTCATCATTCAAACCTTTCGAAATTCAAAAACGGAGTTCAAAAATATTGAACTTCCAAAAATTAACTTCGAAAATTTTACCAGTGCTGTAACTACGTCAAAACCTCTGAAATTGGACAACATCAACTTAAGTGAAATTAGTGCGATAGAAAGTGCCTTAAAAGACAATATTCGAAAATTAGACACTATCGAACCGGACTCTTTCACTTTTGAAACTATTAATGGCTGGACTCTTGTATTGTACCTTATTATTGGAATTATGGTTTTTGTACTTGGGATTAAGATTTACAGAAAAAACCTGAAGTTCACGAAAACCCTCCAAAAGACAATCAAACAACCCGATTGTGACATCAGCAGCCTACACTCACTTGAAGCCACGGTACCAAAAAATTCTGTGCCAAACCTCAGAATTTTCCACTAAGGGCGGAGGAGTTATGGGATGCTGAACAACCCTTTCTATTGTATTGAATTTATCCCTAGTACTGCAATAATTTAGCTTAGTCAGCAATTGTTAGTTTATAAATACAGTAACCAGCTTTAGTCATTAGCTTTATCATGTCTAAACTCGTGAACCAGTAAGGTCTAGATGTTTTAAAGTTCACTTTTCCAAAATAAAATCTTTTTTTAAAAACCGTTCATCTGCGTCTCAACATTTATTTCTCATGTTTGCTTTAATTCGATTATACTGGTTCAATTTGATATGCAATAATTTCAAAAAATGCATCCAGGTAATTTTATTCTGTTTTCTAAGCGAGGACCAAGGTTAATTGATATGTAGAGGTTGCGCCGTAACTAGGGAATCAAAAATCCACGAACGATAAACCGAATCGATCCCGTCACCGATCTCCATTATTGACATTCCTGTCATCGGTGTGTCATCTTAATGTCATAACATGTCCGTATTCCAGGGTCTTGAAACCTTTTTTACTCAGTGTCGGCCTTTTTTAAACGTGTTTGAGGGTAAGTTATTACACAGCTTTTGGTATACAGTGAAACATCGTCTTATTATCAAGTGTGAACCATATTCTATCTTGTTTTAGATGTGTATTTGAATTTCAGAACCAAATCGGAGCCGACTGACGTCATTTTTGTCTGGATTGTGATTCGTCCGAAACCAGAACGTATAACGACGCAACCTTATTACTATCAATTAACCTTGAGCGAGGACCGATTTTTGAAGAAATTTGTATAACTCCGATTTTATTTTCAGGTTTAGAAACTGAAGGTTCCAAATATGTTTATAAAATTATGCTATAATTGCATACATATTTTGCTTGTTCTAATTTCAACATTTGATAGCAACATAGGGACAGGGTTATCTATTATATTTTGACCCCCTCCCACAGCTCCTATTCTGAGTGGTAAAAAAAACTTTAAATACAAAAGTTTTAGGTTTTTTCACGTAGTATCTTTTAGTGCATGATAGCGGAAACGAAAAATTTACTTTATAAAATAGAAAAAAATGATCAAGTAATATATTTTTTAAATGGAACATAGGTACTGTACTGTTTCTTCTGATTCAAAATATATAATATGTTGGTATTTGGTTCAGTCGATTCTGCGCTATTCAAGATTCAAGTTCAAAGTTACATTCAATCCATCCAGAAATCTTAGCCAGACTCGAAAACTTACTAATAAAGTTGTTCCAATACCAATCAGAACTCAAAAACACAAAAAACCATCAAACACCATAAGCACCGTAAATACAAATGGCTGATGCGGATCATAGAGATAGTGATAAATTGATGATGCTGATGCTAGTGATACTGCCTGGTTTACATTGAATTAAATTTCAAAATGGAACTGTCAAATTTTCGCTTGGCAAACGGGAATCATATGGTACCATCTACATTGAATTGAGCGTGAGCTTGACTTTGAACACAAATAGAATGTGAATGTTGGCATATGATTTTTGTTTGCCAAGCGGGAATTTGACAGTTCCACTTCGAAATGAAATTCATGTGGAGCTCACATGATGCTCCTACGCGGATGACGCTGGCAGCTGTCAATTCGAACATCTAGGTACTACATTCTACAGTTTTCTGTCTTTTTGAATGCCCGGTGGCGCCTCTATAAACTGGTCGCAGAAGCTATTTCATGTTCTCTCTCCGCCATTTGACTTGAAGCTCTAAAGGGCGATTCTTTGTGTATCACATTCCTGATCAGACAAGTAGACGAATTTGTCCAACTATTGCGCTGTAAACACGATTTGCCGTAACTGGTTATTTTGGAATATTGCCGATTAGCCCTCTGTTCAAGGTAAAGTATCTTTAACCTGTATCAATTTTGTCTAATTCAATCTACGACTTGTAGGGTTCTTTCTTCTGCCAGTTGGTCTAGTTATCATAGTTAATTCGTTGATTTACCACCTTATTTCCTGCTACCTACCAACACTACAATCTGATTTTGAGTATTGACCTTGATAACCTTGTGAGCTGGTTGTAACGGAATAGCAGAAATTGTGACAGATCCCTGACAAAATCCTAGATACCAGACCGCTTTGGAAAATTGTGATAGCCTGGATACAGCGCAAGTTTTTAACGATTTTTTTCTTATTTTTTAAATATTTTGAACTCTTTCCAATCAACTTGATCACACTCATTCAATTCAATTTATTGTAAAGATATCTGCACTCAAATTAATCCATGCAATGTGGTTTCGGATGGAAAACTATGAAAATAAACATAGGGGGCATCGAAAACGCCGTTGTCACGGTAATTTTGACAAGTGTCTCGATGTTCAATGATTCTTATAAAAAAAATAGAAATTAAATTGAAAAAAAAACAATTTTCAAAAATATAAAATAAGATTTTTCTAATCAAGAAACATTGAGCATTCAAGCTAATGTCAAAATTACCATGATAAAGCCGTTTTCAAAGCCCCTTATATTAAACTCAAAATTTTCCATTTGAAACCACATTGCTTCGATTACTTCAAGTTCAAATATCTTGAAAAACGTAGCTTCTAGCCACTTTTACAAGGTATACCTTTTTCATGTGAATATGATGAAAATATCAATTTTTCAACTTCAAAATAATGTACGAGTGCGTGCAAAGAAGTTATGACTATTTGAGTAAGTGAAAAGGTGTATACGTGCTACAAATAAGAGCAATTCCATGCTCAGATTTCAATTTTTAATAATAATAATATTCCACTTATCAAGCAGAGCTATATACAGGGTGTCCCAACGATAGAGTAAAGTAGGTTTTATCATAAAGGATATGAAAAATATCAATATCAATATGCGTCACAGGTTAGGGGTGTAAATAGCGCACATTCTGAAAATATTTGGAAACATACAGGGTGCGTCACAAAAGTATGGCACGAAAAAGTATGATTTTTTTAAATGGAACCCCCTGTATATTGATTGATATTTCAATTCTTTCTTCAATTTGGAACAAAAATTGTGATACAACTAATGTTCCTAAATTCAACCGTTATCGAGATATCGCGTTTTAAAAATGGCATTTTTGCAACTTTGACATGCTATAAAACTCAAACTATTCAAGTTAGAGGAAAATGGTTTGCACTTTCCTATCTTAACTTTTCAAGAGCTCTTCTGTCATTTGGATAGAAGGTAACGTCAACTGTCAACTTTTTTCAGCACATTTTGACATTTTTTCACAATAATCGATTTAATCTCCTTGAATAGCTTTTGAAAAGTTAAGACAGGAATGTGCAATCCATTTTTCTCTAACTTGAATAGTTTGAGTTTTATAGCATGTCAAAGTTGTAAAAAGGCCATTTTTAAAACGCGATATCTCGATAACGGTTGAATTTAGGAACATTAGTTGAATCACAATTTTTGTTCCAAATTGAAGAAAGAATTGAAATATCAATTAATATACAGGGGGTTCCATTTAAAAAAATCATACTTTTTCGTGCCATACTTTTGTGACGCACCCTGTGTGTTTCCAAATATTTTCAGAATGTGCGCTATTCACCCCCCCTCAACTTGTGACGCATATTGATATTGATATTTTTCATATCCTATATGATAAAACCTACTTTACTCTATCGTTGGGACACCCTGTACAATTCACAAATCAAAAAATGAATCAATAAATATGGGCTGAATAAAGGCCAACTACTTATCGTAGATGCTAGCGGCGAAAAAATTTATCACATAAACGGCCAAGAGAAAATCCCGGAAAATATTTTCAAGTTTCTGAAATGGTCGCTAGGGGGCGTAACAACCAACACCAAGTAGAAAAATAGGATTTTTATAGAATTTTGTTCAATAAAAATATACCGATAATATTATTTTCATTTTCACTGACTATTTACCTACACTTTTTGTCTAAAACATTTTTTTCTATCTATCAAAATAAAGTGGTGGGGGATGTTAAATTATTTTTTTAAACAAACGAAGATTTCTCCTGTTCCGCTCGACCAATTTTAATGAATTTGAGCTCATATGAAAGAGCACTCTGCACTACAAAATGCTTATTTGCTTTTGAAATTGTTACCTCCGCCTCCGCCGCTAGATGGCGTCAACTAAAATGGTGTATTTTTGAGTTTTTTTCAAAAAAATAAAATGTTATGGTATATTCATTTTTATATATTTTAAAAGAAAATACATTTTCTATTGAAAAATTTGAAAAAAAAAAAAAAAAAAAAAATTTCTTCTTTTTTGTTGTTTTAGAAAAATGTATCCTCTTTAAAAATATATAGAAATCAATACACCATCTCATTTGATTTTTTTTTTGGAAAAAACTCAAATAGTCGGTAAATATGAAAATAATATCAAGGATGTATTTTCATTGGGCAAAATTCTATTAAAATCCTATTTTTTTACTTGGTGTTGGTTGTTACGCCCCCTAGTGACCATATCAGAAACTTGAAAATGTTTTCCAGGATTTTCCCATGGCCGTTTTAGTGATAAGTTTTTTTACCGCAAGCTTCTACGATTGAAAGTTTTCCAAATACAGAACCTCGCATTCTTAGTTGCCCACCCTGTACATGAGTGTGAAAGAAAACAAAACAAAAAACTTACACTTTAAAACATTCATAAGTTGAAGCAAAAAAGATAAAATGAATATTAAGTACAAGTAGCGTGCATAGAGACAATTACATGTTGATCACATATGATTTTAGGCATTTCTTAAAGATACATATATGGAGTTTCAAAGTTTTTAAGTTCATTTGGAAATTTATCAAATTGAGCGAGTCATTTATAGAATAGACTGTTTTTGTCTTCACTAAGCGACTAGTCGGCACATAAAAATCTGTTACATTACGGGTGTTATAGACATGCATATCACCATTGGAAAAAGAATCAATATAAAACGCTTACCTCAATACATTTGCCCATGCAAAGTTTGCGTGACTGTGCTGCCTTAGCGGTGGAGTCAAGGAAACAATATTTTCTGGCTTAGCTGTTAAAATTGCTGATTTTGTGATAATTACTATTATACCATTTTTAACAGACATTTTATATTCGCTGTATAATAGATACTCACCAACTATTTATGTTCAGTAAGTATTTATTATACAGGAATATAACAATAAAACAAATTGAACGTTTAATTAGTGTATTTATTGAATGTTTTGATCAACATATATAGGTACAGGCTGGATCGGAAAAGTTAATTAATTATTTTTAAGGCACTGATGCGATAGTTCACGAAAATATCTTAAAATTACTTTCAACCAAAGTATTGCACATGTTTTTTTATTTCAACGAGTTTTAACATCATAATAATGGTGCAATCAGCTGTATTATTTTGAACTTTCACACGATTCAACACAATAAAATATGTTCTCAATAATACACAATCCACTATACACAGATTCGCCCATGGACTTTGACACTTTGACGAACAGGGAAAGACGGAATATTGACATTATTGACCGATGATGGTTGACGCATGTCAATGATTGCGATTGGAGCGCATAGCGGTGGAGTCAAGGAACTAAAAATGGGTAGTGGAAGAATTAAATGGAGTCGACCTTCTATATTTGATTCTCTTTTCGATGCATCTCACTCACAAGCCTCAGTTCATCGCATAGATACCATTTTCGGAACCAAATTATTTTTTATTTTGTATATGAAGACAAATGTTTTGAACATAACCAACTGTTTTAAACTCAATAATTCTGAGGTGTCTAACATTTACTGGATAGGTGGATACATGTTACAACATAAAATGGTACGCAGAGAACGGGTTTGAATTTTAGTAGTAGGTTTACATTTTCTTGATTTAAATTGTAAAATATTCTAGAGCAATACTCTAAATGTGGTGCGATCATTGACTTATATAAAAGAAACTTTATATGCATTGGCAAGTTTTTACCGATTCGTTGCAAAAAGTATATTTTTCTTGCCTTTTTCACGGCAACTTAAATTACACTATCGGACAAAAGTGAAGCAACTCATATGATAAATTCAGATATTTAAATATTGAAAATAAAATAAATAAATCTGAAAATCATCAGTCATCTATTTTAAAGCCCCATAGTAAGATGCCTTTATAAGCAAAATATGGTTGTTCTTAATTGTCAATTTTTTTAGTAGGTGATAATTAATTTCAAGAATACACGTTTTTGCAACGACAAAAGTAAAGCAACTTTTAAAAGATCTAATTTTTATTTAACTTTAACAAAAGAAATGGGGCTAATAGGTCACAACAACATAAAAATAATGTCTTGATAATTAATTTGATAACCATTGTTAGCTATAACTTTTTGGCAACGACGCGGCATAGATGAAATAAACTCTTGGATAGTAGTGTCCGGCATATTCGTCCACACTTCGTTAATTTTATCGATTAATGACTGTTTATTTGGAAATCTTGTAATGCGAATACAACGTCCCACTTCTTGCCATAAATTCGCTATAGGGTTAAGGTCCGGGGATTGCGCAGGCCACTTGAGAACCCGAACATTATTCTCCTGAAACCATTCTTGAACCAGGCGCGATGAATGCTTTGGGTCATTGTCATGTTGATACACAAATCGCAAAGGCATTTCCCATTCAGCATAGGGCAACATAACGTTTTCGAGTATATCCCTGTACACCAATCGATTCATTATTGCATCTATGAAATATAATGGACCTACTTTACTCCACGAAAAACAACCCCATAGAAATACACTGCCTTTTCCGTGCTTAATTGTTGGAGTAACGTACTTTGGGTCAAATCTTTTATTAACCGGACGTCTTACCCGCTTCATCCCGTCAGAATTAAAAATTTTGTAGCGTGTTTCGTCGCTGAATAGTACATTTTTCCAGTCCTGCACTCTCCAGTTCAAATGATGTCGTGCAAATGCAAGCCTGGCAAGGCGATTTCTTTCAGAAATCAACCGTTTCTTGGCTGGACGTCTGCTGTAGAGTTTTGCATCAACTAATCGACGCTGAACAGTTCTCGCACTAACATCCAGTTCGGGAATTTCGGAAATTATTCTTGGTCTTGATAGCCACGGATCATTTTGACAAATTCTTTTGATTCGTTTATCCATCACAAATGTAGTTTTCCTGGGTCTACCTGATTTTGGCATTTGTTCTACATGTCCTCGTTCATTATAACGTGAAATGATTTTTGACACACTGTATTTGGTCAACTCAAACTGCGTGGAAATAGCAATTTGAGGCTTGCCTGCTAAATAGGCATTGATGACCATTTGTTTCAACTCCGTTGAGATGGATTTTCCTTTTGGCATATTTATTTCTACGAAAATATAAAATGTAAAGCTCAAGTAAGCTGGATAAAAGAAATTTCTCATTTACCTTGGTTGTAAAACTTTGTTTCTTATGCGTATTCAAAGAGTTGCTGTACTTTTGTCGCACTAATAAAGCGTAACGTTGGAATAAATTGACACAAACTTCCTTAGCGATCATTTGGAAACAATCTCATTTTGCCATGACAACAGCCTACTAAGACTCTTTAACCTCCATGATTTTCACGTTGCATTGGTAATCAATAATAATTTGATAATTCGAATATTCGATTTTGTGATAAGAGTTGCTTCACTTTTGTCCGAAAGTGTACATGTCGATCAAACTAGAGACTATCATCCAACATCACACCCAAATATTTGATTACTTCCACTCTTCCGATTGGTTGACTATCCAAGAGTATGTCAATTGTGTTATCTAATTCTGTTAGCATATTGAGGTTCACGTCAAACAACCCCCATATACCAAATTTCATCAATATAGCCTGATTATTTCGAAATTTATTCAAATAAATCAAAAATTAAAATTCGACGTTGACTCCCTGTGTCCTTGTTAGTTAATATAAACTTTCGGAATAGACAAGTTCGGGTCGATCGCAATATTTTTGTGTGATGAATCTGCTGTTACTGTATGTCCCATTGCTTCTGGTCCACCCTGTATAACCGAACATGGCGCGGTCCAAATAGCAACCCTCTACAGATTAATAAACAAGAACAGATGAGACTACTTATTCATTAAAACTATCCAAGGCCTCGCCGTTGCCAACATCTACGTCCATAAGAGCAATAAGAGAAAGTGAATGAGACAGAGGAGTGGGGTTAGACTGCGACTAAGTGGGCGTCCATAACGGAGCTCAGCGCCTCGCTCCGACCCTGGTCTGGGAGTGATGCCTACCGTACCTTTATAACTAAATAAATTCATGTATTTTAATGTATGCGGCCTAGGTGCCCCGGTGGTCTAGTGGTTTGAAGCGTTAGTGAGCGTCCATAACGGAGCTCAGCGCCTCGCTCCGACCCGAGTCTAGGACTGACGTCCACCGTATCTAACTAGATAAACCCATGTATTCAATGTATGCGGCCACAACAAAGCACCAACCTCCGCTCGAAGCCAGGTATCGTACCTGACCCTGGAAACCGATATTCAAGTCAGTATTTTTCTGATGCTTGACCCGAGATCATCGTAGCGAATTATCAGGGACAAGGAGAAGTTGATTCCAGCTGTGTTGATCAGAAAGCATCTTTGAAACAAAAAAAATATAAAGAAAAGAAAGAAGGGAGTTTTCGTGGCGTAGGGACAGAAAGGGAAATGAGAAAAGTTGGCACCAGGCGGGATTTGAACCCACGACAACGTGTGTGTGACAACGTCGTGGGTTCAAATCCCGCCTGGTGCCAACTTTTCTCATTTCCCTTTCTGTCCCCACGCCACGAAAACTCCCTTCTTTACATTATTTGGACAAAGAAACTTCCCTTACATTTACAAACATTTCACCATAATTGAGTAGTTTTGAACAAAGTATGGAAAGAAATAGCGGTAGAATTCAAAGTATCAGATGAGTCCATATTTTTAATTTGACCTGGACTGTTTCATTCACTTGTAAACTTCTCTACATACGGAAGACAACTGAGTTGTGCCAAAAATAAATGGGTGATTACTAATTTCAAGAAAAAAATCCCTCTGTGGTGCACGAATCAGTCCAGCTCCCGGCTCCTCGTTATGGCGAGTCATGAGCGAGGGTCGGAGTGCGGGTCGTTATGGACGCAGCCTTACTAGTCACCGAGAAGGTCTTGCGGTCGATTCCCAGGGTAGGGTAAGCCTTGTGTCAATATCTTAAACAAGTATTAACAGTTTCAGATGGGTAGGTACAAAGTTCTTAAGTGCACTGTACATCCGAAACCCGTTTAATACGAATGCGGCCACAGCGAAGCGCCGACCTCCGGTTGAAGCCAGGTATCGTATCTGACCCTGAAACCCGATATTCAAGTCAGTGTTTTTCGGATGCTTGACCCGAGATCATCGTAGCGAATTATTATGGACAAGGAAAAGTTGATTACGGCTGTGTTGATCAGAGAGCCACTTTGGGACAAAAGAAATACATTTCACAATAATTGAGTAGTTCTGAACAAATAATGGAAGTAAATAGCGGAAGAATTCAAAGTATAAGATAAGCCCATATTTTTACTTTTACCTGGACTGTTGTATTCGCTTGTAAACCTCTCTACCGAGAGACAACTGACTTGTGCCAAAAATAAATGGGTGATATCAATTTTCAAGAAAATATATCCTCTGTTGTGCACCAATGAATCCGGCTCCCCGCTCCTCGTTATGGCCAGTCATGAGCGAGGATCGGAGCGCGGGTCTAGATGCTGGTCGTAACACCCAGGTCGAAGGTCCCCGTTACGGACGCAGCATAAGGAGCTCTTTCCCATCGTATTTTTCGCAGTCGATTTGAATAGCTGCTGCACAGTGGGGCCAAAGCACAGTGGTATTTTGTTGTATGTTGTTTATTATTATGTCATTCGAACCAATTTTTTTTCACATGAGTTAATTTAATGTCGATTTGCGGCTTAACTTTGAGATTTATCAACACGTACAAAGAGTACATTTTTTGTCTAGTCTTTCCTAATCTTCAAAACCGCGAATTTGTTTTTGAGAAATAATTCCGGTAGCGTATAGGGAAGGTCAAAATAACCATAGCTAGTCATATATTTTTTTCTAATGTGCCTCCTGAATGGACGAGATTCAGAGCCCTAAAGGGATACTCATCTATTTAATTCTGTTGCTCTAACTTTTGAACCGGCTTGTGTAATTTGATGAAATGTCCGTATGCAGTGTAGGCCATGAGGACACTTAAACCCATAGTAAAGTCAATATTTTTAATTGTAGGGGGAACCAGGAACGGACTGGCCACCAAAACTTTTGGGCCCAATTTTTGAAGGGGTCATTTTACAGAGCTGAGAACCACTTTTTCAAATACTCTGTCCTTTTCTCGACAAAGAAGGTGCTCTTCTTTTTTTTTCGATAAAACTAACCGTTTTTGATAAAAATAGGTTTCGTTCTACACATTATTGCAGAAATACTTGAAATACCACGACGAGACATCAGTTGTTGTAATTGATGGTATTGAAAAAAAAATTGACTCTCCCAGATTCCTTGCCTATACTAGATTTAGTTAAAAATTGAAAAAAATAATAAAAATGTTCATTAAAGTTCAAGTAAATCTATTTTTTTTAATTTTTTATCAATTTTAGTATAGTCAATGACTCTGAGAGTGTCAACAAGTTCTTCAATACCAACTGTAACAAAACTGGTGTCTCGCCGTGGTATTTTAGTATATTATTGCAATGACCAGTAGAACAGAAACCTATTTCTTGAAAATGGTTGGTTTTATCAAAAAAAAAAATAAGAGCACTTTTTTTGTTCAGAAAAGGTCAGGGTATTTGAAAAAGTAATTTTCAGCTCCGTGAAATGACACCTGTCAAAAATTGGGTCCAAAAGGTTTGGTGACCAGTCCGTTCCTGGTTCCCCCCCCATTTTAAATATCTTTGGAACTCGAACATTAATTGTTTTTGTGATTAAGCACTATGAAGTTATTTGGTGATACATACAACATTTGTCTCCACACTATTTTTCGTAACTTGGGAGATAGCAAAGTTGAGGATTTTCTTTTAACATGAGACAGGACTTAATAATAGAAGCAAATGTCCCAAACGATATTTTATCGAAAACTAAAAAAAAAGGAGATGTTGCTATAAAGAAATCAAATGAATCCCTGTAGAAGCTGAAATTCATTTCAACAGAAAGTGTAGTAGATCTCAAAGATGATGGAAATGCAAAATCATCATTCAAATGTGAAGACCAAAGAAACTGATCAAAATTTTTGCGCAGGGACTTATTTGATTTCTTTATTTAGCCACATCCCATTTCATTTTGAGTTTTCGAAAAAATGTTATTTAAGAAATTTGCTTTTTTCATGAAGCCCTGTCTCATGTTAAAAGGAAAACCCCAACTTAAAAAACATCCTAGATAAGCCAAAGAGAAAAATGAACCATGTGATGTCAAATGGCTATGATAATATGTGAATAAGCTGTTTTGCTCAATATTTTTACCATTTTAATTTTTTTTAAATTGTACATTGAGAATGGAATATTGAAAAAACATTCTGATGATAATACACCTGTATACCAAAAGTACTGTCAACGTTCGGGACCAGTGAATCTCGATGTCTACTGAATAACTATTGCCAGGGCATTATGAATAGAGGTTTGCATGCCTTTATGCAATGCCAAAAGAGATGAAGGAAACCGTATTTGGCAGGTTATTTAAAGTGAATATGGAACTGTGTAGTATTAAATGCATAGAAAATGTCAATCAGTGAATATATAAAAAATGCAAAATCAAGAAATAAACTCAAACAAATAATACCAAAAACAACTATTATTCAGAAAATGAGTCAAGCAAGCTTATCCTATTCTACAGGTATAATATTTTTATACTAAAACACAATGACTTATTCAATCAACAATCAAATGACTAACCTCTGGTCTGGAGCTGAGCTAATCGCAGATTTCAAGGTGAATAGTAAAATGTTTTTGATTTTATCGATTAAGATATTTGATATGACGCTAAGCAAATGTCTAGACAAACAAATTTTAGACTGAAACTGTCTCAAGCCTACGACACATTAACCGAGGATCTAATTTCTGTTTCCTTGGCTGTCGCTGGCTTCGAATGATAACATTAGAATATCTCACGGAACGGTTGAGAAACCACTGAATTTCTTGTGAAATCGGTGACACACTGCCAACCTATCAAATAATATACACTTCTTTCAATAGTTATAACATTGATGAATGCATTTTCTCGGGGATAGAGTTTCATTCCAGTGTTTACTTTGGCAAAATCTTCAAACGGGTAAATCAATACAGGCTTTTTCACATGAAATACCAATTCCTCAAAAACGAAAAGGAATATTCAATTTCTGTAGCCCAGCTGGGTGTCGAAAATATAAATCGATTGCCTGGATTAAAAAATTACTTGTATGCGAAAGTACATGTTATTCATAAACTTTTTTGTTATTTACTCAAACTTACTCATTTCTGAGTTATACAGTAAGTCTCCGTAACTTGGAATCTGATAGTGAACTTTTTTATTATTTATTCTAGGAAAAAAAGTTATTCTTCATTTTAAAGTTCTGCATCTTTCAAAATCAAAATTACAATCATCAGATATCAAATTTTTTTAGTCGTATATGAGGTTTGTCAAAAAATGTGTTATTCCTAAGAGTAAAGTAACTCAATTTTTGACAATATCAAAAATTGTTATTGAAAAAAGTCAAAACTGAAAACCACGATCAAGTATGCAATTACAGCCATTCACAGTGAAATCACATATCTATGGATTATAAATGTACATTATTAAAAATGTGATAACATCTCCGTGTTTCAATTTTATCTGACAATCTTACAACTCAAACACCTAATGAATGCATATTATTATTATGCATAATTACTTTACGAAAATACACACAAATATTTTTTTCAATATAAATGGTTGTAATTGCATTTGAACGTGGTTTTTAGTTGTAATCAATATTTTTTTGATAATAATTATAATAATTATGGAAATGTCATTATGGGAAATGTCAACCTATTTTACGTCAAAATGTGGGAAATCGGACCGTATGTTGGTCCTCAATGTAACCTATTTCTTACATATTGGGAAATAAGACGGACGAAGATACACATCTATGGCACCTTCGCGTACATGTGTAAATAATGGAGTATGGATTTTGTCAAATGTCGAAGTGAAAGAATTACTATGGCGTCTTACTTGGTATAATATTGACGAAGTACTTTATTGCTCATTCGCAGAAAATGTAACTGCGAAAAAAACTTTTCTGTATAATATCGGGAAGATACTTGCAGAAAATTGATGCGCCCTAATTACATGTCCATTTTGATACATTATTACCAGAGTTTGCGAAATTTTGAAACATAATCTTGAATCCAAAATAACTATAATAGCCTGGGAATGTTATGAACAAACTTGCCAGTGGTTGTGATCATCTCAGAATATTCCCAAAAGAAGTAAAAAATTTAATTTTTCGACCTTGATGACATTATTCGTTTACTTAGATCAAAATTGACTAGATATCGATCTTTGTTATAAACTAATAGACTGGAAGCGATAGAGACCAAGTTGTGGGGATTATCTTGTAATATTTCACCTTAATTCAGAAGAAATAAAAGTCTTGTCCTTGAAGGTAACTTTTTGGTTGTTTTCAAGTAATCTTAGACTTCTACCATTGTATAAAAAGACTATATCAAGATATTTCCTATGGTGCAAATCCTCTCATTCCTATATGAAATCAGAAACTTTTTTCTAGATGGCAATACATGTATTGAATTAAAAAAAACAAGTATAGGGCCATCGTCATTGAGTTCTATAAGGCTTTAGAGAAGGAAAGTTTAAAAAATAATGGCACCATCATCCAATTCTGGACATATGTCTGAGAAATTCACTGTATCGCTATCCTTGTCGAGTTATATCTATCTGCGTCGCCGAAAACTGACCTGCTTTGGACGCGGTTGCCGCTTTGGGCAAATCTTCATCAATATTTTCATTATAGAAATTCCTCTGTTTACGACACTCGCGTCTACAGCCTGCAATTTCTGTTAAGCGCTCGGGCCACGTCGGAGAGTATCGTTTCCTCTTCCTCTACTAGCGCATTGGTTTTCTTTGTATTATGAGCGCATTGTATGAATAGAAAATAATATCATGTAGATTAGGTGGTATTTCAATATGATATGATGGATTATCTGTTATACAAAAGGGTTCTCCTGATTGGTTTTCTTTGTCTATATAGGGTGAGTCTGAAAAAGTGCTTTTTTCGACATGGTAAATAGAGAACCTATGGAACTTTATTATTTATGAATAAACATGTTTCTACAAATGTCTCGTTGAAAAAATAAAGTGTTGAAAGCTGAGGAAACTTTCGATTTTTTGTCTGTAGATTCGAAACGCCTCAAGTGATTTTGTTCAAACTTTCAGGAAGTGTATCCGCTTGAGAAATTCATTTGAGTTCAACTTTTCCAGGAGTGGTACGACTTCTAATTTTCACAAAGTAAAAATCATTTTTTGACTTTCCGTTCAATTTTGAGAAAAAAAAAGAAAATTTGAGTTTTTCTTCTTCTATCCGTCGTTTTGAGATAGAAAAAATAAAAATCAATGTGAAAAACTCAACTATTTTAATCTCCAAGAAAAATGGAAAATCAACTTGAAGAAAAAACAAAACAAATAGTTTACGCACGACACACAGGGTGTCTCACGGTCTATGGTACCTTAGACGTTTACGGAAATCTAGACATAGGATCGATATGAAAATTTGGCTCAGCACATAATCGAGTATGATCTATATTTTAAAAATATTTTCAGTTCTGCAGTGTTGCCGCTTCTACCCAAAAGTCGTGGCAACTTTCTTATTTTAGATGGACCACCCTGTATATTATAATTTTTTTTGGATTCCTTGACTGATTCTAATCACTTTTGCTAGATATACTCCTATACCTATCGGCAGCGGTTTTCGAGACATAAATTAATTTATAATATTTTTGTCGTAAAACACATCAGTGGATTGAGTTCAATAATTTCGTACTTGAAAACGGTGCAGAGTTGAAATTGCTATGCCGACTAGAGGAGGGTAGGTTTATACGGTTTCAATGGATAAACCGATCTGTAAATATACAGGGTGCTTCAAATTTATTCATCTTTTTCCTATACACAAAAATGATAAAAAAGCTATTTTTTCAAATGGAACCCCCTGTATATTACTTGAAAAATGAAAAGACCAATAAATTTCCTATATCGAAACCTCCAGGTTCTACAAGAAAAATGCATTTGTCAAAAAAATAAATTACATATATTGGTATTATTGATATGAAACATAATGTAGTTGCAGTTTGCTACTAAAAATAAATTGTTATTGCTGTGTGACCTGGCATAGGTTGCCCTAGAAACTACATTATGTTTCATATCATGTATACCAATATAATTTATTTTTTAGTAAAATGCATTTTTCTTGTAGATCCTGAGGGTTTAGGTATAGGAACATGGGATACCATTATAAAGGAAATTCATTGGTTTTTTCATTTTTCAAGTAATATACAGGGGGTTCGATTTGAAAAAATTGTTTTTTTATCATTTGTGTGTGAAGGAAAAAGATTAATAAATTTGAAGCACCCCTGTATATTTTCAGATCGGTTTCTCCATTGGAACCATATAAACCTACCTTCCTCTAGTCGGCATAGCAATTTCAACTCTCCACCGTTTTCAAGTACGAAATTATTGAACTCAATCTACTGATGTGTTTTACGACAAAAATATTATAAATTAATGTATATCTCGAAAACCGCTGCCGATAGGTATAGGAGTATATCAAGCAAAAGTGATTAGAATCAGTCAAGGAATGCAAAAAAATAATAATATACAGGGTGGTCTATTCAAAATAAGAAAGTTGTCACGACTTTTGGGTAGAAGCGGCAACACTGCAGAATTGAGAATATTTTTAAAATATAGATCATACTCGATTATGTGCTGAGCCAAATTTTCAGATCGATCCCATGTCTAGTTTTCCGTAAACGTCTAACGTACCATAGACCGTGAGACACCCTGTATTTACAAAAAGTGATTTCCCCACGCCCACCACACTCTATTCACCATGTTGAAATGTGCACTCTTTACAGACTCACCCTGCCAGATATAATATTTTCATTATCTACAACGAAAAAAGTTCACTAAATAATTAATATTGCCGTCAATTATTATTATTCGAAATCTCCAATTATTTCAACACAAAAAAACTTCAAAATGATTGGAGATTTAAAATAATTGACGACTATGAATTCGACCATTATTCTTGTTTGTGAGAACTTTTTGATAGGGTGTTGCAAAATACCCAAAACCACTTGAAAATCTTAACTTTGTAGGTCAAATCGTGGGATCATTATAACACAATTGAAAGTTTAAGGTTGGTTTGAGTGAAATCAAAATTTGCTTTATTGTGATAAAATCTGAGTCCAATTAACAAAGCCAGTAAAGTTCCTATACAGGGTGCCACAGATTCAAGTGCATGCATGGGGATCTCAGTTATTATAAGAGATACGTTTCGTCTTCGAGCTTCCATCATCAACTTAATTTTTTTAAATACGACCTGGATTTTTTATTTTATTTTTAGTTATCTTTTGACGTCCTTGAGGCATTGAGGTGATTAGATGAGGGTGTAGAGTAATGGGTTGCCTTAACCACCTCAATATTTTCAATTATTATTCACCTTTTATTGTTATTTTCAATATTTTGTTAAAATTGCAATATTTTTTAACACTTGCAGAAATTGATTTAGTTTTTATATGTAATTTTTTCAATTTCCATGTCATTTGTGGATTTAATCAACACCACATTCAGAACAATCAAAAATACACACAAACATAAATACTTTTCAAAACCTGACTTTTACTTTATTTGCTTTCGTTTTCCCAGTTGACAGCCTGATAAAAGTGATAAATCGAATGACGTATTGCCCAAGCGCTTAGCAGAAAATGCAGGCTGTAGACGCGACTAGTTGCCAGAGCATGGTCCTGGTGTTGAAAAATTAAAAAGAAAAACAAGAAACGAGTTGGGAGAAAAAATGTTGAATTGTTAGGAGTAGAAGGTCAATTTTATCATTAGATTTTTAAATTATCATTTATTATTACTGATATAGCATTCAGGGGTTTTTATTTTTTTAGTGAAAGATTGAGAGAGTAGGAAAGTATAAATAGAACTTAGTCCTTCTACATCCTTTTTATGATTGAGACAGTTACCACAATTTGTGATATAACACATTTCTAGGAACCTTTTTTTGAAGTTACTGTGTTCGGTGGCGAAAATTACAGGTTCTGTGAACTCAGCTTTGTGATCTTGTTGGTTTACGTGTATGCTCAAACTGGTGGAATTGGGTTTGAGCCTGCAATCACTTTTATGTAACGCCAGTCGTTTGGACAGTTTTTGCGAAAATTGTCCAATGTAGACCTTGTCACATTGACATTCAATGTCATATATCACATCAGATTTATTGTTAGCAACTGTACGATCTTTCAGGTTTGAGTAGAAGAAATTAAGTTTTTTTAGATTATATTTAGCAATTTTTGAATTTAATTCTTTGAATAAACCAATTCTAATTCAAAAGTCCTTGGATGTATTGTATTTTTCCGTATTTAACTTCAACTCCAGGATCCATATTCTGAACATTACTATCGACATAGATGTGAGTTTCCCTTCTCAGGGTTCTTTGAATCAAAGACTTCGGATAGCTATTTCTAATAAATATCTCTTCCAATTATAACAAGTTTTTTTCAATAAATGAGGGGTGACAAATCTTAACAACTCTATTTTTTAAAGCATGGATAGTGTTGAGTTTTTGTTTCATCGGGTGGTATGATTGAAAAGGAATGTATCTTCCAGAACTAGATTTCTTTCTATACCAATCCAACATGACAATATTCTGTTCGGACCTTACTACCCTTGTATCTAACAAGGAAACTGACCGTTCAGATTCTTCTTCAACAGTGAACTGAAGGTTATTGTTAAATAACAACCACAACCACAACCAGTACCAATGGGTGGTGCTTTTTCTCCTATTTTAGCAGAAATTGTCATGAATAAATAACTGTATTATATCACAGAACAGGTCAATTTTCAATTTCCTTTTATATTTCAGTATGCTGACGATCTTCTTTTGGCCCTTCCGGTAGATCAAGTTCAAACAACTCTAGATTTGTTCAACTCATTTAACAATCACCTTCAGTTCACTGTTGAAGATAAATCTGTTAGTTTCCTTCTTGGATACAAGAGTAGTGAGTTCCGAACAGAATATTGTCATGTTGGATTGGTATAGGAAGAAATCTAGTTCTAGAAAAATAGAATTGTCAAGATTTGTCACCCCTCATTTATTGAAAAAAACGTGTTATTACTGGAAAAGATATTGATTAGAAATAGCTATCCTAAGTCTTGAATTCAAAGAACTCTGAGAAGGAGAACTCACATCTATGTCGATAGTAATGTTCAGAATATGGATCCTGAAGTAAAAGTTAAATTCGGAAAAATACAATACATCCAAGGACTTTCTAATTCACTCATTGGTTTATTCAAATAATTTAATATAAAAATTTGCTAAATATAATCTAAAAGAACTTAATTCCTTCTAATCAAACCTGAAAGATCGTACAGTTGCTAACAATAAATCTGATGTGATATATGGCATTAAATGTCAATGTGACAAGGTCTACATAGGGCAAACTTCGCAAAAACTGTCCAAACGACTGGCGTTACATGAAAGTGATTGCAGGCTCAAACCCAATTCCACCAGTTTGAGCATATACGTAAACCAACAAGATCACAGAGCAGAGTTCACAGAACCTGTAATTTTCGCCACCGAACACAGTAACTTCAAAAGAAGGTTCCTAGAAATGTGTTATATCACAAATTGTGGTAACTGTCTCAATCATAAAAAGGATGTGGAAGGACTAAGTTCTATTTATACTTTCCTACTCTCTCAATCTTTCACTAAAAAATTAAAACTCCTGAATGCTATATCAGTAATGATAATTAATAATTTATAAATCTAATAATAAAATTGACCTTCTACTCCAAACAATCTATCATTTTTTCCCAACTCGTTTCTTGTTTTTCTTTTTCATTTTTCATCATCAGGACTCATCTGCTTAACTATCAGAGGCAACACGACTACGTCATAGGATAATTGTACTACCTCCCACTATGTATGTAAAATCTGTACTATTTTTACCATCACATAAATTGTAAACCGAATGAACGGTCAATACGGCAGTCTGCTTCCAAACACTGTGTTTTTGCTGGTCGAGATTGAACATTGAAAACTTCCTTTGTTAAAGTTTAGTACTATGGCGTCAAACAAAAGTGAACTGATTTTGTCTATTTAACTACCAATTACCACTATCCTGTATACTCACCATGTATCTCTCTACCCTTATACAATGGCTAGGAGTAATGTGTAACAATCTGTAAGTTTCTTTTTTAGATTCACTATTGCATTGTAGACTGATAACATGTTTCTTTGATTAGATTCTTCCAGATGAAGTTCACAACTTAGAGCGAAAGCTTGAATAAGATTCAATAAACACTTTAAAACTAGCGTCCAACATCTTATTGCGCCCTCATTTCAAGAACCTTTGGGACCATCCCAATAGTTAACCCTAACTGCGTAGTTACCAGTAGCCCCGTTACTGTCCTTCAGCTATATAAACAGTGTGGTCACTTAAGTGTGCAACATATGGCATTTTTTTTTATTAACTGCACAACCAAAATACAAATATTTCCGAAAGTTGGTGCATGTTCGATAATCATATTGGGTGCACTTAGAATGGCTGCAAGTCAAACAGCACACAGGGTAGGCCAAAAAATATGAAAAATGTACAAGTGTAAAGTACCCTTATTTTAGAAAATTTAGCGAAACTGTATGATGAAAAGTTATTTAGATTCAAAAGTTATTCCTTAATACCAAATACTGGTCTCATAAGAAAAAAATATATTTTTTTTTAACATCTAATTTTTTCCCAAAAAAAAAAAATTTTCTTTCATATTATTCACCCTAAACAGTTTCATAAATCATCCAAAAACAAATCATTTTCTCATAACTTAGTTCAAATTTGAGCATATTTAGAAAATTTACCCAAACTTTATATTTTTTATGGAATCACAAGCTTCATGTTAGTTGCAACGATATTAAACACCACTTCAAAATATCGCAAAAATTTTCAATAATGATGATATGCATATCAAAAAACTCTCATTTGAAGTGATTTTTTTTCATTTTAAATGTTTTGTTTTTGTTTTTTGGAAAATAATTATGTTTAAAAAAATTATATTTTTTTCCTAGGATGCCATGTTTTGGTATTTAGGCATAACTTTTAATTATAAACAAGTTTTCTCTATAATATTTTGCTGGATTTTCTGAAATAAGAGTACTTTACTCTTGTACAATTTTCATATTTTTTGGCCTACCCTGTATGCTGTTTGACTTGCAACCATTCTAAGTGCACCTAATATGATCATCAAACATGCACCAACTCTTGGCAATATTCGTATTTTTTTTGTGCAGTTGATAAAAAAAAATCCCACATGTTGCACACCTGACCACACTGTACAGGGTGTCCCAACGATAGAGTAAAGTAGGTTTTATCATATAGGATATGAAAAATATCAATATCAATATGCGTCACAGGTTAGGGGTGTAAATAGCGCACATTCTGAAAATATTTGGAAACATACAGGGTGCGTCACAAAAGTATGGCACGAAAAAGTATGATTTTTTTAAATGGAACCCCCTGTATATTAATTGATATTTCAATTCTTTTTTCAATTTGGAACAAAAATTGTGATAAAACTAATGTTCCTAAATTCAACCGTAATCGAGATATCGCGTTTTAAAAATGGCATTTTTGCAACTTTGACATGCTATAAAACTCAAACTATTCAAGTTAGAGGAAAATGGTTTGCACTCTCCTATCTTAACTTTTCAAGAGCTCTTCTGTCATTTGGATAGAAGGTAACGTCAACTGTTAACTTTTTTCGGAACATTTTGACATTTTTTCACAATAATGGATTTAACCTCCTTGAATAGCTCTTGAAAAGTAAAGATGGGAATGTGCAATCCATTTTTCTCTAACTTGAATAGTTTGAGTTTTATAGCATGTCGCTAGTTGCAAAAATGCCATTTTTAAAACGCGATATCTCGATAACGGTTGAATTTAGGAAAGAATTGAAATATCAATTAATATACAGGGGGTTCCATTTAAAAAAATCATACTTTTTCGTGCCATACTTTTGTGACGCACCCTGTATGTTTCCAAATATTTTTTTTTTTTAAATTGAACAATATGTGAATCTTCCTCCCTATCGGTCCATTTGAGTGGTGGAAAAAAAAAATCCTGTGTGTGACCAAAATGTAGCATGATGGTTTTTCTCACTTTCTCTAATGCGTACCTGTTTAACTTTCAATCCACATTGGTGAGTTATTATATACATTTTCTTTAGTTTTAGTACTAGCAAAAAAATGTATTTTTTCTAGATAGTCCTGATGAAGAGAAAAAAATAAATCTCGAAAGCTTGACATACAATAAAGGGTTTTCACTCACACTAAAGGCCTCTAAACTAGACTGCATCCCCACTAGACTTAGTTTTTCTATTCCTAACTAGTCAGTCGCGACTACTTTTCCACTTGTATATATATATATATATATATATATAAGCAGAAGGGTAGCACGACTGGAAGAAGCTAGTCGTGCTACCCTTCTTAGCACGACTGGCTTGTTAAGAGAGAACTAGAGGTTATAGTGGATGCAGTCTAGTAGATTTTTCTTCTTTACCAAAGCACAAGATGACACTTCCCTTGCACAATCTGACTTGTGAGATGTAATTCTGCCTTTAATTGAACGTGACGTGTGACCTATATACGACAGTGAACAACGGCTGCATGGAATCCTATATATTACGCAGGTATTTTCTTGAAAGTTAAGTTTAGTTTTGGGTTTAGAATATAGGAGTGATATTGTTTTAGTTTGTTTGTTAGCAAACACAATGTCTTCATCCTTAAAAACATTTTTTAGATTTTGAGTTAGGTCAATAATGAACGGAAGAAAAAAATACTTTATGACGGTGGTTTCAGGGTTTTGTTGTGTAATTACTTGTGAATTTATGGGATTATTATTATCCTCTGGCACACCCACGTTGACAACATTTTGTTGACTGGTACTAAATAGAATTTTGTAAATTAGACTTTCTGGGTACAAGTTGAAAAGAAAGATGTATTTGATCTTGTTTGAGGCTTGTTTTTTGGATAATGGGTGAGAAAGTTTGGTCACTCTTGTTTTCATATCTTTGAGTAGATTGATTTTGGTTTTTTAGGGTGGTACGAGTTGTAGGTGATGATTCGGTTGGAACAATATGGTTTTCTATACGAGGTTGTTTGTAGGGTGTTGTTTTGTGTCCTGGTTACAAGAATATCAAGAAAGGGAATATTTTTATTGGTTTCCTCTTCTGCAGTAAGTTGAATATTATGCGTATTGTAACTGTTGAAAACCTGTAGAGCCGTTTCGACTTCACCCTCTGCTACCGCCAGTAACAAGTCATCAACATATCTCTTGACAAACGGAATGTGAAAATTAATTCTATTAAGACACGCCTCCACCAAGACGTCGAGAACCAAATTTACTAAAATGGGTGAAATAGTGGAACCCATGGGGGTGCCGAAAATTTGTTTAAAGTATAGGTCATTGGAGATTGGGAGGTTTGTTTGAAAGATAAATTTTATAATATTTATAAAAGAGTCGATGCCCATAGTGCAGTGTTCTATGGTGTTCCATTTTGTTCGCAAAATGGTGCAGACAACATCACAAGGCAGTTTGGTGAACAGTGATACTACATCAAAACTCACTATTACATAATTTTTAGGCAATTGAAAGTCGGTAATGAGGTTGCTGAAGGCAAATGGGTCCTTAATGAAAAAATCGTTATTGGTATCATATGCATTACTGAGGATTTGTGTCAGATAGGTTGCGAGTGAGCCATTAGGGCAGTTAATAGAAGATATGATGGGTCTCATGCCAATTTGGGCTTGTGTATTTTGGGTTGTGTGTAGTAGAAGCCTTTTCTTGATCTATGAATCCCTTGTCCTTCAATTCTTTGATGAGTTTATTCGCTTTGAGTTGCACTGTGTAAGTAGTATTTCTTGTTATTGGGGTGTAGTATTTTGGATCATTCAATAGCTGAAGGCTTTTATTGATGTACTCTTCCTTATACATCGCCACTGTAACGTTTCCCTTGTCACTGGTAACTATGTAAATTGCAAGGTGTTGTTCAAGAAAAATTTTGGCCTTGATAAACAATTCCTTGAGGAAAGGAGAATCTGCATGATTTTTACGAGAAAATAAGTTACAATGTCTGTGAATTGAGCCCAGTAGCAATCCCTTTGCGAGTCTTCACTCTGTAACAAAACAGCCTCCAAACTTGCTATTAAAAGTATCAAATCAATTTGTTTAGATGGTGGACATAGACTGGATTTAGGGACTAGTGAAAGAAGTTTTAAAATGTCTTTTGGAAAAACTATCTCCGTTAGGTTTTTGAACCCATTTGGTTTAATTTTAATAGATTGAAGTCTGCTTAGTCTTAGTGCATTCAGTTTATTAACATTGATTTGTTTAATGGTGACAAATTTTTTCTTGTATCTGACTTGTTTTTTGTCAAATTCGATAATAATATAAGGTGGTAACAGAAGAGTTAGTTGCTGTTTAATTTTCCGAAGGTCACTGTTAAGTTTTGAGAAATCACAAAAGTTTGCTCTAATCTCTAAATTTATTATGTCCTTTCCTAACCTGATATTGAAGTTTTGTATTCTGGTACCTACGGGTCCCTTGTTGTGGTGGAGGAGATGGTGGATGCAGTTTGTCCCTTTGCTGATGTGGTTGGGGACTAAATGCTCTTGACGGCATTTGATTAAAAATATCTTGCGATAAGTGAGAGCTGCCCAGGCCCGGATTGAGACAGGCGAGTTACCGAGAAAATCTTGGTAGGCCGGAGGCATCTGAGGCCGGAGGCCAAAGTCGCCAGAAGCTTATTTCTTCACAGAGTTCATAGTTCGATGAAGCCTGTATCCTTCTTCTCTTTTATAGAAGGCGAAATAAAGTTGAGAAAAATCTGATGGTGAAATTGTACTTATTCTGGATTGTGCACTCGACTGTTTTTACCTTTTGCCCATGATACGGTTAAAAATATAGAATCTTATTTAATTTTCGATCGGTTAACAAAAAACGGAAAACATCACCAACTGCCGTCAATATGGAAATAATTTAGCAACTGTGACAGAGTGGTCTTACACTTCTGAATTCTGACGGCATTTTTTTGGTGGGATTGAAGGTCCAACTGTTAACTGGTCTTATCTCTTGTGCTGAAGTTTGTCGACTTGTTTGTAGATATCTCAATTCCGGGATTCCCGATTCGCGGAATGTGCTGCGGCTGCGCTTATTGTTCTTCACTGTTTATTATTGTTTAATCAAAGACTATTCATAAATAACAGGGACTGAAAAATTGTCTGAACATATATCCGTCTTCGTCTCTTCCGCCGAGGGACGTTTAGGTAAGGTTGGATTAGTGTATGTACCGACCGAGGAAACAAAATGTTACTTATTCTCAGTGTACCATCGAGAAAAGTATCGTAATTTTCTGTTGAAGGTCACGAAAACTGGGCCCGTTTCGAACGTCATGTGATTAAATTTTGCATGTGTGGATGGTCATGTTAGCATATTAGCCTTGTTCAACTCCGCGACACAAACAGTGATAGACCATTATTTCGCCAGCTGGATCAGTTTGTAAGTTCAAATGAGCCTTGTTTTTCCTTTCTTGTTGGAATAATAATACTCTTTGGTTCAATCGTCTGCCGATACGGTCGAAATTGGGTGTGAGTCGTTCCGGGTGCGCTATACGGGCGACTCAGACCGTCAATGCGGAACAGAACGTCTGTTCCAATTCGTCTGTTCCAATTCGACCGAGAACCGTATCTTCTTCGTGCCCAGTAAAGAAATTTCGTTCCAAATGCATATGATTGATCCCTTGTATCTTCCCGTTACGCGTTCCAACCTAATTTGGAACCATCCGAGAATCGATTCTTGAACGATTATTTCCATGCCTACAGTGGGACTCTGCTGAGTACAAAAGTATTATCGCATCTCGATCGAAGATTGGCACTCTGATGGAGTTTTCTACCGTAATTTGTTTTCCCTTCATAATCCCGTAAAATAGAAACAAAGCGATCAAACTCACTTGGTCGAATTGTATAGGCGGACATGTGTTAGAGTGAGAGTGTTACAACACAAAAATCCCCACGTATTTCCGGAAATGGCCAAACTTTGTAAGGCATTTGATGAGAGTACCAAAAAGCGATCCTATCAGTATCTAGTAGAATCGAAACGAAGCGATTCTATTTTTATTTTTCTATTCATCAGTCTGCGAGCTGATTAAAAGTGGGAATCGATTAGGATGACATGAGTACTCTAGCATAGCACCGCCATTTAAGTCTATCTACTTATGTATGTTTTGGCTTTGTTTTTACTATGGAATAGTACTAAATGTGTTTATTTGTTGATAGTGCAGATAAGAATTAAGTTTTTTCTATTCTTGAGAGAAAATATTTTATTACAGTTTGTGATTTGATGTACCTGAATCCGTTTCAACTGCTGGGGGTCGTTAGGAAAATTAATAAAAATCTGGATCCTGCGCAATAATTCAATTCTAACAGTTCCAATTATCGTGCCGGAACGTCACCAATTGTGTAGGTTGGAACAAACCTGTTGAAACTCTACAAGAAGTCACTGTATCACTGGAAAGCGCATGATGTGTCCGTGTAGTCACATCAACCGGTAGGAATCTTGCGTTATCAAGAATAAGATTCACCGTTCCGAGCTCAGATGTCGACAATGGGCTATTCTTCTGCAAGAAATCGCTACGAACTCAACAAATTAATGGCGGATAAAACGAAACCTCCTGACCTTGAAATGAGGGAAAATTGATTCAACAGGAGAGGAAATTCCAAAAAAAAAATTTTGCCTGCGGTCTCAATCCGGGCCTGGAGCTGCCTGTGTTATGTTGTTGTTGGCCGTGGATTTGAGAGTCCACTGCGGGAGTTCCATATTGTCTTTTGATGTTGTTGAAAAACCTCATTTCTGTTATAAGCAGAAGGGAAGCACGACTGGCTAGTTAAGAGAGAACTAGAGGTTAGTCGTGGATTCTTCTCTTTTTCTTCACGAAGTGGTCATAAGGTTAAAAATATTTTTAATGAAACTCACCACACGTGGGATATATAAATGAACTGGGTGACAAACTCCACATATCGGAAAAATGTAAGAATTTGCAAGAGCAAACCTCACTCAACGATGCTTTATTGCCCGTGGTTGTGCGTAAAAGAACAAAGGATCAGTACCAGCTACCCAATTTTGAGAAGTATGCAGGCGAAAAAGGTTTGTTTTAGTTACGCGCTAGGTTGCAAGGTGGTGTGTGACATACGTTCTCATCAATGAGATGTGTGGTTCTGACCGGTTACTATGTAGGTGACCAAGAAAGACAGTGATTATTTCTATTGGTAATGGATCTTACGGAAATGGGCAATAACGCATGTTCAATGATTTATGAACTGCTCTGAGATTAAAAAAAAAAATTTGGTTCCGGAAGGTGAATACAATTTCAAACTTTATATAGATTTCGTAATGTGGTGACATAGGGTTGGGTGATGTGGTGAACTATTTTTACAATTTTAAAAGTTTTTTTTGAAGTAAATAGGTTGTTGAGAAAAAGAGCACAAACGTTGCTCGTCTGGGTCCATCGGGGTCTTGAGGTTGTCTTTGCTAAGTTTTAATAAATGACTTAAGATCGTGCTGAGGCCTTGTGTGTCACTTTTCTTGTTAAGGGTGAGAGGTTGTTCGAGATAAATGTGACACATGTCTAAAAAAGTTCTTACACAATAGGACTTTGCTTTGTCCACGATCTCAGCACCATCTCAGTCAATTTGATGGTTAAGGGTTATGTGATGTTCCGCCAATGCACAAGATGGCACTCTCCTTGCACAATCTGACTTGTGAGATGTAATTCTGCCTTTAATTGAAACCAATTTACTGCAGAAGAGAAAACTGATAATAGTATTCCCTTTCTTGATATGCAAGTAGCCAGGACACAAAACAACACCCTTCAAACAACCTGGTATAGAAAACCGTATTGTTCCAACCGATTCATCAGCTACAACTCGTACAACCCCAAAAGAAAACAAAATCAACCTACTCAAAGGTATGCAAGCAAGAGTGACCAAACTTTCTCACCCCTCATCCAAAAAACAAGCCTCAAACAAGCTCAAAAACACCATTCTTGACAACTCGTATCCAGAAAGTCTGATCAACAAAATTCTATTTAGTACTAGTCAACAAATTGTTGACGAGGGTGTGCCAGAAGATAATAATAATCCCATAAATTCACAAGTAATTACACAACAAAACCCTGAAACCACCGTCATAAAGTATTTTTCTCTTCCGTTCATTATTGGCCTCAAAATCTAAGAAATTTTTTCGAGGATGGAGACATTGTGTTTGCTAACAAACAAACCAAAACAATATCACTCCTATATTCCAAACCTAAAACTAAACTAAACCTTCAAGAAAATACTACTACTTATATATAAGATTCCATGCAGCAGTTGTACACTGTCGTATATAGGTCATACGTCACGTTCAATTAAAGGCAAAATTACATCTTACAAGTTAGATTGTGCAAGGGGAGTGCCATCTTGTGCATTGGCGGAACATCACATGACCCTTAACCTTCAAATTAATTGGGAAGGTGCTGATATCGTGAGCAAAGCAAAGTCCTATTGCATAAGGACTTTTTTAGAAATGTACCACATTTATCTTGAATAACCACTCACTCTAAACAAGTAAAGTGACACTCAGGGCCTCAGCACGATCTATAGTTATTTATTTAAACTTCGCAAAGACAACCTTAACACCCTGATGGACCGTCCTGCCCCAGACGAGTAACGTTTGTGCTCTGGGTACCATGTGAAATTCTGTATTTTTTCTCAACATCCTATCTACTAAAAAAAAAAGACTTTTTAAATTGTAAAAATTGTTCACCACATCACCCAACCCTATGTAACCACATTTCCAAATCTATATAAAGTTTAAAGTTGTATTCACCTTTCGGAACCAAAAAAATGTTTTCAATCTTAGAGCAGTTCATAAATCATTGTACATGCGTAATTGCCCGTTTCCGGTAAGATCTATTCACAACAGAAATAATTACTGTCTATCTCAGTCACCTACATAGTAACAGGTCAGAACCACACACCTAATTGATGAGAACGTATGTCACACACCAACTTGCAAACTAGCGCGTTACTAAAAAAAACCTTTTCTGCCTGCGTACTTCTCAAAATTGGGTAGCTGATACTGATCCTTTGTTCTTTTACGCACAACCACGGGCAATGAAGCATCGTGGAGTGAGGTTTGCTCCTAAAAATTCTTACATTTTTCCGATATGTGGAGTTTGTCACCCAGTTCATTTATATAACCAACGTGTGATGAGTTTTATAAAAAATATTTTTCCTTTAGTAGTACTAATTTAAGTAATTTTTGTAGTAGTCCTGAAGAAGAGACCAAATAAATCTCGAAAGCTTGACACAACCTCAAAGGGTTTTCCTTTCACCTTATGGCCACTTCGTAAAGAAGAAGAATCTACTAGACTGCATCCCCACTAATCTCTAGTTCTCTCTATACAGTGTGGTCACTTAAGTGTGCAACATACGAGATTTTTTTTTATTAACTGCACAACCAAAATACAAATATTTCCGAAAGTTGGTGCATGTTCGATAATCATATGGGGTGCACTAAAAATGGTTGCAAATCAAACAGCATACAGGGTAGGCCAAAAAATATGAAAATTATACAAGAGTAAAGTACTTTTATTTCAGAAAATTCGGCAAAATGTTATGAAGAAAAGTTGTTTAGCATTAAAAGTTATGCCTAAATTCTCTTTCTTTTATTTACCCTGAACAGTTTAATAAGAGATTCCAAAACAAATCAATTTCGCATAACTTGGTTCAAATTTATGCTTAGGTATTTAGAAAATTCACCTAAATTTTAAATTTTTTAGGGAATCACAAGGTTCATGTTTGTTGCAACGATATTAAACACAACTTCAAAATATTGCACAATTTTTTGAACAAGGTTAAACATTATCAATGATAATATGCATATTAAAAAACTCTCATATGAAGTGAATTTTTTTTAAGTGAATTTTGTGATTCCCTTAAAAAATTTAAATTTAGGTAAATTTTCTAAATATGCTCAAATTTGAACCAAGTTATGCGTAATTGATTTGTTTTTGAATAATTCATGAAACTGTTAAGGGTGAATATAAAAGAATTTTTTTTAATTAGATGTTTAAAAAAAATTATATTTTTTCTCTCAGGAGGCCATGATTTGATATTTAGGCATAACTTTTGATTCCAAACAACTTTTCTCAATAACATTTTGCCGAATTATCTGAAATAAGGGTACTTCACTCTTGTACAATTTTCATATTTTTTGGCCTACCCTGTATGCTGTTTGACCTGCAACTCGAGGGTTAACTAGATACTTTGAGCGTACACAAAGCAGTCTTTTCGTAACGGAGGGAACGACTATTACAAAATATCGTATTTGGAAGACTTTTTGGAAACTATCAAATTATTGATATAGGGATTGTTCTGACAACGCGACTAGCAAGTATAAAAAATTGCAGGAAATTGAAGCGCATTTCATAAAGGAATAAAGTCACGATCAACCAATCAAAATTCAGACTAAACAAAAGAAAACAAACAGTGAGAATATGAAAAAAATATATCATGATATCGTGTCCTTATGTCAAGAAGTCGACCCGAATATGCCTTTTGATACTTTAAGGGACCACTTTGAGAATGGCCTTCATTCTTTATATCACGAAACATCGGTGTCATCAAATTTTCACCGAATGAAATCTACCAGTGATTTAAAAACGTGGTGTGGTGGGCCATCACACTCCCACCACGAATAAAAAAAACGCTTTGGTTTCATGTTTTCACCTGGTGAAAATCTGGTGTCTGGTGGAAAAAAATCACGCCTATACTATCTAATGAGTTCCAATGATTTAAATCACGCTCAAAGTAGCTGGTCTTAAACTAAGCAAAATAGGTATAGTGATCTAGTTAACCCTCGAGTTAACCAAATGACTGCACATGCTTCTTTTCTAAATATAAACGATAAAAATGAAATGATATAAACTCGGTATATCTTTGAGATAGGTATAACAAAAATAATTGGTAGTGCCATAAACGTGTGTATATTTTTTTTCTTAAGTATAAAAGTTCAAAAATGGGAATCATATCAATGTAGGTCGTTATTTTCAATGGTTAGGAAAATTACTTTGAGTACTTCTAATATTACTGTTGGGCTTGTTCGATATTTTGCGTGCTGAGGATGAGTACAATATTGAAGTTAGTGCTGAGGCTTATTAGATACTCTCACCATAAGCGAAATGAAACGTAGGTAGAGAAAGCCTTCTTATCACTGTCCCCTGAAAAATTGAGTGAAAGCGTAGAATGTATGCTCTAGTTACTCTTTTATGGAAAACGGAAAGCAAGTTGTAATACACCCAAGAGATCCTCAAGCGTGCTTTCCATTTTGTTATTTAAGCCTAAATTGGATGCCAACTAATAAAAAAAATTGGGATAAATATCATCGTAAATTGGTAACACTCTAGATTATTTCTTTTTCCAAATTTCAAGTGAATAGTGAAGATGCAGGTCTCATCTCAAGAAAGTGAATCACGATAAAAGGCGAATGATGACTAGAATGACAGTTACAAATTTTATTACGGAAAGGAAGGGGGGAATACAGACGGAGAAAGAAAAGGGGGACTGTTCTACGCTTTGGAGTACGATTTACGGGATGGTGGAGATTGAAGAACGTTGCTAACTCGTGCGGAGAGTGGCCGTGGGTAAAAACAATCTGAACTAAACAGTCTTTGTGACTCTCATTTCTTGTGCCACCCGAACTTCAAACCAAAGCTCAAATTCGCCAATCTATAAAAATGTGAAAACTGCTGCGTACACCAAGGATCGGATTTTCCCAGAGAATACCATATATTTACAATGTAATATTATATACAAAATGTCCAGGATATATTTATCGATATCGATATAACTCAACCAGCACTGGTATTTTTTTTACATCACACTCCAGGTTCAGCGCCAAAAATGACATGACAACAAATCAATAAGCTAAGAACGCGGTTTTTACAAATATGAAATGTGTCCGATATTCACATTGACAGTTTCCAATTGGCAAAAAATGTATAATAATCAGTGGAAATTACAGTGAATTCATTCTCAATTCCGCAAAGTGATCACTTTAAACGTTAACAAAGTTGGTGAAGTGTTATCTGGCGATTATGAGTGTTGCGTGTAACAGAGAACTGTGAGTGAATGAAAATCAAAATTACTTTTTTAATTATAGTCAAAACTTCAAGTTGATACGGATCAATAGGAAGGATTTGTTGAGGGCCGTGACAGCTTGTTGTCGCCAAGACGATATAATGGTACGGACTCACCAGATAAGGACATGATTGAGTTTGTTGTGACGTCACCAGGTTAAGGGTTGCTTGTTCCAATGGACCAATTAGCGTAGGGGTCAGGCTGAGAGGGTGTGGGGGCCTATCCTTTGAGTATGGACGAGTCCAGAAACAGAATAATCCCCAAAAGTGAGTTGGAGACAAAGAATGAAATATGTACAGGGGTGGACAGTACATTATAGGCAGGGCACTAATCAACAGCAACGTGATGCAACGGTACGTAAACAGAATCAGTAACAGACAGACGGTGATAGTAGTCCCAGGTCTGAAAACCAAAAATATCAGATAGGCAAGGAAGTTCGGAGTTTGTACGATCTTACCACAGGTGTGAAGGGGCCTTAGCACGTGTTTGGGTCGAATCTGGGGGAGTTTCCACGATTTATCACACAAAATCTGCACAGGGGCAATGGGCACAGCTACCAAACTAGAGCTGCCACCAGAGCTTGATCAAATCGGGAAATTCTTCAGGAAATCGGCAAAGTAAGCCACGAGGTATTGTACCACACGGTAACCTCAGATTGAACTGAATTCTCCCAGGTTTTTTTAGAGAAAAAACGAGAACCCAGAAGACCAAGCAACGTTGCCAGATTGACAAATTCATCTCGACACGGATGAACTGAGACACTCCGAAGTGATCGCTGGAGTGAGCTACTGAGTGACTGTCTACATACAAATTATTCAACTGAAATAATTGACCCACTTGAAAATACTTAAGCCTAAATTATTTACTTAACAACTATGAATGTCCCTATAACACAAAACCCAATTTAACCATCATATTAAGACTAGAATCTATAAAATAAAGCCACGCATTTCCGGACGGTACTATATTGATAGGATCGAAATAAATGATGTTATGAAGAGCTACTAATTACATCGACAAATGAAATGAAATGAGAAAGTTGATACAAAATCACCAGTAGGTGGAGACAGGGAGCATACATCTTGTTAGAAGGCGGTTACAAAATCCTTCAATATTATTTCAGTAAAATATAAAGTGAAAGATCAAGAAGTAAAAAATTAAATTACATAAAATGACTCGCAGCTGGAATAAAAAGGCTGTTTACGCTTGCCTAAAATATTTTGTTAAATTTACCAAATCTTAATTTATTCAAATTTTGTGTTAGTTCTTTATTATCTGAACATGGCAGACGCTGGCAAGATGAAGTAGGCGAAAAAGAAAAACCGATGTCATGAAGATGAAATTGTTGATTGTCTCTGATATCATGTAATAAAAGAATTCATGCTAATCATCGCGAGTTTTTTAAAGCGTTCAATTTGTATGCACAAATTGACAATTCACAAGAATCAAACAATTTGGTCCTTTGGCGTCGAATTACGTGATATTCAGAGTGAAGAAATCATCACATATTCATTTATGCAAGTCAGAGGACAGCATTGAACGGGTACATTCGGAAGAGGTGGAAAGCAAGGTTTCCATGCGAGACGGGAGAGGAGAGATTCATCAATCATTGAAGCAGTGGTTAGCGGAGACTAAAAATCACTGGAAAATCCACTCATCGAGTTCATCAAGGCAATGATCATTCGTCATCAATGGTCAATGTCATAAGTCATTTGGCTGGGGCGTTCCATTATTTAAATTCCCATTCTTATTTTGTACATTGCTTCAATTTTTGTGAGTGTTGGAAAATTTGATCAATTTTACTGATAATTTCGTTCCATTGTGATCAGTGAAATAAAATGGAAGATTTAAAACACAAGCATGGAGGCGTAACAGCGAAACTCACCTCATTTTCAAAGTATTTGAAATCAATATCAAACCAATTGGCACAAGATTCAGAACTCACAGAATAAAAAGTCATTCGGGTGGAAGAGCACAAAAGTCATGCGGATAATCTTATTGCGAAGTTTGACAATTGGCAAAATAAAATTGGGGCCTTAAGCCCAGACGCTTATTGAAAATATATAGGTGTACCCATGAAAAATAGGACATCTGGGAACGGTTCGCGTAATCTAACAATTACATTACCAGTGTCAGTGTCAGTGTCAAAAAAAAATAGATAGACAATAATTTTAAAAAATATCGATTATCTCGTAAAATTGTACTGTTCGTGAGATTTGGTTTAGTTTTCGGACTTTTCGTCAACCTCCGAATTGAAATATCATTTCTTGTTTGTTAGTTTTGAGAACTTACATCAATATATTCGTTTTGAGTGACCGGTTTTTATTCCATCGAAAAGGGGACTTTTACATTTTGGTGCCGAAACCAGGGACCTTTAAATTGGTGTAGTTTGCATCGTGCCATAACAAACAAGAAATTAATTTAACGGTTTTCGGTGTGTATATAACGAGAAAAATGGATATCGGTCTTCGAAAAACCTATCGTGACAATCTCACGAAGCTTGCTAACAGTGTAAACGGCGTGCTAAATTCGGAGTTAGAAGATACGAACGAAATTTTGGTGTTGATTGCACGAATCAAAGATGTCAACGTCAAGTTGGACACTGTGAACGAACGTCTGTTTCCAACGTATAGTGACGATCAGATCGATGAAGAGTGCTCAAAAATAGCGGAGTATCAAGATATTGCTGTTGAAGCCATCGCAAAATTGGAATGCCGTTTAAAGGTTGAAAACGAAGTGAATCCAATGCCGATCAACGTAGACGAGAATGGACAAACGTCGGAAAATAGTGGAGTTCCATCTCACCATTCCAGCATACCCTTGAGCACACAACATCATGGTGTTGCCGTACCAAATACCAGGAATACATCGGTAAGGTTGCCTAGATTAGAAATACCTTGTTTTAATGGTGACATTGCCTCCTGGCGTGCTTTTTGGGAACAATTCAAAACTGCTGTTCATGAAAATAGCAATTTACATGATGCTGAAAAACTTGCTTATTTAAAATCATACTTATCGGGCAAAGCTGTGGTGACCATTTCCGGATTGACATCAAGCCAGTCATCTTATCAAGACGCTATCGATTTATTTACAGATGAATTTGCGAATTCCGAACGTATAGTGGATATTTATATTCAAAGACTTCTTGCACTTCCGCCGGTTAAACATAAAACAGACATAAGTGCTTTTCGAAAACTATATAACTCAGCAACAACAATAGTGTGGTCCCTCTCTACTTTGGGTTTGCAGCCGGAGCAGTACGGTCTACTTGTGAAATCTATAATTTTCAAGGCTTTGCCAAATAATACGCGAATTGCATTTCAGAAACAAAAACTATCGAGTGATTTGGAGGACTCTGCGTCGGAAAAATCGAGTAAAACGGGCAGCGTTGTGGACTATGCAAAAATAATAGACAATTTGTTAATATTCATTAAAATTGAATTGGACTCAATCGAACAAGCGCAGTGTGGGCGAGGACAGGACGATAAAGACAAAGATAAACATAAAAATTTCCGCAAAGACAAATATTTTGATAAGAAGTCGGTTAAGTCGTCTGGTAGTGATAACTCTTTTACTGCGGCAGGACTACTAGCGTTTGCTAAAGATGGATGTTTATTTTGTAAAGTTGGAAGTCACCAGTCAGCAGAATGTAATAGTTCTCTAGGTATCATTGAGAAGAAAACGATTTTAAAGGACAGTGGATGTTGTTATCGATGTACAAGACAGAATCATAATTCCAAGTTCTGTAGAGTCAAGATTGTCTGCAAAAAGTGTAAACGTAGGCACGCTTCTTCAATGTGTGACCCACCCAAACCAAATAATGGAAGCTTAGGAGCCACTGTCAAGAACAATACTTCAAATTCGAGACCCACATCAGATGTTCAAATGGCATTAATTTCACATGGGCAAAACAACGCATATTTAAAAACGGCTCGTGGTTTTATTGAAACGAACAATAATCAAAGTCAAATGATTCGTCTGATTGTGGATGGAGGCAGTCAACTGACGTTTATAAAGGAAGATGTTTCAAGATCATTGGGGTTGCCTGTGGTAGGAAAGCAACGAATATCAATCAATGGGTTCGGATCCAGTCACAGTTCTCCAGCTAAACTATTTAATCGTGTTGGGATAAATCTGAAAAATCAGTTCGATAATTCAACTGTTGAACTAACTGCTATCGAGGTTCCTCAGATATGTTTTGACAACTTGAGTCCGCCTAGTTTGAATGATCCAGCAATTCAAGAATTTTCATTAAATTATCGTTTAGCAGATGTTGACACCGGAAACAAGGATTCAAATGGAATATCGTTACTAATAGGAGCTGATTATTATTGGGACATTGTAACGGGCGAAACGAAGAAACTTGCTAACGATTTAATGGCAGTTAACACTAAACTCGGATGGACTTTGCATGGTGCTCGGTTTAATAATGACGAATGTGACTTTCTCGTCAACTGTAATTTCGCTACAGTGTTGGAGGTACAAACTGCTGATGACTTGGTGAATGAGGAATTCGATATTAAACGTTTTTGGGATCTAGAGACAATTGGAATCAGTGCAAACGAGAAAACGTCCAATAATTTTACTGAGACCTTTATACGCAATAATATTGAGTTGAAAAACGATCGTTACGAAGTATGTCTACCATGGAAATCTGACGATAAATTGGACTCTTACTATTCGAATGCCTTAGTGCGCGTAAAAAACTTAGTCGCCAAATTGTGTAGGACTGGAAAATTGGTCGAATATGATAAAGTAATGCGTGAATACAACGTGACCAACGATTGCGCAGAAATAGTGCCATGTAAATCGAACAATAAACGTACTTACTTTATGCCGCATAGACCTGTATATCGTGAAAATAAGGACACAACGAAAGTGCGCGTTGTGTTCGACGCGTCTGCGCATAATACTGGTTTTGCGTCTCTTAACGAACAGTTATATTCAGAAGACAATTTGGTGCCAGAAGTTTTAAAGATAATTTTGAATTTTAGATTTGGTGCTATTGGACTTATCGCAGATATTGAGAAAGCATTCCTTCAAATAACATTAGCAGAAAGGGATCGCGACTCTCACTCCTTCATATGGTTTTCTCGACCTATAGAGGAAGACAGTATGTCATCGGAGCTACCACAATTCAGTATATACCGCATGAAACGTGTCACATTTGGAGTGACGACTAGCCCATTTCTATTATCAGCTACGCTTAGAAAATATTTCATCAGCTGGTATGAATCTTCGAAAGTGGGATTCTAACGATGTGCATTTAAGGAGCTATTTTAAAAATGAAGATAAGTTACCAGAAAGTAATCGAGTGAAGAAGGTGCTGGGAATACTCTAACGGATGAGTTATCCATTGATCTCTCATTTTTTACAAGTCTTACAAACACCTCTTCAACTAAGAGAACTGTTTTACAAATGATTGCTAGAGTGTATGATCCTCTTTCCATTCTAGGACCCTTCACCGTGAGAGCAAAGATTCTACTTCAACGTATTTGGAAAGAAGGCCTAGATTGGGATGTAACGTTGCCGGATCATCTAATGAAGGAATGGTTCAAATGGTATTATGAAATTCCAAAATTAATAGATGACATGCAAGTTCCAAGGTGCGTGTTAGAGGATAAATATAACAAAATCGAGCTTGATATCTTTGCTGATGCTAGCCCGCAAGCTTATGGAGTCGTGGCTTATGTTAAATGTTTGGACAAAAACGAAACCCTAATACTATTGTCGAAAAATCGAGTAGCTCCTGTTAACAAGACGGGAAATAAGAAGTTGACCTTGCCAAAGCTAGAACTCACTGCAGCTCTGTGTGCGGCGCGACTTCAGTGTTATATATTGGATAATACCAGTTTAAACTTCAGAAACGTAATTTTATGGTCCGATTCAAAAATAACATTGTACTGGATTCGTGGCAGCACATCTAAATGGAAACCGTATGTCCAGCATAGAGTAGATGAAATTAAAAAAATCAGCAAAGGAGAATGGAGATATTGCCCAGGCAAGGAAAATCCTGCGGATCTGCTTACAAGAGGAGTTTCGACAAAATTTTTGGTCGAATCGAAATTCTGGATACAAGGACCAGATTGGTTGAATAATACATCGGAAAACTGGCCGCCCGACGAATATCACGATGTCAGCGAAGCCGCATTAGAGGCAGGAAATTTGCTGATTAATATAGATGAGGTGGAGCCCCTCCATGAATCAATGTTTCCCCTTGGAAACCACAGTAATCTGGAGAAGATATTTCAAGTTACAGCGTACGTGCTAAGATTCATCAATAATATCAACAGACGTGAGGTCAAACGGACAGATAACCTAACTGTGGATGAACTGGTGGAAGCAGAAATATATTGGATCAAATTCACTCAATATCAAGAATTCTCCCAAGAAGTATCAGCTCTGAAAAAAGGAAAACCTGTGAACGCAAAGTCGAAGATTTTAAGCTTGAATCCTGTTCTAGATGAAAACGGAGTTTTGAGACTGGGTAGCAGATTGGATGAGGCAGATTTACCATACGAAGTAAGATACCCTATCATCTTACCAAAGACGTCGGATTTGACGGAAAAGTTGATTTGGAAGTGTCACAATGAGGTCCTTCATAGTGGAGTCAATGCTACATTAGCCGAAACTAGAAGAAAATATTGGATTATCCACGGGCGACAACGAGTTAAAACTGTCTTAGGAAAGTGCATTTCGTCGTCGTGTTTCAATGGAACTTCGTCAACTGTTTGCAGCATTACGGGGTAAGGAGGTTCAAGAACTCGCTCAGAAGTATCGGATAAAATGGCGTTTCATAGTCGAAAGAGCTGCTTGGTGGGGCGAGTTCTGGGAACGCATGGTAAAAACTGTGAAGGAAGCGTTAAGAATTACTCTTGGAAAGGCATTACTCGATCAGGAAGAACTTCATACAATTTTAACGGAAGTTGAGGCCACCGTAAACTCTAGACCATTAACATATTTGGATGACGACAGTTCTAATCTGCTGGTTCTTACACCATCACATTTTTTAATTGGGCAAAAATTGTATGGTCTATGTTTGGATCCAAGGCTATCGGAAATTAAGAGGAATGCTATATTACAGCAATGGAAGCTCAGAGAGAAGATGATGGCAAAATTTTGGAGAAAGTGGTCATCAGATTATCTTCAACAGTTGCGTTCTGCCCACCACATCAGCAAGGTGAAATCCAATGGTTTGATGAAGGATGATGTTGCCTTATTACATGAGCAACATGTGCCTAGGATGAAGTGGAAAATGGTGAGAGTCACTGAAGTGTTTCTGGGTCGCGATGGTCGAGTAAGAGCTTGCGAAGTTCGGACCAGTGATGGAACTATTCTACGGCGACCAGTGCAACTTCTCTATCCTTTAGAAGTCGCACATTCTTCCCCGCGGGAGGATATTGAAAATATATAGGTGCACCCATGAAAAATAGGACATCTGGGAACGGTTCGCGTAATATAACAATCACATTACCAGTGTCAGTGTCAGTGTCAAAAAAAAAAATAGATAGACAATAATTCTAAAAAATATCGATTATCTCGTAAAATTGTACTGTTCGTGAGATTTGGTTTAGTGTTCGGACTTTTCGTCAACCTCCGAATTGAAATATCATTTCTTGTTTGTTAGTTTTGAGAACTTACATCAATATATTCGTTTTGAGTGACCGGTTTTTATTCCATCGAAAAGGGGACTTTTACAACGCTAGTCTAAAAAGCGTGTATGAGGAGCGAGAAAATTTTTATTCGTCATTCGTTTGACTACGTCTATCGCAAAGCATATAATTAAATGACGTATCGAATGCGATGATGCATCAAATAATGGCAGTAGCAGTTCTCGTTCACATAACTTGGGCCAAAATTTGGGCATACAATTGAAGCCTATCAAACTTCCTAAATTTGACGATTCTTGTCATAATTGGTTAAAATATGCAGACTGATTTGAGTCATCAGTTATTAAGAATGATAATCAGGACGACATCAGACGTTTTCATTATTTAAGGAGTTTCTTGGAGGGCGGCGCTGCGCAGGTGATCAGGTCATCAGAGTTCACGGCAAGCAATTTTGAATCAGCATGGAAATTACTTGGAGAGCATAACGATAATGAGAAATTACTTATTTCAAATCACGCTCAAGCTTTGCTTAACGTGAAAGCGGTTAGCAGTGAGTCATCAGAAAAATTAGGATACTTACTTGATATTTTCCTGAAGCATTTGTATGTGCTCAAGCAATTAGGTATACCTACTGGAAATTTGGATATTTTGATCATTCATTTGATTTCAAGCAAAGTTGATATGTATTCACTAAGGGCCTGGGAAAATACCAAAACAAGTGACAAAATTTCTTCCTTTCATGAACTTAAATCATCTCTCAAAGCTAGATAGAGCGTAGTGAAAGTTTTGATGAAAAATGCGAAATATTCATGAAAAACTTTACAAAAACTTACTGGACTATGAAAAAACATGTTTCCAATAGTGCTCGACTTGAATCTTCTAATGGAAATAAAACAATGAATAAACGTGAAGGTGCTCTACGCTAATATCTTAATTCATTATTTTTTCTGGAGAATTACCGACTATCTTCAGCTATTTTTCTATGTCCAGTAATTTTGAAATCACTGTGAAAAAATTTCAATTCAAAGACAGTAGTCAAAAATGTTGTTGTTTATATTATATTATCATTACTATCTATAAAACAAGCATTTTTGACTTTGTGACAGGCCCGGATTAAGACAGGCGAGCTACCAAGAAAATCTCGGTACGCCGGAGGCCAAACGGTCCAGAAGCTCTCATAGTTCATAGTTCGATAAAGCCTGCAGCATTTTTCCTTTTCAAAGAAAACGAAACAAAGTTGAGAAAAATCTGACGGTAAAATTGTTTCTATCTGATATATTAAAAAATATAAAATCTCAGTCAATTTTCAATCGAGTAACAAAAAAAATTACAACTGCTGCTAATATGGAAACTCTGCCAGCAAAATTGGCGATGTGACACTTCAAGACGTTGAGAGAAGGTTGTTCGCATGAGAAAAAAAGCGTCGTCTTCTCAACTTTTGATGATAACGTACTCTCGAAATCATCCGATCATTTTCTTCTCTTGAAACTTGACAGAACTCGCTTCTCCCGGAATTTTAAAAGAGTATCAACGGCACTGGGGCGCCGAGGTAGTTGATGCAAAAGCGGGTGGTGGTCATCGATTCTACTTAAGGGAAGATACCTTTTATTCATCGGATTGACTCGGTGGAGCTGTTGCTCGTGAACTTATCGCATACTTACTCACTTACACCTTTTCGAAAAAGTCTACGCTTACTATCGAAACAAATTTAACCATCTTTTCATTGTAATGTATGTTAAACGCGAAACAACTTTGGATCTACATCATCGTTGCCACCAACATCGTTGTTTTGAAGTTTTCTGGTGGCCAAATTTGGTCACCAGCAAATCACAAAATAATTTGCTTGGTGGCATTTCGGCTGCCCCATGCAAAAAGACAGTAACTGACATTTTCGCCGGAATCAAGATTTCTCACCATTCTAGTTATTGCGTTTTTGGCGCACATTTTGGTATAATTGCAATTGATATCGGCCAGAAAATACCGGAGATTTCACTTTGCCCATACCTAGTTACTGCACGGAGTTTTCCAAATTCCCATAGAAATACCCAGCAAGTCCAGTATCCCATGCAAATACACAGTAAGTGATAATGCAGTTACTTTGTTTCTACAGTCCGGTGTGCAATTACTTTGTTTTTGCATGGTAAATATATTCAACTTTTCACCACAAATACTACCACCACCATTGTGGATACCTAGTAAGTCATCGACTTGCTATTGAGCTTCCAGTTTAAGATCAAAATTCGAAAGAGGCGGACGTCATGTCGTCGTTCCAGTCAAATTTAAGTGGAAGAACAAAACACATTACAGACGTCTCATTGCTGGAGACCGCTGAAGATCGTCGGAACAATATGGTGATTTAACAAATTTGGAATATAAGACCAACTAGAACTATCTTCTTTTCTCAATGTCAAATGTTAAAAACTATAAAATAAGTAAGAAGTACAATTCTGGAATGTGTCTTCATAGATAGTTTTCAAAATAATGTCATATAAGAGAAGGTTTTTCAAAATTCCCACTTTTTCCCAAATTAAAAAAAAAATCTGCTTTTAGCGTTATGCCGAACCAGTAGACATATTAGTATGAGAGCCAACGACACTGAACCTTTCGTCATAAGGGATGTGAAAAAAAAAGTCTCAGGAAGTAGTTTGTAGGGAGAGGAATATAATACAACCATGTCTGCCACGCATATCCTGTGCTTTATCAATTAAAATAATTAATGAAATATTAAAAAACAACGAAAAGTTTCCTCATCGGGGATGTTGAAAATAACTATATGGCATTGTTGTTAGTAGCGAGTACATCAAACAAATATATGACTGCCAGTCAAAAGTCTGTGCCAAACACATGTCTGCCAGGATCAAAAGGGCTGTTTTATGAATGAAAGTTTCGTCATCGGGGATGTGGATGATTTTTTTTAAATGAAGCTTGAAGTCTCTTGAACAATAAAAAATATGTCTGCCAGGCAGTTTCCTGTGCCAACATCATGTCTGCCGGGCCTCTTCGATTTTTGTCCGTGTATGAAGGTTTTTCCGCTTTATCAAAAAAATCGTTCCAACTTACATGATAGACTTTATAATTTGAAATTCTCTTTTCTGAATAAATGAATGATTTATTTTTATTTTTAGGATTATTTTGATTTTTTGAATCCCTACCTTTTTAGTTTTATATCTCGTGGACTAAGATCATCTTTGGTCACAAACATTATTCCATTTTTAGCAAAATTATTCAAGTTTTGGTCAAATCAAATATTTTGGGAAGAAGTAGGTATTCAACTGAAACATTTGATTTGCGGAAAGCCTTTATTCAGTAAAATGATCAATATCTACATAATATATAGATTACGTCATAATCATAAAAAAAAAATACTTCACAATAAACCTGGATTCATAGTTGGGCGAATTTTTGACATATTATTATGTCAATATTTTGTACATGCAACAAACATAATATAATACTTACTTTATGTCCGCGGATGTGGTTAACAAGAGGTGAAATGAACCAAAAATTAAAGAAAACGACAGAAAGTCTGCTTGCTGGAAAAATAAGAGCAACGATGAGAAAATTGATTTCCATTATTATACAGGGCGTCTCAAAAATGTAAAAACATAAAATTGAACAAGAGCAAACTGTCATTTTTTGGCCTTACGTGAAATGATAAATAAAAAACTTGCTCCAAATTTGGTCATAACCTTAATTCAGAACCTACTGAAAAAAATTTGAATTAATAGAAGTTTTGAAAAATTATGAAATTTTGCAAAACCGCATTCTACCACTTGCATCTTATGACTTTTATACCTCTACATCAGATGTTTCAGTTGAATACCTACTACTTCCCAAAATCTTTGATCAAAACTTGAATAATTTTGCTAAAAATGGAAAAATTTTTGTGACCGACGATGATTTTAGTCCACGAGATATAAAAACTAAAAAGGTAGGGATTCAAAAAAGCAAAATAATCCTAAAAATGAGAATTATTCATTGCAAGAGAAAATTTTAAATTATAAAGTTTACTATGTAAGTTGGAACGATTTTTCTGATAAAGCGGTAAAACCTTCATACACGGACAAAAATCGAATAGGCCTGGCAGACATGATGTTGATACAGCAAACTGCCTGGCAGAGATATTTTTGATTGTTCAAGAGACTTCAAGCTTCATTTAAAAAAAAAATCATCCACATCCCCGATGACGAAACTTTCATTTATAAAACAGCCCTTTTGATCCTGGCAGACATGTGGTTGGCACCGACTTTTGGCTGGCAGACATATATTTTTTTGATGTACTCGGTACTAACAACAATGCCATATAGTTATTTTCAACATCCCCGATGACGAAACTTTCCGTTTTTTTTCAATATTTCATTAATTATTTTAATTAATAAAGCACAGGATATGCCTGGCAGACATGGTTGTTTTATAGTCCCCCGCCTACAAACTACTTCCTTAATTTTTTTTTGTCATATCCCTTATGACGAAAGGTCCAGTGTCGCTGGCTCTTAGACTATATTTTTCGCGATAAGAAATAAGACATGTTCATGGTTTAGTGATCGTCTGGAGAGCAACGATCAAAAAGATGACTATACCGAAAGGCTAAGAGATGTTCTACACATAACACAGCCCAGAACAACCTGTAGTGTATTATCTTTGAGAAAATATTTATCCGGAAAATCCAGGAATTTGATACGAGTGGTGTGGGAAAACATTTAATACGAACTCGGAATCTTTTCTTGCAGTTACTTTGTTTTTGATCCTAAATTCAATTATTCCTTATCGGTGATCAAAATCAGTAAGTGCAGTTACTGTGTTTCTGTAAAGTTTACTTTTTTAAAATTGTTAGGTATAATATGCAGAAACAGTTTTTTGATTGCCGAGGTCACTTCCCACAAATGGAGTAAGGCTTGTAAATTATAACAAAAACCCGATTTTCTCAAAACTTGGTTCGAAGAAGTTACAGTAATCCTGCTTGCATGGGGCAGCCGAATTATGACGTGAATCAAAACGGCTGCCCAAGCAGAAACACAGAACTCCTTCGAACAAAGTTTTGAGAAAATCGGGAATTATGAATAACCTTCTCTTATATGAGATTATTTTGAAAACAATCTGTCAAGACACATTCCAGAATTGTACCGCTAACTTATTTTATAGTTTTAACATTTCACATTAAGAGAACAAGATAGTTCTAGTTGCCCTTATATTCCAAATTTGTTCAAAAAATCATAACTACTACCATTTTGTTCCGACGATATTCAGCGATCTCCAGAAATGAGAAGTCTATAATGCGTTTTGTTCTTCCACTTGAATTCGACGGTAACGACGACATGACGTCCGCCTTTTTCAAATCTTGATCTTAAACTAGAAAACTCAATAATCAATTCGGCCACTTACTAGGTATTCGCAATGGTGATGATAGTATTTGTGGTGAAAATTTGAATATATTTCCCATGCAAAAACAAAGTGAGTGTACACCGGACTGTGGAAACACAGTAACTGTATTATCAGTTACTGTGTTTTTGCATGGGATACTGGTGTTGCTGTGTTTTAGTATGGGGATTTGGAAAATTCAGTGCAGTTACTTGGTATGAGCAACGTGAGATCTCCGGTATTTTCTTGCCGATATCAATTCCAATTACACCAAAATGTGCGCCAAAATTTCGGCAAAAATGTCAGTTACTGTGTTTTTGCATGGGGCAGCCGAAAAGTTTTTTGGCATTTGCTGTGTGTGCTTTATCCGTTTGCATAGGTTCTTGTCAGTTTAATATGTTTGGGTAACGCGGAATTATCAGTAGCAAAGAAACTTCTTACTGCGCCTTGTCAAAAAAATATAATCACCTTAAACTAGTTAGGATTGATTGTTGTTGCTGTCGGCTGCTTAACGAGCTCAAACAGGGTGTGCGGATTAGGCTTCCTGACGTCCTTGAACCCCCGAACGACAAGAGCATACTCCCCTCCAGCAAGATATCCAATGTTCTTTTCCAAAGTTGATGTCACTCGTTTTGGGAGAAAGACAAGGCTCTCTTCCAATTCCAGGAGTATGCATTCCCGGAATCCGCCATTGGTTTTTTTCCCAGCAACAATTAGTTGAGGGATGTTTAGCGGGAGGTTTTGAAGTTTGATCACAGGCTTATCGTTTTGGGCCAAGCACACCGCATTAACAATAGAAAGGTCCATGTTATGCAAAAAAAATCTATAAAATAATTATTTAAAAAAAAAGTATAAACCTTTGACGCTCTTCTGTTCTACCGACGACGAAGGCTTTGAATAAACTGGACCTCAAGTTGACCAATACACATCCTTGTCATTCCGAACCATATTACAAACCTTGCAATTCATGATAATAACAATGATTCCTTGTCCACATCGCAATGTGTAAAGAACAATGGTGTCTTGTTCCACTGCGATTTGCAACTATAAGCAAATCGAAATAATTGAACAAACTCAATTTCGTAAATTTTATTCAAACCATCAATAATTTTATCGCTTTCATGATACATAATTTCCTTCAAACATTGGGTTTTTATGCATGCAGTTCTGCTATAAAGAGATGAAATAACCTCGACAAGATTGCAGGCATACCATATTCTTAAGAATTGCATATTCAATCGAATAAATTGAACACACAAAAACACTTCAAAAATCTTTTCAGGAATACAGATTATATTCAAAGTACATACATTATTGTTGGTATACAGTGAGAATACAGTGAGAATTTGCACTAGTTCCATAGGAAAACCGAACAATGAAATAGAGTTGAGTCATTGGAAATGTTCCATAGCGATGACTGATGTATTGACAAGTCAAGAAAAAACTTAGAAATGAAATAAAAGTTATGCGGAGAGTGGCGACTAGACAGGAGGTGATATTTAATTTTTCAGTATCAATGATAGTTCAAAAATAAACATTTTGACAAATTATTTTATTAGGATATTTTTACCGGTAACAAAATTATATCAAATGTTCAAACACATGCCCATTATTTGCAAGACAGTATCCTAGACGGTTGTAAAACTCATTAGTGGCGTTCCTAACTTGTTGATGAGACAATTCGTTTGAGGCATCTCGTATTCTTCTTTTCAGTTCTTCCAGGGCGTTTATAGGGACAGAATTGTAAATGGTTGACTTTAATTTTCCTCAATAAAAGAAGTCATTTACGCTCAAGTCAGGCGAGCGTGGTGGCCATCTGATAGGACCACCTCTACCTATCCATCTGTTAGGGAAACGGGTGTTCAGATTTTCTCTCACTGCTGTCGTACTGTGAGCAGGTGCTCCGTCGTGCTGATACCAATCGTTTGGACCTAGTTGCAGCGCATTTATTGCTGGCATAATTTGGTCATCAAGAAGACGAAGGTACCTCTCAGAATTAAGTGTACCGTCTATAAAAAATGGACCGATGATATGGCAATCCACAATACCAGCCCACACATTGACTTTTAAAGGGTATTGGGTCCTTGTGGCGTTGTACAAGTGCAAATTTTCTCTGGACCAATACCTACAATTTTGCGTATTTGCTTGGCCGTGTTTTAAAAAGGTGGATTCATCAGTGAAAACGATTGTTTTTAGAACATTTTCATCATTATTTATTATTTCAAACATCTTTTCACAAAATGTTATTTGGCTTTCAGGATCCTGATATGATAGTTCTTGGTGGTTTTGGTATTTATAAGCCTTATATTTTTGCTTTTTAAGAATTCTGCAGACGCTAGACTGGCTAATACCATGGTCACTTGCAAGTCCTCTCGTGGTACTATTAATGTTATTTTCTACAGCAGCAAGAACACTTATTTCCATGTCTTCTGTGTTTACACGGGACTGTCGAACACGTTGATTTCCATGAGTTGGATCAATACAGCCAGATGTGTTAAATTTTTCAATAATTCTTCTGATTGTCGTATGTGAAGGTATTGGTCTATTTGGGTACTCCACACTAAAAAATGCTGAAACTTTTCGCAAAGAAGCACCACTACTGCAATACCATCTGTAAATTTGAATTTTTTATTCTTTGGAATACATTTCAACTTAAAATTTCTATTTTGCGTTGATTTTGTCATTTTCATGAAAAATCCATAGCAACACAAAACATTTATTTTTACGAATGAACATTTTAAATGACTCAATATTTTTTCATTACAATATTTTTTCTATGGAACAAGAGCCAAGATTCTCACTGTATGTACTTGGGGGGATATAGGGCACATCAAAAAATTACTTCTACGATAATACAAGAACTGATAATATAATCATACAATTATTTACAATAATTCATCAAATTAATAGACTAAAGTTATCTACCCAGAGACAATAGAGAATAATCGGGGGTGTCAAATTTATTCAAATCAGTCTTGATCATAATCATTCATAAATATCATAACACTGAATTTCATAGATGAAGCTATCCGTATCAGTATACACAAGTTTACAGCGATCAAAACCCAATTTTGGTAGCATAAATGCGTGATGAAAATCAAACATGTATGTTTTTGAAATGTATCGAAGGGACATACCAATATACAGAGGTTTATTGACAATACAGTAAGTCCCAGATTCGTTTCTTCATACGTTGTTAAAAGAGATCTCAAGCAGACGGATACCCTGCAGTTTTCCTCCAACTCTAAATGAGGAAATAATACTTGTATTCTCAACAACGGTGACATAAACATGGAGCTATTCATTTATTGTGAAACAAAAGATGTGTTATTTCGGGGTAGCTAGCATAAGTCCAATTCATGTATATCTATTACAGTGAAGTACTGTATATTCTTTCTGAATCAATTAGTGACAAAATTGATTGTATTGATATTTTAGATGTTATTTTATCCCTTTACAATAAATCAACATGTATAGAGAATTATTGTTTGAAAGAAATCGTGTATTATGGACCGAATAAGATTTTGAGTGCATGATTAAAGTGAAATTAAACGATAATTGTATTTGAGGATATAAAATATCATTATTGTTGGATTGAAAATCTTTCACGTTTGATATCATCAAAACTTAATAAATCCAAGCAAACTTTTTTTTTTTCATCGGTGTCTCAACTATTTCACACCTGAGGTAAAATTGACTAAACATGAAAAGCTGGGCACAAAATTGAATGAATATAAACTTGCTTTTCCAAGTTACATACATGCTGATTCCAAAAATTTCATCTACAAACAAAAATGTCCCTTCATCGTCTATGCTGAGTTTTAAAGTCAAGTAGTCGATCAACACATTTCCATAGATACGCGAAAATATCACAAACATATAGTTTGTAGTGTCGGGGTGTTGATTGTATGGAATGTTTCATCAATGAAATGGTTAACATATCAAAAGTAATTCAATCAAAAATCAAGAGTATTATTCCTATGATTAAGAAGAGAAGTATCTGCGGTGCAACAAATTGTCATATTTGTTAAGAACCTTTTCAAAAAAAATGATAAGATCGTTCGAGATCATGATCGTTTCACTGGTGAATTCAGAAGTTTGGCACATGAAAATTGTTATCTTCTTTTCAAAAAGCTTTATGTTGTGCCGATTGTTTTTCAAAATTTATCCGGTCACGATGGACATTTGTTGATAAAAGATAATGACAAACGTAGTCGCTTACAGAAACCCTATTAAGACCTAGCTCAAAAAACTATGAAGAAAGTTTTGTTGCTAAGAATAAGAAATATGTTGATGATTTGCTTCAAGATGTGCAGCATAAATATATAACTCTATTTGATAAATATATTGATATTAATACATTTATTAGACGTAAAATCCCCACTGCTGATGAACATATGGCTACAAAAATTTACGTGGATGAATCCATTTCAAAAGCAGATCAGGTGCTTCACAAGGATATAAAAACCGCTTCAGATCATTTAATGAGTGATGAGAAAAGGGTTTTAGCGGAGCATATAAATATCATTATTGATTTGAAAAACAGAAAACAGAATAGAAGTTCTAACTGGTTTAAGTGCTCGAAGAGCTGGTATCCCACACCAAAATCCATTTAATCATGTCAAAGGTTCAGCTTATTAAGGAACTCCTCAAACCTATGAGAATAAAATTAACCAGGCGTTGTACGATAATCAAAGGCTTGGATGATCCATGGCAAGCTGATCTAGGTCAAACGGATATCTATCAGAAAAATAACAAAGGATTCAAATATTTTCTCATGATCATTGACTGCTTTTCAAAATACATCTGGATTGAACCAATAAAATCCAAAACTGATGATGATGTGACAAAAAGTTTTGCTAGTGTTTTGAACAAATCAGAACGTCATCCTAAAAATCTACAGACTGATCAGGAAAAGGAACCATTCTCAACACCTCATGCGGCAATATAATATTCATCATTTTAGCACATATACTGATGAAAAAGCTGCTATCATTGAGTGATCAATTGGAACGATAAAAAAGAAATTCTTCAAATATTTTAGCTTGAATGGAACGTATAAGTGGATAGATATCATTTCGAATATTGTAAAAAACTATAATGAGCAAAAACATAGTGTAACCAAAATGATACCCTGCGATGTGTTTGGTGATAAAAACCTTCAAAATGTTCTATTAAATACAGTATATAATCACAATAAAGTTGCAACTCATCTGCGTAAATTCAGAGTTGATGATGTAGTGCGCATCAGCAAAGCGAAGCATGTCTTTGAAAAGGGTTATACACCTAAATGGACAACTGAATTATTTAAAGTTGTTAAAGTTAAACTAAGTAATCCAGTAACCTTGTGACGGTTACCCTTTATTCAAATATATAATCCGAATAAGATGGCGGATGCGCAAATTGTACAATGTTTTAACAATACTACCTATAGAAATCTGCGTATGAACATGATAAGTGGTACTGATAGACGGCGCTATAGACTGAGTTGAGCAAGTGAAAGGATTCGAATCCAAGTTCTGTCTGTTTCCTGTGAGCCGTGAAAATGGCTGGTTGTCCCGAAAACAATTAAACATATTTATATTCTTCGTGTCCGGGAGTGAAACTTTCCAAGCAGGACGTGCAATCCGAGGTAAATATCGTCGAGGGATATTGGAATGAGATATTTTACTGATTTCCTGACGGATTACGAGAATGGAAGCCTGATGCAGATTTTGGTTTTTTTTTATAGTGAGCACGCCGCAAATAAGTAATGGAAGTCCACTCATAGGAAGCGAGGGGTTGTTTTTATTTTATGGTTTTGGTTGTTGATGCATTGTTCCTGTTGGAGTGCTGGCTGTGTTCTACAACGACATTGTGCAAGGCATTGGAGCTGATTGGGGGTATTCATTTCCAGTGGTTATTGGCTGGACTCTGGAACGATCTGGACAAGTACGAGTGACGCTGTTCCGGAATTGGATTCAGAGATCATCACAGCTAAGTGGCTTTTTAATCATCATTCATTTGGGTCAATGAAATTATCTCTATTCAATCGTTCAAGCTCAATTCATTGAATAATTAACGGGTACTATGGCGTATGGTTGTGATCAGATTCCGTAACTCCATCAGGGTCTTACAGTAGTATCACCATAAATTAGTGAATAATTACAAATCAAGCCTTTTATCGTTATAAGAATAAAGTCAAAGTTGTTGAAGATTAATTTATTGTTTTATTCTGGGAAAGTTAACTCTGTTACTTGTTCTCTACTTGAAATCCTGACCGCGAACAGGACAAACGAGGGAGGACGAAGAAAAGTGAGTAACAAATAAAACAGCAAACGTTTCATTGGCGCCCGAGCAAATCAACCCTTATTCATAAAACTACCCCAGAATTAGTTTATCTGCATTTTGTTTTTTTTTTAAGTCACACTGTATCACAGCCGTATCTATATGTTCACCCATGCTCATAGTTATTTTTTTTTGCGTTATATTTAAACCAGTGCATTTAGGAATACGAGATTCCGCGTCAAATTAATTGAATCAAACCCCTCATTTTCTTTAGCGTAGACAGCCAGTCATTTTTGGTTTTTGTTTCGTAGTGTTTTGCAAAGCAAAGTATAAACAGTCGTTGTATTGTTGAATGTACTGGGCACTGCCGATTGTTAGTTTGTTTTGGTTTTGTTTTTATGTGCGCTGAGCTATTTATCGCATTCCTTCAAGGATCTCCGAATTTATGAGTCAGAAGGCTATAGTTGTATTCGAGAAATTGCAGATTTAGTAAATTGGAGGAATGGAAGTATTGACTTTAAATATTTGTTATTGAGAATTGGATTATTTGATAATGCTTAGGAAATTGATGAAAATCAGTATGAATTAAACTACACAACAAAGCGTTGGAGTGATATTATGTCAGATTGGATAATTTTTGTATACTGAAGTAAATCTCTGAATTTGAAGCAGTAGTATAGGACAGTAGTCACGTTTAGTACCTGAAAGATAGTGAAATTTCTGTGATATTCAGTTTGAGTCAAGTAAATATTATTATTGTTTTCTTTTTGAATAAGCGGCGCGTTATATACCAAAGGTTATTGTTGTTATTATCGATTTGTTATAAGCGAGAAAGTTGGATACAGATGATAGGTGCATCGGCAGTGTATTAGTTTCTAGAACCATTTTTTTTTGTATGTTGAGTTCTATATTGCGGATCATAGAACAGTTGGTTGTTGGTAAATTGATTATTGCAGTGATATCGTCTACGGATTATTGATATTGGTATTTGTTTATACAGATGATTAATGTTGAAAAGTGTTATTTTTTTTTTTGCGTTGATATGGTACGTAGTATATATTCATAAACATTTTTTCTGGAGCCTGCAATATTGCCGGGTCTGGTCACAATCATACGTCCTAGATTTTTTTTTTGTTATTCTGATTTTTTTTTGCGTTTCCGCGATACGTACTGAACTTTAACGTATTATAAACTGATTGATTTGAATAAATTCGTCGGAACTCATAATACAAGATGAAATCGGAGGAAGATAGGATCGTGACTAGAAGCCAGAGCAGGAATACAGAGCAGATTTCGGAAAGGAGGGAGAGACCAAGCGATGGTGCTAAGATGGATGACTACCTGAAACACTTGGAAAATAAAAGAACGACATGGGAAGATAAAGAAGAAAGGATAACAGATCTGGAAAGGCAAATATTGGTACAAAGGGAAACTTCTGAGGAATTAAGGAAACAATTACACATGAGTCATCAAAATATAGAAGAAGGTGCAGTTGGATACCAACAGGACATGCCAGAGCGAGAAAAAAGGTCTAATGGAAGAAGCAGATTCAACATGGAAATTTCTGATAAGGATTTGGACTTAGAAAGATTGGCACTGAGGACTGTGAGAAAAAATATAAGAAAACAAGGAGCCATACCAAAGGAAAGAACTAGACATTATGAAGACGCTACTCCAGCAAGACAAAGACTAGATGATGATGATGACAGAAACAGGCAACACGGGAATTATGCAAGATTAATCAGACCTCAAGTGGACACATCAACAATTCCGACATTCACCGGTACTAGCAGCCTATGCCCAATCGAGTTTTTGGAGAGATTTTCTTGGTGACCACGAGATCAAAGAATTTCACAAGAGGAAAGTTTAGGGTGGATTCGAAAAAGTTTAAGAGGTGAAGCAAAGCTGTGGGCTGATATTTTCTGTGATGAGGACTCCACGTTTGAGAAGTTTCAACAAAAGCTTTTGAACAAATATTGGAGTGGAGAGAGACAGAGAGGAATTGTGCAGGAACTTTATAGAGGAAAATTTCTGGAGAAAACTTGATGTCCACATATTTTTTGAAGATTCTGAAAAGGGCAAAATACATTGAAAACTTAAGTCAGGAAGACATTATAGATCTTATTATAGATCATTTTCCAATTGAAATTTCGAGAAACTTGTTCAGTTTACGAAGTCGATCAGCTGAAGAAATTTATGAAACCTTGGAACGTTTTGATCTACTGGAGAAAAGAAATTCTGGAAATGCTTTTCATAAAGAGGGAATATATTATCAGAATGGTAATAGTACGGTATATGGAAGACCAACATGGAGAGAAGACAGATGGAACAGAGACAACTTTCCACAACATAAAAAAGAAACGTTTGGAAGAAATGATTATGATTCGGACAATCGCTATAATGCACCAAGGAGGGATTTTGGATCTGGAAGGGATTCGAGATCATTATACAATCAAAAACATTGGGAAATTCCACATTCAATGATGGCAAGCGTGAATATAACTCAAGAAAGTTTCAGAAAGAAGAAAATGAAACTCAAGAAACCTCAGCGTCTAGATATAGTAGTTTTTCAAAGAATGAAGGAAACAGTAGAAGGTATTATTATTCGGATAAGGAACAAAGTAAGAATAAGGACAAGTATAACACATACAACATCAGAAACGTTGAAATAGAAGGCTCGAATTCCATAGAAGTGGAGGCAGATATACAGCTGGATGAAAGAAAAAGTGGAGACAAGGATCAAAATATGCATTGTAGTACAGTGTTCTGTGAGGAAGACCTGTTGAATAAGAATAAGAAGTCAAACATATCGCCGTTAATCAAGGCTGAAGTAGAGGGAGTAAAATGTGATATTCTGATAGATTCTGGTTGTCAAATCAGCTGCTTGTTCAAGTTATTTTATGAAGAGATAAAAAAGAAAAATAAGTAATTGATGTCATTACCAGTAACAAACATTTCAGTAATGGGGGCTATCGGAAATAAGAGCAAGACAGTGAAAGAGCAAATCCTCGTGAAGTTAAGAGTCAATAATTTGGAATTCTCTATACTATGTCTGGTGATAGAGGATCTTATTCATGAGTGCATTCTGGGTACAGATTGGATGGCACAAAATGGCGCTATGCTGGATTTTAAGGAGGATAAATTAGTAGTTAGCAGAGAAATGAAATGAAAATGAGAATGAAAATGTTATTTATTTAGCATTAGCTAATTTTTACAATAATAGGTTAATAATACAGACTAACTTACAAAGTAACATGCATTCTCAACCTCGTAACAAATGAGCCATAAGTTTTTTACAAAAAATACTTAACGTTGGGGCAGTTTTTATGTCATCAGGCAATTCGTAAAATTTCTCAAGTCCTTGATAAAATAATGTTTTCTGAAGCAATGTAGATCTTACTGGTGTGATATGAAAATTTTGACTTGTCCTGATGTTATAATTATGGAAATGAAATCTTTTTTCTAAATATGGACTAAAATACGTGGGTAACATATTATGTTCGATTTTATATATAAGTACAAGATTTGCCCTAATAATACACTTTTCCCTATTAACCAGTTCAATGTCTCTAACATAGATGAAATTGAAGTATATCTGTCTCTGTTCAATAATATAAGCATTTTTTTATTTTGCATGACCTGTAATCTCCGTATGTCCTCTTTTAAACAAGATATTAACAATGAGCAGCAATAGTTGAAGTGAGGCAACAAAATCGCTTGGTAAATTGTCATTCTTGTCCATGAAGACAAAGTTGAAGAAACTCGTCGAAAAAACCAATTTTTTTGCCTAACTTCCTACACAAAAAATCCACATGAGCTGAAAAATTGAGTTGCGAGTTCAATATGATATTTATTTTCTTTGACAAAATTAACTGGAACGTTGTTTTTATACAGTGATAGACTCATTTCCTAAAACCGTTCACAATTCCTCTTAGATCCGATCATCATACATTGTGTCTTGGTGTTATTTAGCTTCAGTCTATTTTGGCAGAGCCAATCATACAAAATGTTGAGTTCAAATTATTAGTCATTTCAATATAATTTTTACCAGAAACAGAAATTAACGTGTCATCCGCAAATAAATTAAGAGTACAGTTTTACATAGATCTATAAATGTCATTTATATAAATTATAAAAAGCAACGGACCAAGAATACACTATTCGTTTTATCAGAAACTTTGTCACCTATCCTGGTGATATGATATCTGTTATTTAAATAATTCTTGAGCCACAGCACTGCTTTATGATCTATACCATATGAAATAAGTTTTTTTATAAAAATATCCCGGTCAACCGTCTCAAAAGCTCGCTTCAAGTCAACGAACACACACAACACTGTTTCACCCTTATTGAGGCACTTTCTCCATTCTGCACAAACATACTGGATAGCAGATTCACAGGAATGCTTGTTTCTGAAGCCGGATTGCCCAATGAAGAGAAGTTTGTTGGCTTCGAAATATTTTCTAAGTTGCTGGCATACGATGGTTTCAATGATCTTGTCTAGTGCTGGTAGTAGATTTATGGGACAAAAATCTGCCGGAGTGTTGGGTTTCGTCACTTTTGGTATAGGAACTATGGTACTAATTTTAAAGGCGTTTGGTATTGTCCCAGTTTCGAGTGATGTATTGATTGAATAAAGCAAAGGATGTCCCACAACATCAAACAAATCTTTCAATAATTTTATGCTCAGTGTCTCATCACTCGAACATTTATTTTTGAGTTTGAATAATATCCCTTTCAACTCTGTCAAAGTGACCTGTTCAAAACGCTGCAAAATTTCTACTGAATGAGGTTTTCAAGGACTTTTCCAATTTCTGGTTTCAATACTGTCAGAAATTTCATCTAAACTGTTTGAGAAAAAGGTATTGAATTTATCCTCCAAACTTCCCGTTTAAACTCCAAAATCAATCGTTGAACTATAGGCACTTTGTTTGTTATTCCCCATCATCTTCTTGCACATCCTTTTCCCATCATGCTTACATTTATCAATATCTTCATCATAATACTTTCTTTTTTGTGATCGGATCATTTTAACAACTAAGTTCCTTTGTTATTTGTAACTATTCCAGTCGTTCTCAGTTTTTGTGAAACAAAACTTTTTGTACAGCCTGTCTCTCTCTTTTTGCGTTTCTTTCACCTTTCTATTTATCCATGTTTTTTTTCTGGAAATATTTGCTTTAAGTGATGCATACTTATCCACTGCTTGTTGTATGTTATGTAAAAAGTTATTGTACAAAACATTGACATCTGTAGATGTGAAATTCCAATCTTCACCATTAAGTTCGAGATTAATATCGTGAATGACTTTTTCATTCAAATTTCTGCGATAAACAGGTTGCTTTTTCACTTCTTGGATAACGAAAGGAACTTCCATCCCTATTACTTCATGGTCACTGAGTATTGGAAAGTCTCTGGGTATCTCGTCTGAGAGGAAGTCATTTGTTATTATGTAATCTATTAGTGATGATGATTCATTTGTTATCCTTGTTTCTTTCGTGACGATTTGCCTGAATCCTGAACTGTTCACAATCTCGCGAATTCTCTTCGAGTCTCTTCCACTTTTCAACCAGTCAATGTTTAGATCACCTAGAAAAACAGTTTTTTTCTTTTGAAAATTGTCTTCATCAAGTTTAGATTCCAGATAATCAAGAAATCCACTACTGGCTGAATTTGGCGATCTGTAGAAACACCTCACTTTAAAACATTCTTCTTGGCAATGAATCTGTACCGCTGTCATCCAGTAACTGTGATCTACAGCATCATTACAAATTTCTGAGAAAGTGATACCATTCATATATTATTGTCCCTTCAGTGTGCCTGCTATGAGAGTAACAAACAATTGCTGTGTAACCCTCGATGAAAAATTTGCTGTTTTCTATATCCAAGGTTACGTGAGATTCACTTATGCAAAATGCAATAGGCTGTCTATCAAAAATTAGATCGGTCAATTCTTCAAGATGTGACGTAATTCCCTGTATATTTACATGAAGTAATAGTAGATTTTGTGGATTCGAGTTTTTTGAGATGTCTGATTTTATCAGTGATTGCTACATGTAATAAGTACGTGCTTTAATTCTTCCAACCTCTTTAATATTGTCACAATAAGGGCTTGTGGGGTCTTCAACTGTACAACTGTGCGCTAGGGACGTAGCACTCACACAGAAGGGAAACTCGTGTCACTTCACAACATATCTATTTTCTTTGAAGGTCAACAATTACAGCCGGGGGATAAGCATGGGCCGCTGGCTCAGAGGAAGAATAGGAATTCTTGCCAAGCTAGAGGCTTGACTGACACTACTTTTCCCTCCTCTCGAACCATCGTTCCGTGGCCGAATTTATACAAAAAAACTGTTGGGTCAGCATTGTAGGTCATGCTTCATAATATCATCGTAACTTAAATGAGTGGATTTATTCAGCGTACCTTCCACCCCATTATTACTATGACATATGCCCCTTCCCCGCGAGCATTGGCCTCCAATGCTAACTGACAACATGCCCCATCCCCTTACAAAACATGACTTAAAACTTAAAACAATAATTAACTTGCTCCGGTCCTGTGTTACATTATGTCAATCTGCTGAGTATGGTTTTGTCCCTGATCATCACCAACAGCAAAACAACTACAATTGCAATCTACTGTCAGCGGTCACCGTGCCCCCAATTTCTGATCTTCGCTGACGGTGCGAAGATTTGCTGGCTGGCTCATCAGGGTTTTGCAATTGCAGCTTGACCTTGTTGGTGGTCTTCCGTAAGTATGGGACTACAGGGTGACACATGACACTCCTACTCATTCCGGAGTGACCTGTATACCCGATCCTGGAACAATACTCTTCAGCTGGGTATCGGAGGACCGGAAGCAGACATTGAATGCCCTATAAAAGAAAAAATATAAATAATATAGATATCTCAAAATAATAAAAACACAATATACACAAGGAGGTTGGTAGTCTCAGTCAAGCTTCCTATTACTGTGGTTTCCCCCGGTGCTGTGGTACGTCTTGGACTCGTTCAGACCCCTTCTGGTACACCATTCTCAACTCTGGGCCGTAGATCATCCTGTACTCACTCTGTACACTATACACGCTTGGCGTGCGAGAGATGATCGTTAGGCGCCTCTACCAAATGTCACAATAAGGGCTTGTGGGGTCTTCAACTGTACTCCACCCCTATTGTGCGCTAGGGACGTAGCACTCACACAGAAGGGAAACCCGTGTCACTTCACAACATCTCTATTTTCTTGGAAGGTCGACAATCACAGCCGGGGGATAAGCATGGGCCGCTGGCTCAGAGGAAGAATAGGAATTCTTGCCAAGCTAGAAGCTTGACTGACACTACTTTTCCCTCCTCTCGAACCATAGTTCCGTGGCCAAATTTATACAAAAAAACTGTTGGGTCAGCATTGTAGGTCATGCTTCATAATATCATCGTAACATAAATGAGTGGATTTATTCAGCGTACCTTCCACCCCATTATTACGATAACAATATAGCATGCACAATTTCTGTTAAACACTGTATGTCTGTAGTCAATATTGACAATTTTTAGTACATCCGCAGCAAATTTGCAATTTGTACATACCTCTTTCTTTGACTTACAATCATCACTTTGATGATCTTCATTACATAATGGACATACCACCTCGTGACGACAATTGCTGGCCTTATGTCCATATTTCCAACACTTGTAGCAGCGTAGTACACTTACATACTCATAAACTTGGAAACTCTCCCAACACTTTTCCTCGGGCGATAAGATCATTGAATAGAATCGGGTGGACTTCCAATATAACATTGGTATACTTTTTATTTTTTGGATTTACTTTTTTGACCAACTTTATTTCCATATCATCTTCCAGTTCCCGTTCAAACTGACGCTTAGTTGGACTAATAAGTAAATCTTCATCATTCACATTTTTTTCTGACAGTCCCACATTGGATTTGATTTTTTAGGAATCTCAGTATCATATTCACCGGAGAATTTGGCCGCAACGGTATCCTGCAGCTTTTTTCGGGATTCGTCATCATTGCATTCGATAACAACGGTCCCCTCACTTATTGTTTTTACTTTATTTACTGCTATCGCCAGTTCCGACGGATTAATTTTGTGCGTCAGAATTTGTTGAGTTTTTTTGCTGTCCTCGGAGTTTTTTGCTTTTACGAACAATGGATGATGAAATTTATTGGTTTTGACGACACTGGACCAACTCTTAATTGACGAGGTTTCTTGATCTTCACATTTTTGAAGTATACGATTTGTATTTTTGACACATTCTTCAGTTTGGGTTTCCAACTTTTTAATCCACATCGATATATTCAACTTTTCCTCAACACATTGAATACACTGATCACAAAACCAAAGTAGATTTTTACACTCTTTGATAGTCTTCACTACATTATCTCTGGGAGCAACGGGCACAGACGTAATACCCCATATATTGACCCAATAGTGGCCATTATAAAAAAGGATGGAACAATCAGGATATGTCTTGATGCCCAAAATCTGAATAAGCGAATCTTGATGTCAAAATGATATCTGTCAAAGCTGTCAAAATGATATCTGTCAAGATCGAGATATCTGTCATGTCAAGACCGAAGCGTTAAGAGATCACGACCACGCCCACTTGCCGGCAAACGAGAGGTTATGCACAGAATTTGTCTCAGAACTCCCCTTGTTTATCTACTAACTGATAATTTCATTTACCATACCAAGAAGAATGTTATGGTGTTGGTTGATAGCCAACACCATTGAATCAATATAGAACTCACAAATCCCTACAATAGCCAAAAATCAAAAATTAAAGTAAGTGACTTTAGGCAGTAATAGGACGATAATATTGTTGAAGATTTCGAGACAATGCTAATGCTGCTCAAATAAACAGATCTTTTTTTTCTGACTATATTTTATTTCCAACACGCAATTCATGCAATCATTGATTGAACTTTTGATATATTGAATTGATTATTTAAATATTCCTAAGAGGCTGATATGTATATTATTATATTCTACAACGTGAGGCGTGAAAAACAGACCTTGAGGCTATAAAACTTAAATAGTCTCACTTCATTCGCACTGCGTATACAGGGTGATTTATATCAAAGTTACATTTTTTTTCAATGGAACCCCCTGTATATCATCACATATTTGGGTTCCACAGTCAATTTCAGATTGACTTTATGTAACACACATGGTATCTTAAACGAAGCGTCCATCCGCAAAAATTGATAGTAGTAAGGGCTGTGGCGGTTCTGGCGCAAATTTGCTATGAAATGGTGAATGCGCGAGATGTGACGTCATCCGTCGTCGGCGTGTTGTGTGGGGGTTGGGGTGGGGTGTGGGGGTCTTCGCGACCTCTGGACCATTTCCCAAAATGGCTGCTAGGTGGCGCCACGTGCGCGTGACGTCATCCGTCGTCGGCGTGTTGTGTGGGGGTTGGGGTGGGGTGTGGGGGTCTTCGCGACCTCTGGACCATTTCCCAAAATGGCTGCTAGGTGGCGCCACGTGCGCGTGACGTCATCCGTCGTCGGCGTGTTGTGTGGGGGTGGGGGTCTTTGCGACCACGTGCGCGTGACGTCATCCGTCGTCGGCGTGTTGTGTGGGGATTGAGGTGGGGTGTGGGGTGTGGGGGTCTTTGCGACCACGTGCGCGTGACGTCATCCGTCGGTGGGCGGTGTGACCGTTGGTGGGGGTGGGGGTGGGGGGTTTGGGATGACATTACATTTTATGAACAAAAAAAGTTCATGATTCAAGCCTTGAAGAAATTGAATATTGCGGGTAAGTGTTATCATCATTCAGTTCTAAATTTAGCTCGAATGCACGGTTTTCTTATCAGTAACAAACGAGTCTCAGCACGCGGTATTCTGATCACCAGTAGACAGCATGTGGTTTTCACGTCACACTCCTCTTATCAACAGTTCTAAATTTAGCTCGTTGCGCGGTGTTCTTATCAATAACTGACGCCTCATGGTCTGCAGGAAACTATAGTTTGATATTTATCCATGTAAAATTATCTCATTTCAATTTTATTCATTTTTTCAGAACCAATCCATCAGTACGAAAATTCAATGCAAATAATTGTGGACAATTGTCAATCGAATTTCTATATAATAATATGACATGATCGAGAACCATCAGTAACGTTGAGAGTGTCATCATGACTAGAACTATAACAATAACGGGAAATACTTCTGTGTTGAAAGCAGAATTCAATCCACCCATATTTTTGGATGAAAATAAAGAATATTTTTTGGGGTTGGCTGATTTTGAATCGTTTATGAGTATACCCAACATACAACCGGGTAGCAATAAAATATATGTAGCGGATAAAGTTATCACAATTCCAGAAGGAACTTACGATTTAAAAGATATTGAAACATATATTAATTCTGTAATTGATGACATTTTTGGAGAAAAAGTTGGGTTTAAGATGAAAGCAAACCCCAATACATTAAAATGTCAGCTTTATTGCACAAAGGAAATAGATTTCACACCAAGTGACTCCATAGCGAAAATATTGGGTTTTAAGAAACGAAAAATTGCATCAAATGAATTTTCTGAATCGGATGAAGTTGTTAATATATTTAAAGTTAATGCAATTTGTGTTGATTGCGACATTTGCATTGGATCATATAGTAATGGTCTACCCGTTCATATAATTCATCAGTTTTTTCCTTCTGTTCCTCCAGGGTATAAAATAGTGGAATCACCATTACCAATACTTTATTTCCCCATCAGCGTCAAGACAATCAACAACATCACTGTTAAAATAGTAGATCAAGACGGTGATTTGATTAATTTCCGAAACGAGACCATAACAGTTCGATTACATCTTAAACATTAGAAAATATTATGGTTATTAAATACAACTATCGCTATTTCAAACAATCGCCATATAAAAGGGAGAAGCTGTCTATAGAAACCAGTCCAAGACGAAACTCCAACCAGTTAACATCACAAGAAACCAGCCCAAGACGAGACTCCAGCAAGTTAACATCACAAAATCACCAATTTCTTATATCTCTGGGGTTAAAAGTATTGAAATAATGGATATATTAAACGTTGATGAAAAATTATATGTAGATAATTCAATAATAAGCTCTGAGCTTCATTCATATCAACCGTTTGTCTCTTCAAAATTTGAATACAATGATGAAATTCGCATACCTGTTCAAGAACTTGATATATACACACTACCTTCAGGGAGTCATCTTTACATTGAAGGTACCTTGACCAACAATAAGGGTGCCTATTCTAAAAAATTACAATTTGTCAACAATGGTATAGCTTATTTGTTTCGAGAAATTCGCTATGAACTTAATGGAGTTACTATAGATTCCGTAAGAAATGTTGGTTTAGCTTCAACCTTGAAGGGTTATCTTTCATATAATACAAATGAAAGTCTAAAGCTGCAAAATGCTGGATGGTTTCCAAATAGAGATGAAAAGGAAAACATTTTAGTTGATGATAAAGGAAAATTTAATGTATCTATACCTTTGAAAATGTTGATGGGATTTTTTGAAGACTATAAAAAAATAATCTTGAATATGAAACAAGAACTGGTTTTGATCCGAGCCAGCGATGATGTTGATGCAGTTTTATATGTTGAAGATATGCAAAATCCGTCACCCGAAGCGGAAAATCCAAAAGTTACATTTGACAAGATCTATTGGAAAGTACCTCATATTCAAGTTGATATACCACAACAACTAGCTTTAACACAAATTCTTGAAACAAATAAAGATCTGTTACTTGGATTTCGTAGTTGGGAAATTGTTGAATATTCCTCACTACCTGAAGCGACCCGTCATACTTGGCCTGTTAAAACAAGTAGTAAACTTGAAGCACCTCGTCATATAATAATTGGTTTTCAAGAAAATAGAAAAGGACACATCATGAAAGATGCTAGTCAATTCGATAATATAAATCTCTCAAATATTAGAGTATTTTTGAATTCTGAAAGATATCCATATCATGATTTGTATTTGAATTTCAATGATAACAAGTTTTCAGCTCTCTATGAAATGTTTGCAAACTTTAAAAATTCCTACTATGATATACCAAACGAACCAATTTTCAACCCTCAAAACTTTAAAAATAAGTGTCCAATCGCACATATTGATTGTTCCCACCAGAAAGAAACACTTCAAACAGGTACTGTTGTTTTGAGAGTTGAATTCGAGACAAATAATAATACAAAAAAGGATACATCAGTATATTGTCTGATTTTACATGATAAATTATTTAGCTACAATCCTTTAACAAAAATAGTCAAGCAATTGTAATACGCATGTTCTCAAATAATTATATAAACCATTTTATTTCTCTAAATGATGTTCAGTATGTCTCGAGAATTGAAGCTCTGCTTATCTTACCATTTAAAGAGATCGAAAGAATTGAAAAACAAATTCAAGATTATAGTGGTGAATAGCAGATGATGGTGAAATTCTCACAATTGAAAATATGAAACTACTCGTTTTGGATGTACAAGGATTTATAATTGAAAACAAAAAATTTATTCCTAAAGAACTGGCTGCCTATGATGGAGAAAAAATATGTCATTATATATTTAGATGTCCCTTTTCTATGGAACACTTGCCTCCAGAACTGCGTAAACAAGCAAACTGGTTGATGAAAAATCATCATTGTATTTCATGGAATGAAGGATTTACGCAATCACATAAGTTTTCCGACATTGTGAAAAACATAACAAGAAACGTGGATCATGTGTACGTGAAAGGAAAAGAAAAGGCGCAATACATTGGGAAATATTCATCGAAGCCCGTTATCGAACTTGATGACAAACCACCTTTATCGTTGGAAAAACCACATTGTCTATACCATTTATCATCACCCGCAATGTGTGCACTTACTAATGTTTTTAATTTGTATAAAACATGTTTAATGATTGAATAAATCACATTTTTGATTACATTTTTTATTTTATTTCAAACACCTTTTTATAAATATTTACAGGTAGGTATTCACAAATTTTCAACCCTCAAAAATAAGTGTCGAATCACACACAGTGATTGTTCTCATCACAAAGAAACACTTCAAGCAGGATATACTGCTTTGTTTTGAGAGTTGAATTCGAAACAAATAATAATACAAGAAGGATTCATCAGTATATTGTTTGATTTTTACATGATAAATTATTAAGCTATAATTCTTTGACAAAAATAGTCAAGCAGTTGTAATTCGCATGTTCTCAAATAATTATATAAACCATCTATTTCTCTAAATGATGTTCAGTATTTCTCCAGAATTGAAGCTTCGCTTATCTAACCATTTAGTATGAGAATTTTATGGTGACTTACAAATAAAAGGTTCTGTATTGATTGAAAATAAAACAGTTCAATAATGAATACTATCAAAGAAGATGTGGTGAGTGAGCTACACAAACCAGCCAGAAGATTTTTTAAAAGAAGAGCAGTAATTGTAAAGGGGATCAATGATCTTTTTCAAGCAGATTTAGTTGAAATGCAACCATATTCAAAAATAAACAAAGGATATAGATATATTCTGGTTATAATTAATGTGTTTTCAAAATTTGTTTGGGCAATTCCTGTCAAAACAAAGACTGCTAAAGATGTAACCACAGCCATGAAATTAATTTTAAACAGTGTAAAAACACCCCCTAAAAATCTGCAGACTGATCAGGGAAAGGAATTCTATAATACAGAGTTCCAAGATTTGATGAAAAAATTCAACATCAATCACTACTCAACATTTTCCAATATGAAAGCTAGCATCGTAGAGAGGGTGAACAGAACATTGAAAAACAGAATGTGGAAAAAATTCAGTTTGCAGGGAAACTATAAATGGTTAAAAATATTACCTGAGATAGTATCAGAATACAATAATACCAAACATTCTGTTATTGGAATGAAACCTATACAAGTATCTAAGGAACATGAGAAGCACCTACTATCAAAAGTTTATGGTCGCATAAAAACAGTGAATCCTTCCAAATATGAAAAGGGAGACTCTGTGCGAATAAGTAAGTTTCGTGAGATGTTTTCAAAAGGGTATACACCTAACTGGTCAAATGAAATCTTTGTGATTAAAAAAATAAAAATCACAAATCCAACAACCTACATATTGGAGGATCATAGAGGTGAAGAGATACAGGGTGCATTTTATAAGGAAGAGTTGCAAAAAGTTAAACATCCTGACGTGTATTTGGTAGAAAAGATTCTAAGACGGAAGGGAAATAAAGTTTATGTTAAATGGTTGGGCATGAATAATTCACATAATTCATGGGTTATGAAAAATAATGTATTGTAATATCTTGTAATTCAATAAAAAACACTTGCTAGTAGATAATTCTTTTATTTCTATACAAATATACTCCTAGAATGGGTAGCATGATACAAAAAATGAATGCAAAGATTGATATAATAGCGAATTCTATATGATTTTTACATTCAAACGAATCAATAAGTACATTCCAGTTTGTTGGTTTAAAATTTTCATCTACAAAATAAAGTCTTAACTTAAAAGCTAAATATGACAAATTTTTAATTGACTCATCAATTTTTAGCCAATCAATCCATTATTAACAATTAATTTTTCTCAGTTTGATGGTCAAGAGTCATTATGATTGGTTGATATGCAAATAAACGTTTCTTGTATATTTGAATCCACTTGTATATACAAGGTATTGTTAAAAAGGCGCTCAGAAACAATACTTTTGCTGGAAGTCCTGTTGTCATTGCTAATTTTTATACTAAGGGATATATCGTGGCAATATTTATGTGTTCTAGTGTTCTTGTTTTCTTGTTGTCTTGTTTTCTTGTGTTCTTGTTTTCTTGTTTTCTTGTGTTCTAGTGTTCTTGTTTTGATGTTTTCTTGTGTTCTAGTGTTCTTGTTTTCATGTTTTCTTGTGTTCTTGTTTCCTTGTTTTCTTGTGTTCTAGTGTTCTTGTTTTCATGTTTTCTTGTGTTCTTGTTTCCTTGTTTTCTTGTTTTCTTGTTTTCTTGTTGTGTCCAATCACACACACAGTGATTGTTCTCATCACAAAGAAACACTTCAAGCAGGATATACTGCTTTGTTTTGAGAGTTGAATTCGAAACAAATAATAATACAAGAAGGATTCATCAGTATATTGTCTGATTTTTACATGATAAATTATTAAGCTATAATCCTTTGACAAAAATAGTCAAGCAGTTGTAATACACATGTTCTCAGAAAAGAAAATGACTAGATTGAAGGCTATATGTGATTGACAGCTCCTTGATTTTGAAATCTTCTGCCAAATTGAAGCCCTGCATGTCTATTGCAATGATTGTTTCATACGAATACCAGGATTCATGGACTTTGTAATGAGTTCTCAAATAATTAACGAGTTTGATAGGTGGTCTCAAGTTTCCATAACCATCAAAATAAAACGCTTAATTTTCATTTATTATGTATGCAGTACAATGAGTTCCATGATTTTGTTAACTTTCTAGATTCAAAATACCACATTCCTTCACTTTAAATTTTTTTTAAGGAGGTTGTCACACATAAATACACCTCTTTAATGTGAGATATTCAATATTTTCACATATTTTAGTATATCGTTATTTGAAAGGGATCTCTGCGAAAATATTATTTGATTTTTTTTATGGTTTTTTTCTTGATAGTGCCTCCTTTGTAGGGTTTAATGTATAATCCACCACCCTGCTTGGAAAGTTTTTCCATTTCTTTATTGTGTCGATGTAATTCTTCGAGTTGCTCCTTTGATACTTTAATATCATTAACGGCCTTAGCTATTCCAGCTGCACCACCGCCTAAAGCTCCTAGTGCACCCAAAATTGGAAGTAATAATGGAAGAAATCCACCAATTTTTTTGGGGGGTTTGATAACTCGTGTTTTCTTTTTTCTTTCGGTTCTCTTGATCCCCATTCCAAGTTTCCGTTTACCTTTCATAATTCCGCTTACTGTTAGAGCAGCAATTCTTTCTCCTACCGAGGAATCTTTTGCTCCAACTCTCTGCCAAGCTTTATCTGCTAGAGCTTTATCCGCTCGATGTCGTTGAGGTAAATCAGTTGTTTGTGAGTATGCGATATCGTGTTCTCGACACGCAGCATCCAATGGATTGATACCAGACTCTCCCCTATTCAATCTTTCTTCTAAATTTGTACCAGGACCACAAAATTGATAGCCAGGAATATGAAGCTCAACAGGTAGTCTATTAATCAGAGTGTTTATTAAACCTCGACCTTCCCTCTTGGAGTGTTTGGAGGAAGTGTACTTTCGTGAAGCGTGTACAATCATTTTATACCTATAGAGGTTTGTGTGTATCATTTAAATACTATTTTCAGTTTAAAAATTTGCAACACGATTGTCTATCGATTTCATGCTATCTGATCAATATGTCCATCTGATTAATGTATAAATACTTTTGCAAAAAACAATTCTGTTTATTGATATCTAGAATGCGGATTGAAAAACAATCGTTTTCCTTACCCATCACAAACCATGATGTGAAGGATTTTACGAAACCAATTCAAAAACATGGCGATTTATTTGGTGGGGAATCGAAAAGATGTCTCATTGTTGGACCATCTGGTTCAGGTAAAACCAACGTGATGTTGGCTTTACTTGAGCATCCAAATGGAATAAGATTTGCAAACGTGTACCTTTATTCCAAATCATTACAACAGCCAAAGTATGAATATTTAAGACAACTATTGGCACCCATGGAAGAGATTGGATATTTCGAGTATGAGAGCGATGAAAATATCATTCCTCCTCATGAAATAGCACCAGAATCGGTCATCATATTTGATGATATACCATGTGGAACACAAACTATAATAAGGGACTATTTCACACATTCGAGACATAAAAATACAGACTGCTTTTTTATTTTTCAAGGTTATTCATCAATTCAGAAAAGACTTATACGTGAGAACGCTAATTTGCTAATTTTATTCAAGCAGGATTCTATGAATTTGAATCATATATATAATGATCATTGTATGCTGGATATGTCATTTGAGCAATTGAAGCAACTCTGCGCACACTGTTGGAAAGAACCTTATAATTTTCTGGTTATTGATAAAGATTGTGAACTGAATTGCGGAAGATATAGGAAAAATTTTGATTCATTCATATATCTATAAAATGGATAAGCGGTTGGCTGAGGAATTGATGAAGTCAAGAAAAGCTGTCAAGGATAAATATAATAGTCTAAAATTAGCTATGACCACTACACAATCACAACTAGAGCAAGCTTACAAACCAATAACTCAACCGCTACAACAACTCATTTCCAAAATAAATGAACCTTTCAACATAAAGGAAGAATTCAAAGAAGAAGAAGAAGAACCTGAAACTTCTATGTTTCACACAACACCATTAAAACCTAAACCAAGTTTTTCAAGATTATTTTATGAGACATCAACACCTACAAGACCTACAAGAACTGGTAGAACTCCTATTCTACCGATGGAAATACCATCATTTTTTGATACAAGCCTTGCATCTGTTAGCCAGTTACCATCTATACAAGAACCTAGTCAGTTACCTAATACTATACAAGAACGTAGTCAGTTACCAACTATACTAGAAACTAGTGTTATAGCTCAAACCAACCCCTTCGAAAGCTCGGAAAATCAAAATCTTTCAGATATATTGGAACAGTCAAGGCAATCGGTTCAAAATTTAATCGACACGCAACCATATGAAATATGGTTAAAAAGTTTTGATCCACTACCAAGAGATTATATTGATGCTAGTGTGAAGGATACTGAACATAATTTTGATCATCATTATGGAATAGTACATGACATAGATACTGATAAATTCTATTTGGGGACCACACTTAAATTTGTAGAAATTATTGGAAAAAATGTGAAAGTAGATGGAAAAATTTATGATGGTACAAAAGGATTGTATGAATTACTATTTAAAAAATATCCTAAAGACTATGAAGATGAGGATTTGGATAATTATATGGATATTTTAGCTAAAACCAATGCATATCGAAGAAATAATGATCCAAATGAACGTGTGCAGGGAAATGGATCATCAAAATATATAACTATAATAGGACCATACCTACAAAAACATGGCATAACAAAAACACGACACATCAAACCATTATATTCTCGTTTTTTAAAGAAACTAAAACCTCCAATAACTAGAATGCGAACGGGAAAGGGGTTGTGGAATATCAATAAAAACGATATAGATTATGTTTATTGGGATAATATCAACGAACTTGTTGATAGATTGAGACTAATAACAGCTTCCATGAGAGCTGGTCATACTGGTCATAATAATGAAATACTATCAATAATCGAAGAGTTACGTGAAGCTAAAGTAATTGCATAAATACATCCTCAAATACGTAAAACGAATCAATCCGAAAATGTCACTCAACAAGTTTGGTTCTCATTTATTCAAGAGAGATGAAACAGAAAACAATATCAAGTTATTTAATTTTTCTGAGGTTAATTTATCTTATGTAATGGTTTTACCATTTATTGGTCGCTATACACCAACAGAAAAAAATTTCGTGTTGATGCAAGATGGAAGAACTTCATACCGTTTCCCATTTGAAAAAGGAATCATTTTATTCGGTGAATATCCTAAAAAAGACGTTTCCATGTTGGTTAATGGAAAAGCAGGAAAGCTGGAAAATAGATCTATCAAGAAAGGTGATTTGATAGCGTTTAGACGTGAAACGGATAGTAAAATAACAGAATTTTATGGTGAATTACAAATAAAATGCCCCATAGTGATTGAAAATAAAACAGTTCAATAATGAGTACTATCAATGAAGATGTGGTGGATGAGCTACCTACACAAACCAACAAACAAACAGATTTAGATGAAATGTAGCCATATTCAACAATAAAAAAGGATATTATACCTAGATATATTTTAGTTATGAAAAAACACATTTTCTATACCATTTATCATCACCTGCAATGTGTGCACTTACTAATGTTTATAATTTGTATAAAACATGTTTATTGATTGAATAAATCACATTTTTGATTACATTTTTTATTTTATTTCAAACGCCTTTTTATAAATATTTACAGGTACGTATTCACAAATTTTCAACCCTCAAAAATAAGTGTCCAATCACAGTGATTGTTCTCATCACAAAGAAACACTTCAAGCAGGATATACTGTTTTGTTTTGAGAGTTGAATTCGAAACAAATAATAATACAAGAAGGGGAAAAATTGTGGATAATGAGTTTGAAATCAAAAATGTTCACCTCAAAAGCTCTACCGATTCGTCTACTACTTAAATTCCTGCCATCGTTTGAAAAACTAACAGCTGAGTATAAAAGACCATCGGGGCAGATAGCTGTAGTTATAAATGATTATTTATATATACTTAGCGAGGATAGATTTAGATTAATTGACCGAATCAATATAACAAAAAGATTTGAACCATTTGTGGATGGTAGAAAGTTACTTGGAGCAGTCAATACCTATTCTGGAAAAACCATCTTCTTTTATGATGATAATGCCTTTGTAAATTTGGATGAGTGTACTCTACAGCCAGAGTCCTTTGGCTACACATCAATACATTTTAATGGTATACCACCCCTATTCACCACAGTTTTTCGATATGTGAATGGATTGTTATACTTCATTCAAGATGATCGCTTTTTTGAATATAATGAATTTGAAAATTCCCTACAAAATTCCAGTAAATTGGAGTTCAATACATTTGGTATAGAGTGTCCCATGATATCTTTATATGAACAACTTAGACTGTTACTTAGGCAAATTGTAAGTAAAATTCCTATGAATTCATAGTTTTAATTTATTAATAAAGTACAGCAACTATAGCGCCAAGTTCAAGGTTGTGGTTGACTGATAAAGAGACACGCGGTCGATGTACTATTGTGAATTCCAAGGTTGTGGTTGACTGATAAAGAGACACGCGTCCGATGTGCTATTGTGAATAAAATTCTTGTGAAATAAAATATTGTTTGTTTTAATTAAATAACTTGATATTGTTTTCTGTTTCATCTCTCTTGAATAAATGAGAACCGAACTTGTTGAGTGACATTTTCGGATTGATTCGTTTTACGTATTTGAGGGTTGTAATTTCAACTAGGTGAATCAATTTATAGTCGAGAAAAAACCAGAGGCTGACACATGTTACTGATAAGAACACTGCATTTGAGCTAAATTTAGAACTGTTGATAAGAGGAGTGTGATAGGAAACCCACATGTTGTCTACTGGTGATAAGAAAACTGCAGGCTGAGACTCGTTACTGATAAGAAAACCGCGAGCTAAATTTAGAACTGAACGATGATAACACTTACCCACAATATTCAATTTCTTCAAGCATGAACTGTTCATAAAATGTAATGTCATCCCAAACCCCCCACCCCCACCCCCACCAACGGTCACACCGCCCACCGACGGATGACGTCACGCGCACGTGGTCACAAAGACCCCCACACCCCACACCCCACCTCAATCCCCACACAACACGCCGACGACGGATGACGTCACGCGCACGTGGTCGCAAAGACCCCCACCCCCACACCCCACCTCAACCCCCACACAACACGCCGACGACGGATGACGTCACGCGCACGTGGCGCCACCTAGCAGCCATTTTGGGAAATGGTCCAGAGGTCGCGAAGACCCCCACACCCCACCCCAACCCCCACACAACACGCCGACGACGGATGACGTCACGCGCACGTGGCGCCACCTAGCAGCCATTTTGGGAAATGGTCCAGAGGTCGCGAAGACCCCCACACCCCACCCCAACCCCCACACAACACGCCGACGACGGATGACGTCACATCTCGCGCATTCACCATTTCATAGCAAATTTGCGCCAGAACCGCCACAGCCCTTACTACTATTGATGTTTAAAAAAGATTGAATATCGCATTGATCCTAAGAGTTAGAGAATTGAGATTTTTGGGTGATGCTAACAATGAAATGTCACAATGAAGGCCATAGCTTCAACTCTTTTTGAATTATGAGAAATCGTTTTGCCAATTTAGAAAATTTCACTCAAGGCTAACTTAATTTTTCCAAATGAAACCAACTAACTTTTTTTATGTGGTCGAATGTAGAATTTTATTATTTCCGGCGATATTCGGTTGTTAGTATCTATCTCAGGTGATTTTCTCTCAAATCCCCTTTTCCTATTAATCCGACGTTTCTATCAATTCTCAATACCTACCTAATCAAGTGGACCGTGGAAAATAGACTAACTATTAAATTTTCAAATATTGTATTATAAATCTAAACACTATACACTAAATTAAAAACAGGAGACAGAACATCAAAAGAAGGAAACAAGGGCAATACAATAATTATTATAACAAAACATGTTCAGAATAACGATCTCCTATCCTTGGCACAAATCAATGAATCTTCTGATTAAATGAATTCTCAACCGTATGACATTTCTGGAGAAATACAATGCCGTTGAAAAGTGCTGGTCTAGCTATAACTTGGCTAAAATTGAATTAGCTAGCCCAGTGAGCAAAATTTGGGATCAATTAGGGAATAATCACGTATTTGTATTAAAGCGATGTTCCTTAAGCACACACATTGGCGAAACTAAACCCTCTATGTGACTATTATGAGTGGGAAGTGGCGCACCGTGGCACAACACGTTTAAGGTTAAAAATAAGAATTGTTTCTCGACCTGTGTCTTCCCGGTCAACCCTTTAATTACGCAATTCCAACACAATTGCCAAGTCATGCCCAACGCCAATCCGTATTTTTTTCACACAAATCCCACTAAATTCGTTCAATGAGAAATGCCCCGTGAGCACCAGTGCGAGCGCCCTCACACAAATTAGGAAATATTTTATTATTTTATATCTGCTACTTCCTTCAGATATTCTACACCAAAACATGACGGCATATCACTGTTGTTTAGTAAAATATGGATGGAAAGAAACATATCTGGATTTTGATGAATGATCACAAATAATATTGGAAGTTTTTCAAGTTCACAGAAGTCAACTTTCCTTGCCACGAAAGCTTTTCCGTGTAGTTCTTCCATATAAAAACTATAGAAGTAGGGGCTTTTAAATAAAAAAATAACAGTGTATTTTGTTTTAATAAAAAAAAAATTAATTTTCAAATTTTGGCAAAAAATATATTTAAAAAATAATTTTTGTTAGTCATGCAATAAGATTTTATTCCATTATCGCTTTTTAAGCAAAAACAGGCGTTTCAGTGTGTTGCCAAAAAGAATCAACAACAACAAAAAATGGAAAAATATGGCTGCTACACACAAAATACCCTATTTTTGTCTTATATGCGTGAGCAGACGCAATTCCGATAATGTGTTACCCAAGTTCTATCTAGTGTGACACAATTCCCACTTTTTGATATTCATAACAGAAATAGGGAATTTTGTGAAAATATTCCATATTTGTGTGCATCGAAAAATCGTGTGAGCAGTGGACAACACGCTTCCAGAAATGTTTCTATTTTGTGACTTGTCGTGACACGTTGACCATCAATAAATCATTCACAATCCGTGACGGCATTGAGTAAAAAGAAGTTTGAACTTTCCGCTTGTTGTACCTATACGCATTGGTAACTTTTCTCATACTTTTCCGCATAAAAATGTCTTTTACTATTGTATCTACAATAGAGAAAAAACGTCTAAATTTTGTGCTTGTTCCGGAGAAGTGGGTGATTGGAAATGACATGTTGTCCTGGCCAAAACACTTGTTGCGATGGGAAGTGAAAAAACTTCGATCAGATCCAAACTCCTCTCCGGAAAGATACTGGAAGCCACAGAAATGTTGCGTGAAATTGAAAAACATCAAGACCTTGGAAAGAGGACTCGATTTGGAAAAGAGTTTTGTAGAATTCGCATATACCGAAGAAGAAGAAGAGTGAGTAGTTTTGTATTCATTCATTTATGCAAGCAGGGTTTCGACAAATGCACAGCAGTATTTCGGGGGGTAGTTCTTTATATTGTCATATATATAAAATATGGAAAAAAATGTCCCACAAACTTAGATCTGGCTGATGGTTATATGCAAAACATGCACATTAGTCAACTATAATGATAATATCGATAATGTGAATAGAAAATCGTCTCCTTCATTAAAATAATACAGCAAGCTTGTTAGTGGGGTAGAGGACCAGTAGAAAAACACTCTATTTTTCAATTTCCCGACGTTTCGGCATTCGATTGATGCCTTTATCAAGAGTCACTTTCAATACAAACAATAAACTTTGTAAATTTTGATTTTAACCCAAATTTTAATTCATATGTCTGATGTTCCTTTTACAACTTCAAATTATGACCTTATATATGCATTTAATTTTTTTGACACACTGTATATTGCAATTAACAATCAAACCCACTAACAAACTTGCTGTGATAAAGATAATTTTAAAAATAAAGAATTCTTGGTTTTATAGGCAAAACAAAAACAAGTTGTTTGTTTTTTGAATAGTTTTCGTATATTGCTTGCATGGTTCTCAGGAGACAAAATTAAGACACCTAAGTCTGGCGAATATAAGTACATTGTATGTACATTGTATGTAGTACAACTATGAGTCAAATAAAAAAATCTGGCAAACAAGTAATTAGAGCTCTGTTACAGACATTTTTGTTTTCCAGGTTTAAAAAAAAGGGATGCCGAGACAGTACAAAAAAAGTTCTTTCTGCATCATCATCCACAGTAGTCTCATCGGAGAAAAAATGTATGAAAATTCATTTGCTGCAACCCCTATTGAATTCGAAAATATTTCGGACGTTAATGTTGGTGCGACGACGCCGACGCCGGTGGTAAATGAGGAGCAATCAGTGTCAGCAACACCGGACACAGCTGATAATGAAGAAGCATTGGTAGTAGGAGCGGTGGATATATAGATCCTAATGACAAATATTGTAGAACAAGCTATAGAAAAACAATGAGAAAAGATGAAAAACTATTTTGCCAAAAGTTTCAGGGAGCTTGACCTAAGAATATCCCAAAATAGTCTAAAGTTAGATCAAATTCTAAAACCGTTAAGCTCAACGGACCATACGGAATTTCCCGCAGTGATATCAGGACCTACAGAAGATGAAGTCAAAGGGCCCAGCTTTGGTTTCAAATTTCCAATAGATGTTCCAGACCAAATTGTCGAATTGGAACTAAAACTATCTAGAGATTCCAAATTCAAGAAAATATTGGTAGAAAATCAGAGATTGAGTTGTTCATTTATTTATTTATTTATTTATTTATTTTCAGATGAAAGAATTATTGAAGTTTGGAGGAACCGGCCAAAATGAAAATGCTGATAAGGTCATCTATTCAATTTTCGACTTTTTATTCAGTGCTGAGGTCTTGACAAAATTTACATGGACTAGAGCTTCAAGATCCCAGCAAAGGGTAAAAGGAAGTTTCCAAAAGTTTAAAAATATAATTGAATTGGTGTACAACGTTTTGTCACTAGCTGATTCTCGCCACACTCGAAACAAGAACGAAAGCCTGATTAAGGACAAAGTCTTGAAGCACACTAATCAAAGATTGACACGAAAGAGGTAATCATATTATGAAACCTGAATTTAAATTTCAAAACAAATATAATTATAGGCACGTGAAACAAATTTGCTATTTTCCAGAAAACATCAGAGAAAAGCCAACGACAAAAATGACAAGACTATTTAACATCATGAAGATGCCGGCAAACAAGATATAGGAGAAAATAATAAAACGAACGATAACGGTGATCTGACTGAGAATTCCTATGGTCCCAGCCCTAGCTTGAAGGCAAAGATTATACAGTGCTTTTCTTTAATGTCCCCCCCCCTTTTATTTTTTGAACGGCTCAACTTAGAGACTTCAAATTCTAGGTGCTGAAATACAAGCATGTTGCTTATGTTTTGACATAAAATTGACATATGAAAAATTCAAGATGGCGGCTGGGCGCCATCTTGGAATGTTTTTTCAAATAGGAATAGGGGTCATTTGACACCTCATTTTGAAGGTCCTGCTGATTACTTTATAACCCTAGAATATTGGGTCGCTATCTTCTAGTACTACAAAATGGCGGCAAAAAGTGTATGTATCAATGTAGTTATTGAATGTACCGCCATTTTGTAGTACTTAGAGATATTGACTCAATATTCTAGGGTTATAAAGTACTCAGCAGGACCTTCCTATGTTCCTATTTGAAAAAACATTCCAAGATAGCGCCAAGCCGCCATCTTGAATTTTTCATATGTCTATTTTATGTCAAAACATAGTCAACATGTTCGTATTTCAGCACCTAGAATTTGAAGTCTCTAAGTTGAGCTGTTCAAAAAAAAAGGGGGGGAAGACATTAAAGAAAAGCACTGTATACACAATAGATATTCAGCGCCCATGGATTAAAATGTCCTCCCGAAATGTACACCAAAATATCAGCTGGGCGTACGCGAAAAGAAGAGAGAGGAACCGAAAAATTCGCGTACGCATTCGCTCTTTGTCAGACATAGCTATTTTTAGCAGTTTTTGATATTCATGCTGTTATTGCTGTTCGACCAAAATATTGGGATTATATACGTCGTTGTATCGTTAAGTGAAAGCACACGTTGGGAACTTTTTAATACCTTTACATTCTGCGTTCGCTGTTTATGTTGTGAAACTTTGCGCATAGGATAAGACTAGAATATTTGTGACAGAAGACATTTTGTATATAAAAAAATAGAGCTGATTGGATTTATTTATCGATAAAACAAAAAAATCATGAAGTCCCTTTTCACCTCTTATATCATGTAAAAAGCTCCAAACTTATGTATGTACCTATACAGTTTATCTACTTAATATATGTGTAAAGTTCCCATGTTCCCAAACATTTTTCTGTTGATTGAAATGCATCTTTTATATGTGTTCTATGAAACATCAATTGGGGCGTTTCTTGAAATTAATAAAAAATCAGTTTTTTATCATCACTTTGATACTATTGCAGATATCTTTTCTTGAAATTGGGTACACGTCTCCTATGCATCAATATGCACTGACGCAAAAAAATGAAGGGAACAAATTTGCTAAGAAATAAATAATAGAGATTTCAAAAATAATTTCTATTTTGAAAGGAAGCAGTGGTGTACAAGTTTTTTCTCCAAAAACATTTACTGCAAAAACTGTACGGACGCCACTGGTAAAAATAATAAAATTATTTGTACATCACAAAATGCATATTGATGCATAGAAGAAGTGTACCAAATTTCATATACAGATATCTGGAATGGTATCAAAGTAAAATCATTTATTTTTTAAAATTTCAACACCCTGTATCCTGAAAATTAGGCTCTTGCTGACCTATGTCCATATAAACTTTTTGCCTCAAAATCATTCAATGATTATCACCCTTAAGTATCGGCATTCAATTAATAAACTCCCTGTATTATTGGATATTTCGATTCTACTAAAATTTTTAAATATATTTTATGGAACATAATATACGGGAGTCTCTGAAAGGTCTATACAAAATCACACCACATATTCCTGTGGTCAAAATAAAACGATTTAAAGCAACTCACCTCAGTTAAAAGATAAAAATCTTTTTTATTTAAATGATTGATCTTTTTTTAAGGTAATACTTTTAAAATTGGTACCCTGTATATTATCATCCTACCTATTGTATGAGTATGCCGAAACTCTCCAGGTCCCATATGGATCCAGACAATTTTGAGAAAATGAATAGTTAACTTGCAACTCAAATTTTCAGCAATTCTGTCGCAGCTGGAATAAGAACTGCTGTGGGTACAGGAGAGTTGACATCTTCTACCGCACTGCACATGGCAAAGTTTGTTAGTTTCATGAATAATCTGTTAGCCAATTCATATACTTGCGCACTCTCATCAGAAAGGCCATCAGTGGAACAAACATTGGAAGAAGCAATTGACATATCTTGACAAGCAAATTGAATCAAGATCCTATTGAAAACAATTTTGCGTCAATCAGACAGCGGGGAGGATTTAACATGAATCCAACGGTCCGAACGTTCTGAACCACGTTTCGACTGTCATTAAAGGTTAACTTGCTCAAACCGTCTCGATCATCGAATTTTGAGGAAGATGAATAAGATACCAATCTCATATTACAACCGGCAAAAGTATCTAGCATTGAACACCTTCAGTCAACAAGCACAGGTCAGATTACAATACATCATCTTCAACATCAGGTACGTCGGAAAGCAGCAAAACTAGCGAAAATTGCAACGAATAGAAACGGAAAAAACGTGCCACTTCACAAGAATGTTCAGACACATATTTTGCATGTTATTTGGTGAAAAAGACAATTGACAAATTCAATTGTGATGATTGCAAAAATAATTTAATTTATGAACGATTAACAGAACATTCGTTATAAATAATGAACAGGGTTTACAAACATTTTTTGTCTGGTCTACACAACCTTAACCACGCCTAACAATTCTTGTGAGGAGAAGTTTGTCAATGATTAATAGAATGATGATGCAATGTCCTCAGAAAGTATACAGGAACAGATACTTGAAGGAAAAAATCAAAAAACTCCAAACTAAAATGCAGTTTTTTGAGGAAAGTTCATGTGAAATTCATTTGGATTTTCTAATAAGCCTAATGATTCGCTGTAGATCAAACAAAGAGTGTAAATGGTGAACATTGACCTGTGAAAAAAGATGCAAGAAAAAAAGAAGACTCGGCATTGTACAAAATCTGTAGATCGTCTCCTTTCAATAAAATTGTATCATTATTAAATTTTATTTATACCTATATATCCTGAATAACTACAATTATTGTATTGTAATGTCTCGTGTGAATATCTCATCACAACGCACAAAAATGTTTATCTTAATATGCCAACAGATTTTATACTGGAAGAGTTTGTACCTTGGAATAAATTTCGTGGATGACATTATTTTGCTTTTTTTTCAAAATCCCCTCACATCTCGATTTATATTTCTAGTCGAAATCTTTTCCATTAGAAAAAATAAAGATACAGTGTGCGTAAATCATCATTTATTCTTATCTCTGATAATTCTTCAAGGGATAAATAAATAGAGTGAATAGGTACGTGAACAATATTGATCTCCCAACACTTCAATGTCAAAATTATTTTCAAAACAACGAGCAGGGAAAGTTATGAGTGTAACATAAAATTCAAATGCTTATAGTCTTTAGATTTCGGAAAATTTTCAAGAATTTTTTAAATTTTATTTGACGCCAAACAAACAAACGAATATAAATCTGGACGATTTTATTGCTTGCTATCAGAACCAACTGTGCCTATTTCATCACTGTGGGGAGTACTCCCAGTTCTCGATGAACAACGAATAGAATCAACGGAGAGACCATCGTAAAACTCATCGTTCTTGACCCGGCCCCTTTATCGATCGGATTCACAAAATAACATTGAGGGACCTCTATTATTTTTCGTTAAAGCTTTCCTAACATTCATCAGAGATGTCGTTCCGGACGAGAGATCCCACTTTTAACCATAAGCGCTAGATATCTATTGTGTATATAATCTTTGTTGAAGGATACGGTGGAGGATGATGAGTCTATCCAACTAGAAGATGCGTTGATTTAGCTGAGTGTTAATTATGAGTTCTGTGTTCAACGTTTATTTTGATTATGGAATGATACGCTTTATTCAAAGACTTGTTTATATTTGCGAAGTACAGAATAAAACTGTATGTGTTCTATAATAAATTTGATAAAGTTAAAGTATTATGATCATTCTTTCATACCTACTACCTACACAAAAAAAATCAAAAATATTTATTATTGTTTACAGTGTTCGAATAAAACTTATTTTTATGGAAATCTTATTCTACTTAAAAATAATGATTACAAAAATTTTGTTTCTAATGTATGTAGTAAAGGCATACATACAGTTTGATTGTCCAGAATGCAAAAAGTTTGCATTTAATTTCTTCTAGTTGATATAGTTTGGACAGTTTTTTTTCATTTTCATTTGAAGCAAAAATATTCAGCTGAGATGAATGAAATGGATTTTCAAAAAAATTTGTGGTTTTTGTCAGGCCGGAGCCATTGATGAAAAAATGTCCGTTTCCATATTTAACATAATTCATAGCAACGACTTCTTTTCCATTTGTTAAAAACCGTCTATTTTTTTTTCATTTGATAAAACGAAACCATTTGCCAAATTAATTTTGCAGTAATATCCTTCTGACGTTCGTTTACATCCAGATGTATGCGGATATATTATGTCTTGGTTTCTTATTGGTGTGGACAGTAAGAATAATTCAGAAATTCTATTAGCGATTAGAGATAACGGAAGGCTACCTGCACTAGCAGGTGTTGTTTATTTGATATAAAAAGTTTTCAAAAGGATCACTGAAGACTGTAAAAGATCCGAATTTATTCACATCATTAACAACATGACATGGATTATGAACGTTACTGCTTGGGGTATCTTTGCCATAGATACGAGAGAAGCCCTTTACAAAATCGAGAAATAATTGGTGTGCCACATGAGTCCAACCCAAATACTCTTGACATGAGCATATGATCGTCGCACATGATAACGTCAAGGAATGTGTATAGACATCTTGTGACAAAATATTTTTAAAAATAACTGGACCCACGTAAAGTAAAACCGTTCGTAATTCAAGACCTTTCCAAAATTTGAAAACATCAAGAGACCGAATTGATCTATGGATTTCGAACGGTCTTCTACTATTAGCTTTCATTAGTAAACTGCTTACATTTTGTAGAACAAGTGCCAAAAATTTTGTTCTGTAATTGAAAGTTCCGGATACCCAAGCACTTAGTAAGCGCTTCATAAGTCCAAGGTCCAATAAATGTAAGGAATCCATTTCTTGGCGAAAAATTGAATCCGTTCGTAGGTCGCAATCAATATCTGGAAAACTCATACGATGCGTTTCAGAAAAGTATTCACCCTCTGTAGTACATTTAGTGCAGCTGCTGTAGCCATTTAAACCAGTGGTTCCTACGCGAAAATTATAGAAATGATAATTTTTAAAAGTTCATATGGCTACGAAAACAAAATACTCACCTTTAATGTATGTTCTTGCTGGTGATCGCAAATAAAACATTTGATATTAACGTTCAAAGTATATCCATTGATTTGTATTCCGTTTGTAATTATATCTTTGACTTCTTCTACAAAGAGGGTTAACAAACCTGATGCATTTGCTTTCTTGTCCCCTGAATATGCTCCAATCATAGAGACCCCTTTTTCCGGAAACTCTGAGACCATAAAAAGAAGAGGTCATTATTCAGTTTTGGTACTTTTGTGTAACGGTAAACCATCTATATTTATCATGAGAGAGATTGATGTAGATTCCTTCAAATTTGAAAACATGTTCAATAGGCAATTGTTTAATCCATTATGCCAATAATGTCCAACATCCAAAGGTACTATATACACTGATTTAGGCGTTTTAAGAATGGTTCTACAATCATCAGGCAAATATTCGAAATTCTCATTTCCTTTGAGTATTATAAGTAAAGCATTTACAGCACGATTGGAAATTTTAAATGCAAGAATCCAATTTCCCAATTCTTCGAGAAATGATTATTTTTGATACTCTCATTGGATGAGTCATCACTATCTGATTCACTTGACAAATATCCATCAACTTCAGCTTCAAATTCCTTCTTAGTTCCTTGTATTTTTGCTTTGGCTTTCTCCATCAGTACACTGAAAGCCGTTTTACTTGGTTCAGTTGGAAATTATTGGGCCCCCGAGCTTGTTTTATTGACCATTCCAGTATGAATTGGTGAGGGTGAAAGGAAAATTCAGTATGACGTCACTACTGTCATTTGCTGGGTGGCACACACAATTTATAGGTTGAAGCTTGTTATGTTAGTTATGTGTACATAAATAAAATTGGTGTTTTTGATAACATATTTTTTAATAAATAATACCAAATTCATCCAGTAACTAGAATGATCCATGATTCTTACCTCAGACATCACAACTGTTGACCAATTGCAAACAATTTCTGACGTCACGCGTAATTGTGTGTGCTTTTTGGCACAAAATTAAGGTGCTGTGACTTAACAACGACGTCGCCAAATACACATTTCCGTTTTGAGAATAAAATGCTCACTGGGAGGCTGTACTTAAACCAGTTATTAATGTGAAATTTTCAGTACATTCATTTTGCCCCTCTTTCGAATAGTGCTAGCCATTTTTATCGAAAAGTGGCATTATATCTTGTTATAATAATCATACTGCTTTTGTTTCCTTGTAACGATCCAACCTTTCAATCGCAAGATGGTATCGCTATCCAAGGGTTTTCTTGTCACAACTTGCAATTGATGAGCAGTCTGCCCCTGCTAGAAATCACACACCTGCACCCCACCAACACAATCAAAACCACAATAACCTTCGTTGATCTGCAGTTCACAAATCACTACTGTGTAATTTTGAATTAGATTCAGGTGCAGCACTTTCTTGCATTCCATTTTGTATGTATGGAAGATATTTTGCGTATATTTTATCAATGGAAACAGATTTTACATTGGTTGATTTCACAGGAAAGAAAAATTCTCCAAGTGGCCAAAGTGAACTGTCTGTACAATACAATGAGCAAAAATGTAATTTGAAATTTTGCATTATAAAAGAAAGTGATGTGGCTTTATTACGTAGAGATTTCATTTCGGATTTCAATATCAGACAATAATTTGGACCTTAATAAATTACTATCAAAGTATTCTGAAGTTTTTTCGAGTGAAATTGGCTGTTTTAACAAACATAAATTAACTTTAAATTTGAACGAAAATGCAGTACCAACATTTTTCAAACCTAGGCCACTACCTTATGCGCTGAAATTTGAAGAGATGAAACTCGATAGATTGACTACTGCTGGAATAATCACTCCTATTGAGTACTGCGAGTGGGGCACCTCAATCTTTCCTGTATTGAAAGAGGATGACTCTATTCGTATTTTTGGTGATTACAGAATTTCAATAAATCCCTCTTTGGTGGCTGAAAAATATTGTATGCCAAATTAAGCGGTGGTCAACAATTTTCAAAGATTGACTTGAGTTCAGCTTATCAACAGATAGTTCTTGAGCGCGAATCTGTAAAATTGACTACAATTTCTACGCATAAAGGATTGTTTTTTCATAATAGTTTACCTTACGGAAGCAGCTGTGATGGATCGATTGTTTCGAGATATTGAAGATGAAACCGTCTTTCTGGATGATATTTGAATAACTGGGAAACACCAGGAAGTACATTTCACAAATTTGGAAAAGTTTTCAATAATCTGAATGGGGTCCTACTGTAAAAGCCGAGAAATGTACATTTTTTTCAGATCCTGTATCTCATTTGGGTTTTGATATAAGTTCTAAGTATTGCATAAATCAACTAAGGGATCAGAAGCCATTGAAAAAATACCCGTTCTATATAATATAACTCAGTTAAGAGCATTCATAGGAGGAATAAACTGTTATAATCGCTTTATTCCAAATATACCTTTGATATTGCATCCTTTGTACAACTTGATAAAGAGAGATTTTAAGTGGAATTGGACAGAAGAATGTCAAGCGGCATTTGATAAAGTTAAAGCTATTTTGTAATCTAATAATTTTCTTGTTTATTTCAACCCCGAATCACCATTGAATTTAAAAGTTGATGCGTCTGATTACGGGGTGGGAGCGGTTTTGTCGCATGTTTTCGAAAATGCGGCTGAGGGACCAATTTTGCTTCAAAGACGTTGAATGATCAACAAAAACGTTGGTGTCAAATTGATAAAGAAGCGTTCAGTATGGAATTAAAAGATTCCACCAGTTCCTTTACGGACATAACTTCAGTTTGGTTACGGATAACAAAGCTCTTGTTGTGATTTTTGGACCAAAGAAAGAAACCTGTAATGTGAGCAAGTAGGCTTCAGAGATATGCTTGTTTCCTGAAGGCATTTTTGTCGTGAGATATGTCCAATCAAGCAAAAATATCGCTGACTTCCTTTCAAGATTACCAATTGCCATTGCTTGAATGATAATGATAACCTTGATGCAATTCAAGTAAACTATTTCAGTCAATGTGAAGAGTTGAAACTAGATTTGTTTAAAATTGAGTCCTCTACTGAAAAAGATAAAATACTTTCCAAGATTTTCACTTTTGTTTTGTCAAGTTGGCCAAAAGAAACACGAGATTCAAATATCAAACCGTATTTTTGGAAACAAGAAGAAATCTCAATTATAAACAATGTATTGGTCTGGGGCAACCGAGTGATTATTCCGGAGCAATTTTGGCAGGATGTTTTGCATATGCTTCAGAATTCACACATGGGTATTGTCGAAATAAAAACCTTGGCACGCTCTTATGTTTGGTGGCCTAGCTTGAATAAAAACATTGAGGAAATCTGTAAATCTCACATTGCATGTCAGAGCACTCAGGCTAATCCTAGTAGAGGCGCATTACAATCTTGGCCAATTGCAGAAAAACCCTGGTACCGTATTCATATTGATATAAGGGAGCCAATTAAGGGTAAATTCTGTTTAATTGTTTTAGACGCATTTTCTGAATGGCTAGAGGTTTTTGTAATGTCTAGTATTACCTCTACCAAAACTATAGACAGATCGAGAGGGTTATTTTCAAGATATGGATTACCAAAGACACTGTGTTCTGATACTGGAAGGCAATTGACATCTGAGGAATTTGATTTGTTTTAAACAAAATTGTATGAAACATATAACATCTCCGACAAACCATGCACCCTCAAATGGTGCTGCGGAAAACAGTGTCAAAACAGTGAAAAATTGTTTGATTTAAGAGTTGAATTCTCATAATAACGTGATTGATTATAATCGTTCGTTGGATTGTTTTTTGATGACTTATAGAATAACTGAGCATTGCTCAACTGGTGAAACTCCATCTCGGCTGTTTTTGGGTAGACATATCAGATCCAGATTTGATTTAATTATTCCTTGTAATATAAAGAGAAATCCACCTAAAAACATCTCTGAAATTCATGAAAATTGCAAAAAGGCTCAAATGAAAAATAAGAAATATTTTGAGGGAGAAAAAGAGGAGAAATTCGCAGTTGGACAATGTGTTTACGCTAGGGATCACAGAAATATTCTCAAACCCACTTGGACAATTTGTCATGTATCTAAAATTCTAGGTAAGAATGTTTACTTGGTACAAGTGCATAAAAGTGATAATCAAGTGTGGAAAAGACATTTGAACCAGTTAACGAAATGTGAGAAAAATAACATTGATCAAACTGCATATTGCTCAGGGGACTCAAATTGTAATCCCAGTGAGCGTGTAGATGAAGTGTATGATGATGAGGGCGATGGTGGTTTAGAAACGGGAATGGTCATACATCCCCCTGATGAAGGTACAGTTGTAAATCCGTTTAGTTTGCATGACGAATCACAATCTAGCACTTCATCTACACGTACTTCACTCTCAATAGAGAATAGACCTGAACGTACTAGGAGATCGCCTGATCGACTAAGATATCATTGAACTCAGTTGTATTTGACTTGATGTCTAGAACTTACCTTTTTTGTAACCCTTAGAAACTGAATTTGAAATAAGAAGGAGAGAGTGTGGCATATTCACCATGTAAACCTAACCATGCTATGTAGTACTGATGGAATTTGCTCCGCTTCCAACTCTCGTCCATCATCGGTCAGAATATAGGCAGTTCGATGTACGACTTGAATGTAGATAAACGATTTATACTATGAGTAACAAATCATGAGTTTCCTTATCAGTGAGTAAGTTATTGTTTTTATTGTAGGAATGGTTTGCAGTGGTTCTGGAATCTTCCCTGTAAACATGGCGGTTTAGTGGATGTCTAACTTCCTGCCTGCTTGCAGTGAAATTATTTTCAAAGATTCTTAAGTATTCAAATTACTCGTAATATTGAAGGTAGGCATACTGTATTGATCGATAGGCATCCTGTATATCGTCCTTTCTCGTTGTGGGTTATGTAATTCTGACATCAGTGATTCTAGACTTCTCCTGCAATTTGCTTTATGTGTTTAATGTTCCATTTTTTTTTCAGCTTTCTTGACCGTTGATGTGTCCTCTTCTTCATAAGTACTACTCTGATCCTTGTTATCTCCATTGCAACTGGTTCATTCCGTGCAAAGTTGATATTTTTCGTTATCTAAAGCTGTTTCTGACGCATTGAATCCTTTGAAATCTGACGTTCTGGTAATTCTTTTATTGTCAATTTCTTGATGTCTACGCTCTCTCCTTCTATCTGATATTTTATTTAAGTTTTCTCCTAGATCACCCACTTTTGGAACTTTTGGAACAGCACCTGTACGACTTCCTGCTTGGTCTTGTAAATCTTGATCCGGTGTCTCTTCTGACATTTTGTGGAATTTTTTGTGTAGGTATAGTTCAAGTGAAATTTATTGTAACGCAGTTTTATGTAAACTATGAATGTGAAGGTGTCCAAATAAGATAATAACCCTTTATTCCCAAAGAAAGAAAAAAAAATTACGACAATCATGAAACCATACGTCTTGGAGAAAAAATAAAGAATAAAAAAGGCTGTTGTAGCCTAAGCCTATGCCCTATGACCGTACTAGCGCAAATACAAGCATGCGATAATATAGTTGCAGACTCCCCCAAAATTTTCCCCGGAAAGCACTTCAGTCTGTCAGCCTGGTACTGCCTTATTGCGGTTGCCTAGGTCACTGTGGTTGCCTCAGTCCAAATCAGAGCCAGCACAGAGCGATAAACAGCTTTCCAAGTACCTGTATAACAATAAATTTTAGAACAAAGTATATCTTGTACAAATAAATATAAACTCAATATACGACGAAAATTTAAATATTTTGATCAAGGATTTTACAACAAACTGTATAAGAAACGTAACTGATAACACATTTTTTTTAATATGTATATTTTATGCTCGAGCGCCAATTTGTAACGATCCAACCTTTCAATTACAAGATGGTATCGTATTCTAAGAGTTTTTTTGTTACCTTGTGTGTGCATTCAACGACAAGTAGTTACTTTAAATTCTTTCTATTTTCCAAAATGGAATAATATATGTATATAATAATATGTGCACCGGATTTTTAACAATATATAACAATATACAACTCTACGAAAATGTTTCAAATACTTATAACTAACAATATTAGATACAATTGAGCCGACAAACCAATGAATCAATGAATCAATATGTTTGAAAAATCTTTATACAGGGTGTTTCCTAACCTCTGTGACAAATTAAAAGAGTGTGATTCTTCGCTTAATTTTAAGACGAGAATGTTGTATAACTTTTTTCCAAATTTCGCTTTGTTTCCAAAATACAGGGTGTTTAATTTTTTTTTTTATTAGTTTTTTATTTTTAATTAATTTATCTTTTACTCGATTTTGTTGAAGTTTGGTAACGGTATTTATAGTGATAACGGACTCATTTTGTCATGAACAAATAAAAATTATCGAATACAGTGGCGTCCCGAGCGGCACTTCAACCAATATTATTGGGAAAAAAATGTACGCCACTGACTTTTTGTGTCATTTTCATTTTTTTCTCAGGTTATTCAACTAAAAACGCAACTTTTTGATATTTTAAATTTTTATCGTATCTTGCGTAATTTTTGAGAAAAACCACTTCATTGCATGTCTCTGGACTACACAAAAATAACAATATGATGCAAAGTAGGCTTTTTGCTTCGATCCATGGCAACCACATTATTTGTTTTCTTCATGACATTTGCCTACTGTATGAAAGTTTAGAATAATATATTTAGGTAACTATTGTTTTTCAATTTATTCGTAATAAACTACGTTCTCTTCATAATGGCTGAGTTTACCAATCAAGAAATGGCTCAAATGCATTTTATGTACGGTTTAGCGGATGGAAATGCCCGAGAGGCGAGACGTTTGTATGCAGAACGTTTTCCTAATAGACAAGTACCATGTTCGGCAACATTTACAAGGTTACATCTCCGGTTAGAGGAAACAGGTAGTTTTGCAAAAAGCCAAATAGGCGGCCGACCACTTACGGTTAGGACCGCCCAACTTGAGGAAGGTCTTGATCATGGTAGAAGAATCTCCAAACATGAGTACTAGGAAAATTGGAAGTGAATTAAATGTGAGTCACAAAACAGTCTGGAGTATCTTGAAAGACTATTTACTCTATCCTTACCACATACAAAGAGTACAAGCTTTGTTGCCCATAGACTTTCCAGCTCGCGTTGATTTTTGTAACTGGTTTCAAGAAGTTTCTTTACGAGTACCTCATTTTTCGGCAAAAGTACTATTTACCGATGAAGCCAATTTTTCTAGAGATGGAATAATGAATTTTCAAAACAACCATGTTTGGGCAGAAGAGAATCCTCATGCTATCGTCGAAGGACATCACCAGTATACATTTTCATTTAATATTTGGGCAGTGCCATTAAGAACGCGATCTCTAATGTGGTTCATGCATGACGGCGCTCCCCCTCACTTTGCATTTTGTGTTCGAAATTATTTAGATCAGCAATATCCTGATCGTTGGATCGGCAGAGGAGGACCTCACCCATGGCCACCACGTTCACCGGATCTGAATCCATCAGATTTTTATTTTTGGGGACATCTGAAGCAACTTGTTTATAGCACTCCCATTCAATCCGAAGAAGACCTACGAATGCGTATTATTAATGGATTCAATACGATTTCCGCCAGTCCCGAAACTTTCCGTGTGGTGAGAGGTAACTTAGCACGTCGTGTACATGGATGTTTACTGGCTCGTGGAGGACATTTTCAGCAGTTTATTTTGTAGCCTTCCTTTTGATCTTCCCAGTTGGCTTCAACAAATTTGGCTGCGGCAGCTCTTGTAGTCGTTGGCGATGGGTGGTAGAGTAGGGTTTCGTTTTGATTAAGATTAAGTTTGAAAAGAGGGCGCCACTTAATTTTTTATAGGTGAAAACAAAGAAACCTTGTGTAAAAAGATTCACTGTGATGTCTGGAGTGGAAGAAAACACTGCGTGTCCCAAAACACTATAACTAGCATTCATTTACATAAATATACAGTTTGTCGAATAAGGTTGTGATAAGGATGATTTTAACACCAACCCTGTTGATTCACTCACTGAACTTTGATACAGTACAAGGGGTTAAATATTATCACAAAGTTTTTTCAAAAAAAAATCTACTGATAGGTACTGTTATAAAAGAGAAAGTTATGTATTGAAAAAGGATTTACAAATCCGCAAAATAGAAAATGTGAATTAAGTTATATTTAAACCGGTTCTACAGGGAGTAAAATGTTCATGAACCTTTTAGCGTGTAGTTATATGTATGTATGTCAATGTACGGCGCAAGTATAAGTACCATTCAGTTACATAGATAAATGTTATAATCCAGTGATTATAAGTAAATATTAGGAATTAATAAATAACTAGATAATGAAAATTAATACGACGAAAGAATTTGATATTTTAGTACGAAAGAGTTATTTGAGAAATATTCAGGAATTAAAATAGCAGAATGACTAAGATTTACACGTTAAATTTTATGTAGAAAATTGGTGAGTTTATATGAAGAAGAATTATTGATATTAAGATTAGTAATACAAAACTGGTCTGTTATTGCTGCTGTTGTCTCAAGACCATCAGCCGTGGAGCGGATTCTTTTTCACTTCGGCGGTGCGGGTAACCCCAACAACTCAAAGGATCATTCCTGTGAGAAACTTCAGCTGCATCACGACAATGTGATAGTCTTTAGACACCATGTAGATAAGGGCTCCAATGAATACTTGGCCAATATACCATTATTATCGTAATTTTGTATCAACGGTCAGCATCAGTAAGAATGATTCGGAATGGAAGAAAACAACAAAAATAGAAAACCCTGAAACAATGTTTCATTTTCAAAATCCACCTCATGAGGGAAGTAGGGTTAAGGGACTCACCTCGATAGGTTCTTAAGAATTTAACAAATATCCATGCCATCACTGGTTAAAACGCATCCATATCTTCAGAGGAGGTTTATGGATATTTTTAGAACAGAAAGTTACGTTAAACTTTAGCGATGCATATTAATTTTTAATAAAAAGGCCGCTCAGCACATTTTACGTGTGGCTTTCAGCACATCACGGGAACAAGTCCTCGAGCCTCGAGCCAGGCCGAAAAGAAATGAAATACTCCCATCGATCATCAATCAAGAGTGTCAGATGGACCTTGACAAATGTCACGTATAAAGCGATCAATCAACTGGACAGAACCAACTGACCCCAGAAGATTACACCTTATTACCATAAAGCAGACCGAAAATGGGAAACATTGCAACATTGCTGGAAACTAACAGCTGTGATATATGAAGGTTAAAGTAATTTGTTGATAAATATTGGAGAAACCGATTTAGAAGATTAATAATTAGTGAGTACCATTCAAAAGGAAAATGTGGATGCTACATTTACCCCCTTCCTCAAAAGAGATTGTACCAACAGGACAACTATGTTCGACATGGACTAAAACTACCCAAAAAAAAAAAACCAAAGAAAAAAGAGAATTGGATTCACCAACATTATACCTAGGACTATGAAATAATGTTAGTCAGAATTAACCTAGTCTTAAGACTGAATTCAACTATAACTTCTTTCTATACCATCCATGATAACTACGTGTATCACCCGTCCTGGAAGGAGTCACAATCGGTATGTCAAAATCAGGGTAGAGAAAATCCGGTAAGTCAAAATAGAGAAAGTCAAGGTAGGGGATAGGACAAAGAAAAGTTGAAAATACCTACAGCTAAACTTGGAGTAACTAAACCTAAACTAAAAGCTAAAGAGATTCTTGTGTGTCAGCAAATCCAAATGAATAGGAAGCACAAGAGCACACGAAGTGTGAAAAGTTATCAATGTGTCATCAAATCCAAATTAATGAAAGACACCTGATAGGGGAAACAGAAACCTATTGAAAGCGTGGAGAGCATGAATAATTCCAAAAACTGACAAAAAAAAATCCGAATTAACGAGGTCAAGGAATTACTTATCCGCTCAAAGTCCGCATAAAAGTCGAAATAAATCGAGACAATGCTTTCAAAAGACTGTAGTGAATTGGGGGCATGTACTATCCAACCGAATAGTTTTCAGTTTTATCCTAAATGGATAAAAAAAATCAAAATTGAATTAAATAAAAACAATGATAATGGGCATAATTACCAAAGGGGTAAAGAAAAAAGGTAACATGCAAAATGAGCATGAAAAAAGATCAAACAAAAAGAACCCATAGGCTGAATAAACATTATTCAAAGTCGTTCCTCCGCGGAATCTGACTCTTCAGAAGAAAAATCAGCAAAGGGCTTCAGATCCTTTAAATGCCATTTACCGCAACTAGATCCATTCTCAAGGATTAGATCATACACTACGTTTGACAACTTTTTACGAATGACACAATGTATATACTTAGGTACTAGTTTTGACGCAAACTTATTTGCAGCATTGGATAAGACCTTGTTTCTTCTCCAAACATGATCGCCAATATTAAAAGAAACATCTCTCTTACGGAGATTATAAGCCTTAGAATTTCTTTCATGGGCAGAATGAAGTCTTTTCTTAACATCAACAAAAATGTCTCTTAAACCGACAAGATTCTCAGCGTAAGTATTACGATCACCAGGACAGAGGGCCGTATCACTATGAATGTCTGAATTCAAATCTCTATGAAATTTTCCTGACAATGGAATATGTCTACCAAATACAAGGAACGCAGGGGTAAAACCAGTGACTTCATGTTTGGAGGTATTAATAGCCAATTGAATATGAGAGAGGTGTTGATCCCATTTTTCGTGAGAATCGATGTAACTACGAATCACGGTGCCAATAGTACGATTATTTCTCTCAACAAAATTACATTGGGGTGAGTAATGAGGGTTGTAACGAATATTAAATTCGTAACGTTTAGCGAGTTCTCGAAAAGATTTTGAGGTGAATTGGCTTCCATTATCACAAACTAAAAGCGAGGGTAGACCATGAATAGAAAAAACTCTATCCTCTAGAATTTGTTCAAGAAAATGTGTCTTGGAACTTTGTAACGGAAAAATCATAGTGTATTTTGAAAACCAACATGAGACGACAAAAATCCATTTATTACCCTTTTTTGACCTAGGAAAAGGACCTACTAAATCAACAGCTATGACTTGAAATGGATACGTGACATTCTTCTCTTTTCCCATTAAACCCATAGGAGTAGTATTCGAAGCTTTTTGCGAACCGCAAACAAGACAACGTTTCACAAATTTCAAGACATCCTGGCGCATTTTTGGCCAATAATAACGTTCCTGGAGACGATTTAAGGTTTTAAAGTATCCAAAATGACCACAATTTGGGGGACTATGAAGAGAATCAATAATTTCCTTTCTTTGAGGGTTAGGGACAAAAAGTTTCCATTCGGGGAGATTAATTTTCATGTGCAGACGGTTTGGAATAAATTTATAGACGAACTCATTCTCTACGTTCCATTGGGGAAAAGATTCAGGGTTATTGAGAATTTTGTTTCGGAGATTATTGAAATAAGGATCAATGCGATCAACGTCAACTTCACCTGCTACAACTTCGTCTGAGATAGAATCGGAATCGAGAATACTGTCATCACTAATGACAAGGGAACGGGACAAAGCGTCGGGAACCACATTTTGAGAACCTTTTCGGTGAACTAAATCGAAAGTATGCTGACGCATTTGCATAGACCAACGGGCCAATTTACCACTGGGATTTTTAAGAGAACTTAACCATAACAGGCTATAATGGTCGGTGATAACTGTAAATTCAACTCCCTCAATATATGGACGAAATTTTTCAATGTTAAATAAGACTCCTAGACATTCACGTTCGACGACGGAATAATTTCTTTCGGCTTTTGAAAGAGAACGACTTGCATAAGCAATAACCTTTTCTTCATTGTCAATAATTTGAGTCAGAACTCCACCCAATCCAGTGTCGCTGGCGTCACTTTGAATACAAAAACGTTTTGAAAAATCGGGTTGGGAAAGAATATGGGATGATACGAGAAGTTGTTTGAATTTAATGAATGAAGACTCGGCCGAATCGGACCACTTGATTGATTGACCTTTCTTTTTACCTTTGAGGAGATCATTGATTGGAGACATAGGAGTAGAAAATTTTTTTATGAAGCGACGATACCAGGAGCAAAGTCCAACAAAACGTTTTATTTCAGTGGTATTTTTAGGACGATAGTTTACCATTGCAGAAACTTTTTCAGGGTCAGTTCTCAAAGAATTCGAACCCACGATATACCCAAGGAATTTCAAGGAAGTTTTGAAAAAATCACATTTTTCCAAATTCACGGTTAGGCCGGCCTCTTTAAGTTTATTTTTAACTTCGTACAAAAGATTTACATGAGAAGAAAAATCAGGGGAAACTATTAAAATATCATCCAGGTAAGTAAAGACATGTGGTTCATAACGGGGACCAAAAATTGCATCAACGAGACGTTGTTGGGTTTGAGATGCATTTCGAAGACCAAAAGGCATGGTTACAAATTGAAATAAACCTCGACCAACCACTGCAAAAGCTGTTTTTTCTTTGGAAGACTCATCCAGGGGAATTTGCCAAAAAGCCTTTCTCAAATCTATAGAGGAAATAAATTTAGCATCACGCAAAGAAGTAAGGTTCCGTTCAATATTGGGCAAAGGATAACTGTCTGGTTTTGTAACTTCGTTAAGAGGACGACCATCAAAGCAGAAACGCATTTCTCCATTAGATTTTTTAACAAGGAGCACGGGTGAACACCAAGGACTTTTAGGAGGTTCAACTACCCCTAACTTCAACATTTCATCAAGTTCCCTATTTAAAATATTTGACATATAGGGAGACATAACGAATGGTCTTCTCTTGAAAGGAACGGCGTCGCCGGTTTGAATGCTACAGATTATCTTATCAGTTTTTCCCAATTTATCCTTGCCGGAAATTTCACAAAAAGAAGAGATTAATTTATCGGCTTGCATACGCTGATCAAGAGAGAGGTCATCTAAAGAAAATAAGTCGTAACGGGAAGTCGCAAAATTCGAAGAAAAACCTTCCAAAACATCAATTTGACAATTATCATTCTGAATATTCCAACAATTGTCCTTGAAATTTACCACGATATCAAACTCTCTGGCAAAATCACATCCAAAAATAAAGGCTTGAGATAATGAAGGAACTACTAAAGCACTGATAATCCTACAGGAACCTTTAACGAAAATAGGCAAATCAACTCTACCCTCCACGGTTTGTTTCTTTCCATCAGCAGTACAAATATTATCAACAGGAGATTTATTTATTTGAAGACCCAATCTTTCTAAAACAGGCAGCCCTTTGGCTCCTTCCACTGACGATGTGGCACCAGAGTCCAATAAAACGGTAATTTCAACGTCAAATAATTTGACATCAATATAGGGTCGATTATCGAGGGGTTTATCAATAAAAAGAGGTGAAAGTTGATTAGAGAAATTTGAGGGGGAATTTAAAAATTGAGCAACCTTGACTAGCCAACGACTCCAGTCGTCTTCACCAAAATGGGTTTTAACCGGGGTTTTAACAGAAATCATAGAAACTTTTTTCGAGGCTGAAACTAATGGATCAGTGAAAATGCCTCTTGAAGACACCAATCTTACTCGTTTTTTGAACACCTTTTACAATCCTTGGATTTAACATCGGGCTCACCACACTTTTAGCAGAAAATATTCCTGGAAGCTTTACAATCGAAATAAGTATGGTTGGGTAAATGACAATTCCAGCAGGTTACAACTTTTTTGGATTTATTGGAACTATTGAAAGGAGCCTTGGAGCTACTAGGTTGATTGGAAACTTCACCAACTGAATCTTGATTTGAATGTTTACGAAAATTATTATTGGAACTACGAGATGAATAATTATTACCTGATGAATAGTTTCTAGAAGAGAAAGAAGGTCGATCTGAAGATGTGTTACGAGGACTGTGCACCTCCGCGACAGTGTCTCTGACTCTATTTCCTCTTCTCCAATTTTCTACAAAGCTCTGAAAGCTGGGTGACTGAAGTAATCTCTATCAAAGCCAACCTGTCAATAAAATCGGGAAGAAGATTATTACGAATGAATTTAATTCTGGTGAACTCAGCTGGTGTACGGGAAAGTCTATTAAAAAGAGAATCAAGGTGGGCAATAAAAACAATGGTAGATTCGTTCCTTCTCTGCTTACGTTTCTTGATTTGGTCCCAAACTTCATCGTCAATATCATCATGCAAAAAATCCTTCTTCAAGCGAAGAACCAAAGAGGGCCAATCATCAATGGAAGATTTGATACTGCGAAACCAAATGCAAGCGTCACCAGTAAAGAATTCGACAGCAGATTGGAATAAATCAGGGTCTGAAACACCACGAGCCTGAGCCAACTCAGTTACTCGTTCTAGAAAAGAATAAAGTTTTTTCGGGTCACCATTAAATTTCACTTGCCATTCACTTAATGGAATATTGCGACTTGCGCAGTGGACTATTGGGGCAGCGACATTTATGACAGGGTTGGTATTGACGGGGAGAGTTTCTACTTAAGAATCTGTGGTGAGTTTATCACTAAGATCAGCATCCAATTTAATACAAGTGGCAGTAGTTTCTTGAATATAAGTGTGGATTTCATCACGGTTATCTTCAGGAATGGGAATTCGCCTTGCTCTACCAAAAACATGGGATAATCGGGACTGCATACGCAAATATACTGAATCAGTGGGGGAACCTTCAAAATCTTCAATGATTTTCTCAATGGACTCAAGACTTTTCTTAATTTCTGAACGTTCTTCCAGAAAATGTAGATTAGCTTCACCAGTCACTATAGAAGATCCAGGACGAGATTGTTGTTCCTTCCTAAGAACTTTTCCCAAAATTTTTCTTTTATCAGCAACATTCCTAGCAGTAGCAAGTAGACGAATCCTCAGTTCGTAATCAAGTTCATGTTCCAACAAATGATTAGGCAAAAAATTGTAAGGATCCATTTTGAATAAAGAAGAAAAAAAATATTAGAAATAAGAAAACTACTAGAATGTCAGGGTTGTCAAGGTTATCAAGGTTATCAGGGTAATCAGGGTAATCAAGGTTTTCAGGGTAATCAGGGTTATCACGGTAATCAGGGTTATAAAATGAGAAAGCTAAAGAGAAGAAATAATGCTATTGAATCAATAAACAAATGTCAATTTACCTCCAGGTAAATTAAACTATAATATACCTACATACATTGCATCAAATTTCGCAAAGTGTCAAACGCAGCCTAAATGAAAGAAGAAAAAAAATAATTACGTGCTGAGCGATACGTAATAAGAAATTTTGACGCAAAAAAAAATGAAGAGATATTTATCTCTAAAAACAAGGGCAACGCTAACGAGGGTTTTCTCACTGACTAAAAACGTAGAAAAGAATTTTAAATGGTAATGAAAATTAAACAAATGCTAATCAGTGTATTTTCAACCTTCCAGCATCAACAGTGAATTTTCAAGTTTATTTTTGAATTTAGAAAACAAAAATCAAAACGAACCAGGCCCCACGTCTTTGGGCGTCATTTCTTTATTGTAGCCTACCTTTTGATCTTCCCAGTTGGCTTCAACAAATTTGGCTGCGGCAGCTCTTGTAGTCGTTGGCGATGGGTGGTAGAGTAGGGTTTCGTTTTGATTAAGATTAAGTTTGAAAAGAGGGCGCCACTTTATTTTTTATAGGTGAAAACAAAGAAACCTTGTGTAAAAAGATTCACTGTGATGTCTGGAGTGGAAGAAAACACTGCGTGTCCCAAAACACTATAACTAGCATTTATTTACATAAATATACAGTTTGTCGAATAAGGTTGTAATAAGGATGATTTTAACACCAACCCTGTTGATTCACTCACTGAACTTTGATACAGTTCAAGGGGTTAAATATTATTACAAAGTATTTTAAAAAAAAAAACTACTGATAGGTACTGTTATAAAAGAGAAAGTTATGTATTGAAAAAGGATTTACAAATCCGTAAAATAGAAAATGTGAATTAAGTTATATTTAAACCGGTTCTACAGGGAGTAAAATGTTCATGAACCTTTTAGCGTGTAGTTATATGTATGTATGTCAATGTACGGCGCAAGTATAAGTACCATTCAGTTACATAGATAAATGTTATAATCCAGTGATTATAAGTAAATATTAGGAATTAATAAATAACTAGATAATGAAAATTAATACGACGAAAGAATTTGATATTTTAGTACGAAAGAGTTATTTGAGAAATATTCAGGAATTAAAATAGCAGAATGACTAAGATTTACACGTTAAATTTTATGTAGAAAATTGGTGAGTTTATATGAAGAAGAATTATTGATATTAAGATAAGTAATACAAAACTGGCCTGTTATTGCTGCTGTTGTCTCAAGACCATCAGCCGTGGAGCGGATTCTTTCTCACTTCGGCGGTGCGGGTAGCCCCAACAACTCAAAGGGCCATTCCTGTGAGAAACTTCAGCTGCATCACGACAATGTGATAGTCTTTAGACACCATGTAGATGAGGGCTCCAATGAATACTTGGCCAATATACCATCAATATCGTTATTTTGTATCAACGGTCAGCATCAGTAAGAATGATTCGGAATGGAAGAAAACAACAAAAATAGAAAACCCTGAAACAATGTTTCATTTTCAAAATCCACCTCATGGGGGAAGTGGGGTTAAGGGACCCACCTCGTTAGGTTCTTAAGAATTTAACAAATATCCATGCCATCACTGGTTAAAACGCATCCATATCTTCAGAGGAGGTTTATGGATATTTTTAGAACAGAAAGTTACGTTAAACTTTAGCGATGCATATTAATTTTTAATAAAAAAGCCGCTCAGCACATTTTACGTGTGGCTTTCAGCACATCACGGGAACAAGTCCTCGAGCCTCGAGCCAGGCCGAAAAGAAATGAAATACTCCCATCGATCATCAATCAAGAGTGTCAGATGGACCTTGACAAATGTCACGTATAAAGCGATCAATCAACTGGACAGAACCAACTGACCCCAGAAGATTACACCTTATTACCATAAAGCAGACCGAAAATGGGAAACATTGCAACATTGCCGGAAACTAACAGCTGTGATATATGAAGGTTAAAGTAATTTGTTGATAAATATTGGAGAAACCGATTTAGAAGATTAATAATTAGTGAGTACCATTCAAAAGGAAAATGTGAATGCTACAATTTAACTTTTTTTTATTATTTAGTGTTTTTGAATTCTCCATTGAAATGACTATAATTGATTGCTGTATTTGTTAGAAAATTCAACATCAGCGATAAAATTACTTTTTGCGTCAAAACTCACTCAACTAGATTTAATTTTTTATCTCAAAAATTAGGCAAGATAGGATAAAAATTCAAGAGATCAAAACGTTGCGTTTTTAGTTGAATAACCTGAGAAAAAAATGAAAATGACACAAAAAGTCAGTGGCGTACATTTTTTTCCCAATAATATTGGTTGAAGTGCCGCTCGGGACGCCACTGTATTCGATAATTTTTATTTGTTCATGGCAAAATGAGCCCGTTATCACTATAAATACCGTTACCAAACTTCAACAAAAACGAGTAAAAGATAAATTAATTAAAAATAAAAAACTAATCAAAAAAAATTAAACACCCTGAATTTTGGAAACAAAGCGAAATACGAAAAAAAGTTATACTACATTTTTGTCTTAAGATTAAGCGAAGATTCACCCCTTTCATTTTGTCACAGAGGTTAGGAAACACCCTGTATATAAAAATGACAACCGATTTCTTTTGGAAGATCAATAAGTTGAGAACGGCTGAGGCAATTTGAGTCATTTTTTTTTTAATTGTTCTTTTAAGTCTTGAGATTGTTTTTATGGCGAGAGCAGCTGGAAAATCCCCCGAAAAAACCTGAAAATACAACTTTTCATTCGGGATGTCACATGTCACCTTTCCGTGACAAAACAAACTAATGTCAATGTCAATGAGTGAATTCAATAAGCGCGTTCGAGTTTCCGCTCGAAACACTCTGGGCACGAAGAGCGGAAACTCGAGCTCACCTAATGATATTGATGTCAATCCAAATCATAGACCTGAGAAATGAAAGAGACTAAACTCTACAGCATAGCAGTGGCGGCCATTTTCAATATCAAGACAAAAATGACATTATGAGAGAAGAGTATTTCTATTTGTTCCCGTCTGTTTGCGTCTGTTAGAATATCTACCCACAGACAAAGTCCAGATTCATTTTCAGAGTTGATACTACGTCCATACAAAAATTAAAACTAAAACAGAATCATAGGTCAGGACTGATAAAGCAACGTTGCCATAATGTTAAAATAGGTGCATTCAGTGAACGTTAACATAAAACTAAAACAGTGCTGATGCTGATTCTATCCAGGCTTTTATCCTATTTAATATATTATGAATTTGAATCCCGTTTTTCTTGGTCACTCCATCACTTGAGAACGGCTGAAGCGATTTAGGTGTTTTTTTTTCAGTGATGTAATGAAAACAAAAATTGGAAAATTTCCCTTAAGGACCCGAAAACACAACTTCTCTTTCTTTGACATAGTGAGGTTATGTTTCCATAGTTTTATTATTTGCCAATGGATTTTTTTCAAATGATTATGTAGGTTCTAATTTGGTGTTTGATCAAAAATTGACCAAGTGCGGTTATGTTTGCCTAATTTTCCAAAAGATTCTGTTCAAATTCAATAATAATATCGTAGGTTCTATTTGGGATTTGATCAATACATTTTTTTAAAAATGACATGATGAGGTTATGTTTGCATATAGTTTTGTTATTTTCCAAACGATTTTTTTGAAATCAGATATGTAGGCTCTATTTGAGATATGATCAAAAATTTTTTTGAAACATTACATACATAATGAGGTTATGTTTGCATAGTTTTGTAATTTGCCAAAAGATTTTGTTCAAATAATCATGTAGGCTCTAATTTGGGGTTTGGTCAAGAAATTTAACAAAAATTGACGAAGTGAGGTTATGTTTGCCCAATTTTGTTATTTTACAAAAGATTTTGTTCAAATTAGATAATATATCGTAGGTTCTATTTGAGATTTGATGAAAACATTTTTTTTTAGATGACATAGTGAGGTTATATTCGAAAAGTTTTGTTATTATCCTAAGGATTTTGTTCAAACAAGATATTAAGGTTTTAATTTGAGGTTTGATTTCAGAAATTTACCAAAAATCGTCCAAGTGAGGTTATGTTTGCATAATTTTGTAATTTTCCAAAGAATTTTGTTCAAATCAGATTATAGAGGTTCTATTTGGGATTTGATCAATTTTTTTATTCAAAAATGTGAGGTTTGTAACGTCTCCACGTTTCACTGGTTGCGGTGATGATATGCACAGAAAGTCCGGCCCCGTCGAGAGGCAAGGCGCGGGCATGTGATGATTCAACGGATGACAACGCGGCAGCGATACGCAGCAGTCGGGAACGAGGGGCGTGGACACGACGTTCGTTATTTGAATAATTGAATTAAAATTTAGGAGTTATGTTCGAATACAGTATCGTTTAAGTTATAAAGTTGTGTATTTTGTTCAAGTTATTCAATAAATAGCCGGTTATTGTTATAGGTTATATTTGCTTAATTTTGTTATTTTTCAAAGGATTTTATCCAAATTAGATATGTAAGTTCTATTTGAGATTTGAAGTGTTGTAACAATAGATACGTTTTCAGTTTGAACATTTCAAAAAAAGTACGCTTGAAATGTTGTCAGATATTTAACATACCATCCTAACTGGAAAATCGCTGGGAGGATTCTTATTATTTTTTATATTATTATGTTTGTTATGTCTGCGCCTTGAATAACAGAATAATTATTAAAACATCGGAAAAACTTAAAAAAAGAAAATTGTGAAACAAATCAATTTAGCACAACATTAATTATTGATTATGAGGCAGTTTGGAATTTGCCGGGTCAGCTAGTACAAAATAAATTGAATAAATGACAATACTTTGAATACTCAACATGCACACGCTAGAAGTTACTATGACTCTATTGTTGAGAAATATGCGATAAAGAAAATCAATATTATAATGGGAAGAATTTTGACTTATCTTGAGAAAATGCTGTTGCTGAATGTTACGTCCCGTTTTGGTTTGATTCAAGTCTCAGCTGTTTGCTATATTGCTTGATCAAATTCTCTCGGTACGCCTCAAATTAGCAGATCCACACAAAAAAACAGTAAATTGAGCTCATTAGCCTCTATTGAAGAAAAGAAAACTCCTCTATAATCACGTTCCACATAAACCCCTCTTTGCAAAGACCTACCTAGATTGACGACAATTTGTCTCTTTATCCAGGCTGGTTCACCAACAAAAAAGTATAAGCGTGAACTTTGAAACTGAGACAAACATTTCTCCATGCTGGTTGAACTTGAAAAGACATTTAAAACCCATTCCTTTGCAACGTGATCTACCCGTAGTTTTTTTTTTGAGGAACCCCCTCAATCCCAACGATTACATACTACAAAGGATTGCTCAGTTACATTTAACGTACGTTTAGCAGTTTGGCAGCGAGCGGAAAACGGCTGTGACGTCACCACACCACCCGCTCGATGCAAAATAACTGTTTCAAAGAATTGCAGAAAAAGTACGCAACGGATTTGGAAAACATTTTGGATCTATATGTTTCTTTTATCAAATTGCAAGTATTCTCTCAGATCTTGGAATCCCGTGTTTTACAAAATTTGGTTTACAAATCAGAAGATTTCTCGTTCTTGAGTCAGTTTGGCAACACGCAATATTCAGGTACCCGATATCTTCCGGATTTTTCGAATTTATCAGGTACGTGGATGATACCGATCTTTTACAAATCGATTTTTTAATACCCTTTCGTGTGGGTAATGCAATTTTTGCCATAGCTTTTCATTTTTTTCAATAATATTTTAACAAAAATTTTCATTTTTAAAATTGTATAAACGAGGGTTTCATTTATTTTAAATTGTTAAAATATCAAGCACACATCAATAAATACAGGGTGTTTCAAAGATGAGTCATTCATTTCAACAGCTTGTAGAACTCGTCAAAAGTAGTTGACATTCCAAAAATCACCTATATAGAAGTTTCAAAGTAAAAGAGCTATAGCTACGTTCATTAATAATCATTATCTAAAAATTAGAAATATTCAATATCAGTAAAATAAATCACTCGACCTATCAATAGTAAAAAAGTTTTTACATGGCAATGTTCGGAAATATCAAAATCTGTGGGTGGTAAAATTATTATTTATTTATTGAAATTTAAACATTTTTATGTTACAACATTTATAAAGTTGATTTTTTGGTATATCAACTTCTTTTGACGAGTTCTACAAGCTGTCAAGATAAAATTAATGATCCAGTACAGTATACCTATTATGATATAAATATGTAGGAATCTCCATAATTATAATAAATGCCAATGCGATCAATATTGCTTCCTTTACATTTTCAATTTTTGAAAATAATATCCTAGTTTCCTCAGAACTGATGGTATAAAGCGTGTGAAAAGGAGAAGCTGAACTCTGAACAAGAAATCGGAACAAGGGCAAAACTTCAAGGTTTTGATAATGAAATAAAGCTGTTATTAGCTGTAAATTCCAAAAAGTGTTTAAAATTTTCACCTGATCAAATTCGCGTTTTACTACATGCTTAGAACATAAACATTTTTGCTCTGAGAATCCAAAACACTCTGTAGAATTATTAAGAAAAAACTAAAAAAACTCATCCATAGATAAAGGAAAGAGTTTCTTTGTAATAAACTCTTTCCCTTATTGATTCTTTTAGAAATAAGAATAAAATCTCTTTATTGTCAAAACCTTAGAGCCTTGTACTTTTTCATTGTTTAAATTTCTTGTTTAGCTTGATAGCTCCTTTTTTATTGGTTATATTGAGATCTACTGTGTGTTGCGTTGGATTTTGGGGCAGTGTATTATGTACAGGGTGTTTCATTATCTTTGATAACATTATAATCAGCTTTAACTTTTTTTATTTTGAGGGTATCGAAACGAAACAAATACCATATTGTATAGTTCTAAGTATATTTTATAAAGCATATCATTGGGCATAATATAGGTAGGGGAACCTATCCTATCTTCAACGGTTTGTGAGAAAATGGCGTCAAAACATGCAACAGAAAAAAATTAGAAGTCTTATTCTTACCTATATTGATAAAACAGTGTGCCATAAACAATAAAAATCGTTTACATTTTAAAATATCACCTTAAAAAATAGTTTGACTATCACAAAGTTTGTTTATTACTAGTCTATATAATATTGACACTATTGTCAGGGTATGTGAACTATTTAATTTTTGCAAAATGTTAAATGTTATAAATTTGTTATATATTTCGACGTCATTTTCACATAAACTTTTGAAGATAGGTATAATATGATATGCTTTATAAAATATCCTTGAGATTTTTGAGAAGAATCGAAATTTCCAATAATATACAGAGCTTTCCATTTAAAAAAATATAAGTTAGAATTAGGTTAATATCTCGAAAAAGCGTTGGTTTCTTGTTTTATTTTCCAAACCGAAAATAACTTTCTGGATAAAACTATACAATATGGTCTGTATAACAAAAAAGTTAGGTACAATTGACTAAAATGTTATCAGAGATAATGAAAATGACTTTGAAATATTAACTTTCGTATAAGTATTTGGAAAAGTCCTGTTTTCAATAAAAGTCACTATTAGAAATAACTGTTTTCCTGTCACACCTCAGGGCATTTGTCATAGTTGAAAACAAAATTATGACTTAACAAATTGATTTTGTTTTTGAGGGAAAATGATATAATCTGAGCCTGACTGATAGATTACAAAATAATAACGATTATTATCACTGTTATCAGCTGTGGTCAAGTGCAATGAGGTGGCAATAAGAATGTGGCCCTTTTGCATGGAACGTTGCCATGTTGCCATTGCTCATAACTAGTCACGTTCAGCGCTTCTTAGACCCGAAATCCGATTTTCAACTGATCAGCTGGGGATGTAGGCTCCAATGGTTTGTTTATTTTCATCTAGCTTCAGCCGTTGATCGTGTGTTGTGTTGAGAATTTGTTGAATAGTTTGTGTTTTTCCGAGTAGTTTTAGTGTAGTTTGGGTTGGCGAAGTTATACAAATACATATTTTATTCATTTTGTTGTGTAAGCGGTTGACGGTGTGTAACAATAATTCAACTTAGCACAAGAAGGAGCATTTTGTTCACACGAAAGTAAATGAAATGGCCACTACTCTCTGAGCAAATAGGCTTCTTGTCTAATAATAATTGACTACAGTGGTAAACATTATTTTAGTTCATGATGCCTGGCAGAATATGTGCTGTTGCTGTGTGCAAAAACAATCGATTAGCTCTTAAACAGCAAGGCTCAAGCATAATATTTTATTCTTTTCCAAAAGACGAGGATTCAGTGTCTTCTACCATACGAAAAGAGTGGGTCCATGGTGCATTGCTGCAGAAGAAAAGACAAGTTTAATATAGATTCTTCGGCAGTTTGCTCCGCCCGTTTCACACTTAATGACTATGAAAGAGATTTACAGCATGGGTTATTGAGTAAGTACCTATATTACAACAAACTTCAAAGTTTCAAAATAAAAATCAGTTTTTTGTATATGGAAATTAGGTAACAAGCTTTCTAAAATTGCAATTCCCATATACAACAATATTTTGGTCGACGTGCACTTTTTACACACACAAATTCAAATTGTGAATTAAATAAATCAATACTTTCAAATCACATTTTATTGTGTATTGGAATATTACATATCTTTAATAATTGGCAGTTTTGTTAAGATATAATTTTTTAACCTAGACTTGTGAAAAAGGAATTTGGAATAATTAGGTATATCAAGTTTATTTTTTTTTCATTTTTAAATTTACTTTATTATAAATATAAAATCATTTGTTTTCGTTCTCTTCAATATAAAAACAATATCTTTAAATGTTCAACACCTAAATTTTGCTTGGAATCAATTTTGCATACAAAAAATACCAAATAAAGCATACGCGCTCTTTCTGTCAGCATCAGTGTCGACGTCACAGCGCGTTTGACCTTGCCAGACAGATTCGGCAAACTGAGCAATCCTTTGTAGTGTATAATCGTTGCCTCAATCCATCTTACTTCAATTTGCGGTTTTTAAACTGTTAGTCGTTAATTTTCTCTTCTCGTATGTCATGACACAAGTGTCTAGTCCTGTGTGCGGAGGAGAAGTCTTGATTCGCTTGTGTGTTACGTTGTTGCCGTGTTGTGCAACTGATGAGCAATCTGCCACTGCTAAAAATCACACACCTGCACCGCACCAACACAATCAAAACCACAACAACCTACATTGATCAGCTGTTCACAAATCACTACCGTCGCACCCTTTTTCTTCGATGTTTGGTCTCCTGTCAATAATCCAGTGTTCAGATCCATGATGAATAATCACATTCATAACTTCATCAGTCAATTATATTGTTTGTTTTCAACGGACTACTCAAGACCTCAATACCTACCTAGTGTTGAAAATTGATAGAAAAGTCGAATTAATAGGAAAATGTCGATTTGAGAGAAAAATACCAGAGACAGATACCAACAACCGTATATCACCAGAAAGCTAATAGAGTTCTTTATTGAAACGCATAAAAAAAGTTAGTTAGATTCATTTGAAAAAATCAGGTAAGCCTTGATTAAAATTTTCTAAATTGGCATAACGATTTCTCATAACTCAAGAAGGATTGGAGCTAGTACATACAACCTACGAGGACATTTCAAGGTTAGCATCAACAAAAAATCCTAATTCTCTATCTCTCAGGATCAATGCGATATCCAATTTTTTTTAAACATCAACTTTTCCAAAAAAATAGTGATTTGCGGGTGAACGCCTCGTTAAAGATACCATGTGTGGTACATAGAGTCAATTTGTAATTTACTAAGGAACCAAAATATTCAATAATATACAGAGGGTTCCATTTAATAGAATGTAGCTTTGATATGAATCACCCTGAATACGCGATGCGAATGAAGTGAAACTATTTTAGGTTGGTAGGTATTGGCGCACCCTGTACTATATAGGGTGATCCACGTAGGTCGTCTGATACAAGTATTTCGAGAACGGCTTTTCCAAATCTTCTGAAATTTGATATGTCTATATGGAAGTGTAATGCGTCTTTTAAAAATATTTTGTTGATTGCGGCGTTGCCGGATCTACAAGTTTTTCTTGGTAACTTTCCTGTTTCAAATAGGACACCCTGTATATTATTTGATTTTTGAATTCTGTATATAATTCTGATTAACTTTTTTGGAACATGTTATATGTCTAATGATAATGGTTGGGTGAATATTTGTCATTTTATTTAAAAAATGACAAATGTCATTGATTTTTCAAACTAAGTTTTCTCATTAAAAGTCGGGAACTGAGGCGTGAAAATTCTACTGCATTTTCTTCAAATAGACCCCGCCAAATATTTAGAGAATTTTTCAGAGTGTGCTAAAAAAATCGATCACATTTTCGCAAATGGAAATGACTGAAACTCGATTTTTTTAAATTGAACAACCTGTATTTCAGGTTTACGATGAACTTAGCGTTCAATTTTGGATAAAACATGTTCACATTGTCATATACCCATCTTAAGCCATTGTTGAAATATTGAGGATTTCATATTAAATGCGCAGTTGAAAAATGCAATTTATCTTGCCTTTAACAAAACGGCAATCTAGCAGCCTACGCAAATGCAATTTCATTGTTTCAATCAATTACGAATGGTAAATAGGTACTTCTTCTTTCTGGATCGATCGCTTAATCTCGCATTTGATAGGAATCAACAGGTGGCTCGTAAAACAAGCTCAAAAAATAATTCAGGAGATATGTTTCATGAGGTCCCCAATATATGTCACAAAAGGTTGAAATCAACCGATACGAGAAGAATAGGCTATATATTGTTCAAAAATTCAAAATAACTATTTCTGTTAATTATTATGAAATTATTATTAGCAATGGCTGAATTTGTTGATAATAACTACAGTTTTCAACAGATTCATGATCTATTCGTAATTTTCGGCTAGTGCCAGAAAGTTTTTGCGAGGACCTGTAGAGTCTTCAATCAGAAATATCCGGACCTTCCTCCCATGACTGTAACGAAGAACGAAGTTGAAAAGAAAACAGTCGAATATGTCTTGCACGGAAATCCAATTACTCCAATACATCGTGCTAAGCCCATCACTGGCAATGAACATAATGTGATAATGATCCTTGGCTATTTTCATGCCTCTTCTCGAGCATCGATAACTAAAGTAGTGAACGACCAAGGAATAAGTTTTTCATAAATACATAGAATTCTTTCGAGACAATCCATGCACAATTACAAAGCAGAAACCTTACACGAATTGATGCCTGCTGATTTCAAACAGAGAATAGACCTGTGCGAGATGTTGTTGATCCAAAACCAGGAGAATCCGATTTTTTTGAAAAAAATTATATGGACAGATGAATCAAAATTCACAAAAGATGGAATATTTCACAGAAGAAATAAACATTATTGGTTCACCAAAGATCCAAATTTTATAATTGAAAGAAATCATCAACACAAATTTTCTTTCAATGTTTTTTCTTAACTTATGGACAACCGATGTGTTCTTACATTTATGAGGAAAACTTGAATGAACAAAAATACTTTTTACGGAAATTTCACGAACCGTGGTGTCAGACTTTATAGATAATTTGCCGTTGAGTTTGGCTGCTCAGGTTTGGTATCAATTGGATGGTGCCCCAGAACATAGTACCAATTTGGTTGCGGATGAATCGAGTGGAATGTTTGAAGATCGATGGTTCGGACTAAGAGGAAGAGGTCCATGGAAGTGGCCACCTAGATCCCCTGATCTTGACCCCTTGTACTTTTTTTCATGGGCCACATAAAAAATATTGTGCATAATGGTGCTCTATAATAATCGTGACGATCTCATTGATCGAGTCAACGCGGTGATACTGTAGGTACACAGTTGTTTACATGAATCTAACCATCATCTTGATAGATATCTTAAATTTCTTTCATTATTTTATTTCTTGCCTCATCTGAATCGCAACGTGAAGGTATTATCATAAAAAAGATAATATCAAACATTCACGTCTGACTACTAGAATTCTCATTCATGAAAGCAATGCTAAATATTTGGAAGATTCTATGTAAACTTGGATATTTGAAGAAACTGAAGTAAAATTTTCACGCCTCAGTACCTTACTGTCACTGAGAAATCTTGTTTTGAAAAATCAATGGCTTTTGTCATTTTTTGAATAAAATGACAAATATTCACGAAACTTTTATCATTAGACATATAATATGTCCCATTAGAGTTATTTACATTTTCATACAGCATACAAAAATCAAATAATATACATGGTGTCCTATTTGAACTATAAGAAAGTTACTAGGAAGATTTTGAAGATCCGGCAACCCCGCAATCATCAAATTAATTTCAAAAGATGCATCACACTTTGATATATACTCATAACAAATTTCAAAAGATTTGGAAAGGACGTTCTCGAAATACTTGTAGCAGACGACCCACGTGCATCACCCTGTATACTGTAAACAATACTTTTTCAAAAATTAAAATCAAAAAAGAAAAAAAAACGATTCACATGAAACGTTGTTTGAGACTCTATTGTATCTGCTTTAATTTAATGAAAAAATCAGCTTGATAGCTGACTATATGCCGAGATATCGCGGTGGATATGGTTAAAAACATGTTTGATGAATTATCGATATTTGTTGAGTTTTTTCAAAATACAAAAGTTCTTGACCACCAAAAAATTGTCGTGAAAATTGATATCATATAGACAATCATATCATTGATAAATCCAACTAGGTCCGGTTTGGCTCTACTCCAACTTTTCACTTTTCCCTCCGATTTTGCTCCACTCGTAGTAAACCAAAGTTTCAATACCATGAGCATGAAAAAGTAAGACAAAATTATACCTTTTGACGGTTCACGGTATATTTATGAATGGAATAACTGATTGGTATCATTCGAGAAGGAAGCTTAATCGATCAACGTATTGGAAATATGTTAGGCATATCACAAGAAATAATATGAAAAAAAAAGGTAATAATCAGAAATGTCCTTCGTTAGTCGTTTCGTTTAGTGTCATATTTCAATTACCTTTAAAGGGTTTCTACAAGACTTTAAATGAAAACATAAATAAATGGAAAGAAAAAAAAAATTCTTGAAATATTATTATAGTCCAAGCATTCCAGTTTTAGTTTTTTATGAAGAAATACTTTTTTCCGTTAAATAATTACCTGATAAAAAGCTTTACATATAGTGTGAACTTGAGCATAGACATTGTGAAGTATGATCCACTAGGCCCGTATTCTCCGTTCGTACTTATGCTCGTTTAAGATTTGACGGCGTTCAACTACAAGATTTCGTATGCACCAGCGAAATTAGACACGTTCAAGTCGGTTAAACGCAATCAAAGTTTAACGCCCGGTTTGAAGCGTTTAAGGATCTAAACGGCTTCAATTGTGGCGGAAGATGCGTGCGTCTTGAAAAACATATAAACTAATACCACCGAACATATTATTTATTATAAATAATGGATATTTGGTGCTGGTATCTAATTGTTTTTTATCCCACTGTGAGTGTGTTTAATTTATTGTTTACTAGGAGGAGTCTGAAGACGAATTACTTTTTGAAGCCGATATTTTCAACCTAATAAGAGTTTTTGCATGGATTTACATAAAAATAAAAAACTTCTATAAGCGGGCGGACCATTTTAACGTTATGTCAATTTTCAGGAGATTTCATTTTTTTTGTGTTATCTACAAAGTCAGCAATGCCATAGTGTGGTTTCAAGATAAATCAAAATGCCATTTGCAATAATTGAAGTACAAAATGGTTTTATTTAAATAATATCACGTTTTGGGATTTCCGTAAAATAATAATTTACCACGTAATTTTGATTTGAATTCATTAGCTTCCTGTCTTTTTCCCGTATTATCATTTTATCAATAGCACTATAGGTGGTCCTGAGGGGACAAGAAAAATCAAGCCAAAATCGCGTAGGTATCATAAAAAAAATAATTCTATGCGTACCTAAACACTTACGGAAATTGACGCAGACACAAATATTAAACTTGGAAAAAACTATAGGTTTAAACTTTATATGGCGGAAATAATTCAATATAATAATGAGAAAATAATCTTCAACCTTTGAGATTTTTGTGTGGTTCATTTCTACATGATCATTATCAAATAGATATTTCTTAATCATCGTGAAAAAAAAATCATTTCTGTCGATCTGTCGTTTCGTTCCTTTCTGCATATTTACGTCCATATATTAAAACAATAATTATTTATCAAAAAATATTCCTATTATTTCAAATATACCATGCAATATGTAAAGTTTATATTCAATTTTACCTCGAAGAGAAAGTGACAGATTTCCGCTAGCCAGACGGGAATCATATGGTACCATCTACATCGAATATGTGTTGAAAGTCACGCTCGCACCAAAACAAAGAAGATGGTAGCATATGAATCTCGTTTGGCAAGCGGAAATTTATCACTTGCTTTTCGAAGTGAAATTGAATGTAAACCAGGCATTGATGTCAACTGTCAAAATCATATGGTCTCCAATCAACTTGAATACCACCAAAATGTTCCCAAACTTCCGACGTTGCCGACTTTTCTCTAGGTTTAACTGAATGTTGCGAAAATTAGCACGGTGCATACCAAGAAAAAGTCGAGGACGTTTAACTATTTAAACGCGTATAGTTGAGTGCGTTTATCTGTAGAATCGGAAAATACGGGCCTTAGACAATTTATTCGTGAATAAAACACATGATATGGAATTGTATGGCGGAATATTTATTATGACCCGTAAGAATAATTTTAGACATTCGATAACTGAAAATAATTCAATCCAAATACAAAGTGGTTCATTCGAAAAGTTAATTTTTGGATCACTCCTTCAAGTATTTCGAACGTTATGTGCCAAATGCACAATCTGCACATTTTTTGGAAATAAGAAAAATGTAAGGACTAGTAAGTACAGATTCCATTGATGTTCAAAGAAGCAACCTGCGACCTTTATCAATGTAGTAATCACCGATTAAAGATCATCAACATCCACGACGTCACAGGAGATAAACTATGTATTATCTTCGTCTGGCTTATATGACTGTATGACTCTGCCTCTCTCGAAAAGTTTTTTCAGCTCCGCCCCGTTTTTCAATCATACAGTAAAATTTGCGTCTTCTCATTCACTTATTTGGTATATTTTTGGGTATTTTGAGAACATTTTTTCGCTGATGACTTTCAAAAAAGAAATTTCAAGTCATTTAAAAATGTATGCAAATTGTCCATAATTGAAGTAATGATGAGTTGCAATGAAGATCTTTGACATCACATAACCCCAAACAAAAAAGTCCCAGCTAGCTTTGATTTAGTACTTCGAAGACAACATCACTCGCGTATTGGGAAAATACCGGTTGCAAAGCTGAAGAGATTGAATTTATTGTCAAGAATTAAATGTCAAAGATTGTTCAGGTCATGATAAAGATTCCGACATCCATTTCCATTTTATGTGTTTCATCAACAATTTGGAAAAAAGATCCAGATGATTCTCCCTTTATACAGGGTGCCACAGATTCGAGTGCATGCATAAGGATCTCAGTTATCATAAAAGATACAGGGTCGATTAAATGGAAGTAGATAAGCAATGTTCCTCCGACAGCAATTTCGGTCATTTTTACATGTAAATACCCATAAGAAAATCGTAGGTCGATTCTGCATTTTTTGTACCGTCCAAGGTCATCGAGCGTCGACGCTGTGGGCGTGGTTGATCTTGACAGCTTTGACAGATACCATTTTGACATATGTCATTTTGACATGCCAGCTTTGACAGATATCATTTTGACAGTTGACAACTTTGACAGATATCATTTTGACAGTTGACATCTTTGACAGATGTCATTTTGACATAACAGCTTTGACAGATATCATTTTGACAGTTGACGGTTTGTGATTTTTTGTAGCTTGATTCCCAGGATCGGGGTGTGTGTGTGTGGAAGGTGAGTTTATTCTCACCAAAGCCTGAAATAGATTTTCCGATAGCGAGATTGGAACCCACGTCCTGTGGATTTGTACGTGACCGCCTTAACCACTGAGACAACGAGACGTTATTGATTTAAATCTATAATCAAGGTACTGTTGTTGCTACTTGGTTGTTGTTTGTATAGATGACGCGTACGATTGATTCAATTCTTTGATCGTTTGCTATCAGAATGACGGCGTGGGATGTTCGAAGTAGGTGAGCTGATTTTTAGGCGTAGTGTTGGGTTATGGTTGCGGGGAAGCGGGGTGTGGAGATTAGGATGTGGAGCCCGGTGCGGTTGGGAGATCAATATGTTTGCATTTTTGTTGGGAAGATAAGACCAGTCGTTGGCACCAATTTGTTTTGCGATTAAGAGTGATGAAGTCGAGCTTGTTCATTGATCAGAGTAAGGTTTTCATTTTTTAGCATTTCTAAATATGTGAAGAGTAGCGAAAGTTTGATAAATAATTCATCCTATTTATATGAAACAGCATGCGAGGTGCGAGGTCCATAATGGAACGATGCCCATGAGGCAAAGTCAGAACTGAGTCTTTCAACAGATGCCTTTTATTGTCATATGGACTCAACGCAATTTTGGTCTGCCTAATTGTAAATAAATCATGTCTGCTAGCACAAATCAAATTTTGATCAACGGTTTTTTGGGAATATGACTCCAGACACTCAACATAATCTTCGAATGTAATTTTATTCTGGACAACATTTTTTTTTACCCCTTTGCTCTTTTTCACTACACCCTTATCACGCAAATATTTGATAATAACATCTTTTTCGACCCCCTCATTTTCCATCTTAGCCCTAATCAGCTGCAATTCATCATCCGTATAAAGTAGTTTCGTAGCATACATTTTAGATCGCAATCCAATAAATTGACTCATAATTCGCACATTATTTTCATCGTTCATCAAACCCAAAACTTTTTTATCAACTAATGGAATGTTGTATGAGTTGTCAGAGCGATAATCAGAAGTGTCAAAATACTTACGGTAATCCAGTCTAATTATATCATAAACTTCAGAATCGACAATTTCATATATTAGAGAATCAGTATCGGTGTAGAGAACAGTACAATTTTGAAAACGATTCTTCATGTATTCATAATGAAAGCTGTAGATTGTAGTCTTAGCCAGATCTAAAATACACATTCCAACATAAATAGGTATGTTGAAAAACACCTCTGATCTAGCTAGCTCTATAATTACCAGGTTTTCATTAATTATGGTGCTACTTTTGAATTCAGGTCTTGAAATCAAAGCCTCAGCCCCATTTTGACCATCCCATCTAGTTACTAGTTTAACAGATGAATGTTTCCTGGAGTTTTCCATCGTTTTACCAAAAATTGCATTTATCATTAGTTTAAATAGATTTTTCTCGAAATCATTTTTGGAGGCCTGTCTGAGACGAGTATTTAAATCAATGTAGGGTTTTAACCATGGAGACTGATTAAACGAGATTGCTCTATGGATTTTAGATAGTTTGACACCCAAATTCAAGGCCTGTTTCAGGTTTCTATAGTGAATAACATATTTTTGTTTACTAAAGAGTGTTCCAATAACTTGCTATTTTTCGAACCATGAGGTTTTCGATGTTCTGGACAAGGCGGTAAATCAGAAAATGCATCGTGTAATTCATGAGGTCTTTCCAAGTCCACCTCCAAAACAAAGCCTGTATCAGAAGTATCATCAACGTTTAAAACATCGAAAGAGTTAATTTCAGCGTCAGTTAACCACTTGAAACCGTTATAGGGTAGATACTGAGACATGGCCCATCCATATTGATTATTGATGTCAAAATACATAAGATATGTTTTTTAATTAGAGGAATCATACGAAGGAATGTACTTATTGTTGGCTTGAGCATATCTCTTGGAGCACTGACTCAGACCCCCTCGTATACCCTTCTCAATGAACATGACTATATCTAGATCGGTTAAGAGTTCAAGTTTTGGATGATCTGATTTATACAACTGATATAGCCAAGAATAACCCGAAAGAGTGAATGAATGAGCAGGATCTAAACCATTTGTTTCATGAGATGTATATCTAAATTGTTCAAACACGTCTGCCAACAACAAAATATCCGTTTTCATGTGCAGCTCAGCAAAATCTTGCACTGTTTCACATTGGAATGTATTCCAAACTTTTTGTGCATGTGCATAATCATTATCTGAGATATCTTTATCAGTTAATCTATTATAAAATTCTGGTTTTGGAGGTAATTCACACTCATTGATTTTAGACCACCCATCCATAAGGTCATGTGGGAATACACCTTTACGAGTTAACAATCTAAAATGTTCTTCGTTCAACCCCACAAACTCAGATTTTAAAATAGGAAACTCGGAAAGATTAGATGCAAGTTTATCTAATCCAGAAGCCATGAATCGAAAACTATCCAAAAACCTGAATGCGACATGATTGTCTGGGATTTGCTGGGTGAAAGAGATGTATTTTTCCTTGTTCACAGGTAAAACATCAATTGCCTCCTCCACTTCCGCTAGACCCTTAATCCGCAGATGTCCATCATAGGAACTCGTGACAATCGTTATAATTTAAATTACATGCTTCATGGGCAGGTCCTCTATACAAACCAGTCAAGTGACAATGATCACGAACCTTTTTATCTCCTACAACAAAAGCTTTCCCACAGACATGACAGTTTCTAGCTCTATGAAAACAATAATAATAATAATAATTTCTTCATTTAGCAATATGGCTATAAATATAAACATACAATATGAAAGATTGCTAAAATTGTAGATATTACATACACAAGTAATTGATTGTTAAAAAAAAATAACATTGATTCAATACTAAAAACATCGAAACATCAAATATCAAAAAGGGAAATAAAAACTAGAAATATACAATATTATGACTCCATGACAATATGTGCCCTTAATAGTCTAGTGAAATCAAGAAGTTTATCACAGTCTTTAATATGTTTTGGTAACTTATTAAATTCTTGTAGGCCTCCATATAAAACAGATTTTAACATTTGGTTTGTACTACACCTTCCACTCAATATGAAGTCACTACAATTCCTGGTGTTATACGTATGTACATCATGAAAAAATTTGATCCTATCACTGATATATGATGGCAACATGCGTTTCTTAACTTTAAATATAAATACTTGGATATTATACGTTATTTTCTGGTTCACAGATAGCATATCTAAAGTTTTGAGCATAATTGCGATCGGTGTATATCTACTGCATTTCAGTATGGTTCGCATGGCTCTGTTCTGAACAAGTTGAATTTGGTCCATTTTAAATCCTGGTAAGCAATACAATACAGAGGAACAATACTGCAGATGTGGGGTCGCTGTGCTATTATACAATAACAATCTTGTACCTAGGGAGAGTTGATTTCCCACCCTCGCAATAAAACCTATTTTCTTGGAATACTTCTTTGTTATATAATCAGCATGCTTGTAAAAATTCAAGTTCGAATCAAAAATTATGCCTAAATATTTTATCTCATCCTCCCTTTTTAATTTACTTTTGTTCATAACTATATTTAGGTTTTCCACGTTAACATTCTTTAGACTGTGCTTTTTTCCAAATAGACAAAATTTTGACTTATCAACATTCACACACAGTTTATTCACGCAAAGCCACTTGAATAATGTATCCAAATCGCTGTTGATAACTTCCTGTATCTTATTCAAATTCTTTCCAGCCAGGTAGAGCATGGTGTCATCAGCAAACAGTTCGATATTACATTCAGACACGGCTTCAGTAATATCATTGATATAGAGTAGAAATAAAAGCGGACCCAAAACAGTTCCTTGCGGTACTCCATGATGAACATATAAAGCATCAGACTTGCAATTTCCGTATTTCACCCTCTGTCGTCTGTCACACAAATAGGATCTGAACCACCTCAAGACTTTACCTTCAATGCCAATATTTTCTAGTTTCGTCAACAAAAAGTTTCTATCGACTGTCTCGAACGCTCTTTTAAAATCCAAAAACAACGCTAAAACCATAATATTATTATCTAGTTCTTTCTTAAAAATATCACAGATGTTGATCACTACTGACTCACATGAATGGTTACTCCGGAAACCTGACTGATTCTTCACTAAAATATTATTTGTATCACAGTGCTTTTGCAGTTGTCTTCTCACTTCAACCTCCAAGACTTTCTCATAACTTTCCACAGTATTAATGGGCCTAAATTCGTTGTACTGATTTGTACCCTGTATTTTCGGGACAGGAGTTATGGTAGACTCCTTCCATTTATCGGGAAAGTCACCATTTGACAGTGATGTATTCAAAACGTCCAACAAGCGATTTCCAATGACCAGACACGCATCACAAAGAATATTCTTAGAGATTCCACTCGCTCCACCTCCAACATTTTTCATATCCCTTAAAATCTCCTTCATGCCACGCATAGTCAATGGATCAAACAGGGAAAATTTCTTATGTATATGCGGTGCTGTAAAAACAATTTCATCGGGTTGGACTACGGGTATACATCTTACAATATCATCAATACTTTTTACGAAGTATTTATTGAACTCCTGGGCTATATGATACTCCTCCTGCAATGTTTGGCTTTCAAATTTGATTTTAACCGATGTCGAGCGATTCTTCTCAGGAAGTAACCTCTTCAAGTTTTTCCACATTCCACGTGCATTATTTTTATTTTTATCAATTGATTCAAGATAATATCGTTCCTTCTCCAATTTAATCTGTCTGACTATATCATTCCGAACTCGCTTGTATTTTTCCCAGGCTCCCTCAACATTTCCTCTTGTGGCTTCAACATAGAATTCATCTCTGACTAGCATGCTTTGTCTTACATCATCTGTTATCCAAGGCTTATTCAAAAACTTCTGTTTGATGATACATTTCTGCATGGGGCACATAACATCCAGAGTGTGAATGATATTCTCAACAAAAAGATCAGCCAATACATTCACACTTCCACTGATATCATTCCACGAAGCTCCAATTAAATGATCATGAACTTGTTCCATTTTGTAGTTCTTCATTTTTCGCCTATAAACTATCGTCTGATTGTCAACACTCCGTCCCCGATTTTGGGGGTTAGATGTACATTTATAGGTAGATTTTTGTTATTTGTTATCACATAATCAATAAGGGTTTGGCTTCTTCTTCTGTTACCTTTAGTTTGTTCAGGTGTTAGCTTGTCCATAGGAAGAGGACATTGGAAGACGGTCTCCACATTCTCGGCAAAGTCAGAAAGTTCTTGAACAAACCATTGAATGCAGTCTTTTCCACTATATGATTTATAGAATGATAATGTATCATCATAAGAACATATAACATAATAGCCAATGCTAAATGGGATATTGGATTGAGATTTTTGACTATTTTTAGATATATCATCTTCGAAAGGTAGAAAAAGACATTCTGAATCAGCGTATATAACAAAAGGAACTCGTGTTTTAGAAGAAAAGTTGGTAAAATCAACAAACCTTTTTTCCTTTGTCGGAACTTTGGGAATCGAACCATCTTTAAAACTTTGACAGTTTTCTATATGATTCTCTAGTTTACCTTCATCAGAAAAGTAGTGAAGATAGCGATCGCAAATGTACACTTTCCTACAGTTCTTTGTTACTTGGGGACGAACTAGACGAGACAAATTTTTTATCCACACAAAGTGAGTTTTTAGTGGCGACACCAAATCCAGTTTTTCACTATAATAATTTTCTTGAACCATAAGATGATGAATATGGTAATTGAGTTTATTTTTGATGATGTAGGCTGGTACCACTTCAAAAGACTTTCCAGATTTGTGTAATCTATAAACGTTTATTGAAATACCGTTTTGTTTTTCAAACCGAGCAACTTGTGATAAAGTCATAGGAAACTGAAGACCGTTCAAATTCAAAACATCTCGAAGATTGGGATATGAAGACGTACTATTTACAAAATCTTGATGTACAGGCAATAGTGCAGAGACCACAGCCCAAAGAAAACACAAATCATCTGAATTTTGAATATTAACGCACGCTTTCCCATTTTTTTTTGATTTTTTTTTTTTTTTGATTTGAGGGGGTAGATCAATATAGGACCCGGCTCCAATGGGATTATACTTATTTATATCGACAGTTAAATTCACTATTTTAGATAAGGCCCAACCACTATCTCTTTCTTGAAACTCTTCTAATTCACCAAGCAATAGTATGTTAACATTATTTTCAAACCACACATCTAAATTACTATTCCGATATATTGGGGCGTTTCGAGTGTTTAGATATTTATTTTTGCTCAAGGTTTTATCTGCTTCATCAAGAATGAATTTTACACATAAAACTGTATCAACTTTAATGGCACTGTTCTGTTTTAAAACATTTTGAATTCTTCTTTTGAATATAGCTTTACAATTCATTAGATATTTAATAATGTCTTTATGATGAAGATTAATCAAGACACCCGTTCGAATCCTATAATCAAAAGCCGTTTTCAAATCTTCCCATTTCACTCGACGATATGCAGTTTCTTTTCTCACGGTGCCCGTTTTATGGCAGTCTAAACAGTTTCGAAATAACACATTCTCTTATATTTCCTCATACATAGTTGGCGGAAAACTACAGGGTGTCCGTTTGCTTGAATCTCTTTGATCAACATGATTATTGTTCAAGTATGAAATTAAGTTGAAAAATTATCAATTTATGTCTGAATATACCAGACTTTGGAAAGATCCCTGCCACGTACACGCATATCCGATAAGGATGGTTTTTATTTATATTGCAGTGGTGGAGTTGTGGGGTCGGTGGTAGTGGGAGTGGGGGCGGTGGTCTTTGGAGGGTGTCTTGAGTGGGTGTCTTGAGGTATGGGGGGGATCGGAGGTGTTGAGTGGGTATTGGGGGTACGTGTTATCATCGTTCACCGCAGGGTTGTGGTTTTCACACCAACCGCAACAGTTCTATATTCAAACCAGATGTGGGTTTCTTATCACACCAACCACAACCTTATCAACAGTTCTAAATTTAGGTTGAATGTGGTATTCTCATCAACCGTAAACAGGATGTGGTTTTCACGTCACACTCCTCTTACCAACAGTTCTAAATTTAGGTTGAATGTGGTTTTCTTATCAATAACAAGTCTCAGAAACTATTAATTGATATTTATCTAGTTAAAACAACAACAACAACAACAAGAAAACAAGAAATCAAGAAAACAAGAAAACAAGAAAACATGAAAACATGAAAACAGGAAAACAAGAAAACAAGAAAACAAGAAAACAAGAAAACAAGAAAACAAGAAAACAAGAAAACAAGAAAACAAGAAAACAAGAAAACAAGAAAACAAGAAAACAAGAAAACAAGAAAACAAGAAAACAAGAAAACAAGAAAACAAGAAAACAAGAAAACAAGAAAACATGAAAACATGAAAACGAGAAAACAAGAAAACAAGAAAACAAGAAAACAAGAAAACAAGAAAAAAAGAAAACATGGAAACATGAAAACATGAAAAAAGAAAAACAAGAAAACAAGAAAACTTGAAAACATGAAAACATGAAAACAAGAAAACAAGAAAACAAGAAAACAAGAGAACAAGAATACATGAAAACATGAAAACATGAAAACAAGAAAACATGAAAACATGAAAACAAGAAAACAAGAAAACATGAAAACAAGAAACTTCGGTATGAAATTCCAGACTGACCACGAAGTATGGGAAACCAATTGTGCTGTCTACAGGAGATATGAAGAAATGCAGAAGCGAAAATTTATAAAATAGCAATTAGAGAATGAATGTATTGTGATGATGAACTGAATACAGGTATGTTATTGTATACAAATTGTCAAGGACTATTAAATAATTTTGATGAGCTCAAACTATTGGTCAAGAGCATGAAGCCTGCTATAATGTGTCTCTCGGAAACTCATGTCACTGATAAAATTTATGATAAGGAAATTACTATTTCTAATTACAATATTGTTAATTGCATCAGTAATAGTAGTCGGACTGGAGGTGTCTCATTTTATTTGAAAAATAGTTTGGACTTTAAAGTTATCATTAGCAGAAATTTGAATGCCATATGGATACTCACGATCCTTGTTAACATCAATAATTCTAGTCTAGTTTTGACTGGAATGTATAGATCACCATCAGGGTCGGACAAAATTTTTGTTGATGAGCTTCAAAATTTGATAGAGGAATTGAGTGATCACAGCGGCATTCAGATAATAATGGGTGATTTCAATTACGATTTTTATGGAGACAACTATTACTCTCAAAAATGCAAACGAATCATTGAAGTAAATGGTTTATCACAAATAGTTAAAAACTTTACTAGATCAACTATATGCAGTAGAACATTAATTGATTATGTAATAACCAATGAAAAAACAATTTCTTCTGAGGTTCTCATGTCACCTAAAATTAGTGATCACAATGCTAATTTAGTAAAAATCAAGCCCACTTTTATGCCAAATATAAGACAGCGGTCTTATTTCAAGATGATATTTTATGGAACGAGTATAAAACTATAAGGAATAAAATTGTGAGTTTGATAAGAAAATCAAAAAATGAATATTTATTGAACGTTTTGGATGGAGATAAGAATAACACACATCGGCTCTGGAAAAATCTCAAAACTCTTTTGCCAAATAAAAAAAGTTGTGTTACACATATTATAGTTGATAATTCTCTAATTGATGATGAGTTTTACATCGCAAAGTGCTTCAATTTATTTTTTGTGAATAGTCTAACTGAAATTGTAGAGGGTATTAAGCCTTATCATAGTAATGACTATGTAGTGAGTTCAATTAAAGCTGAGGCTGACATAGACCGATCTAATTTAGTAGATATGAGCTATCTCAATGGTGTTGTACATCAAAAATAGTGGAGGTTGTGAAAATCAAATCTCAACGATAGTTTTAAGAGATGTTTTTAGTGTAATAGGAAATAGGTTCTTAGATGTAATTGATGGTTGTTTGACTTATGGTGTTTTTCCCGATAATTGGAAGGGTTCTATTATAGCGCCTGTACAAAAAGTACAAAATTCACATACAATTGAGGACCATCGACCCATCAATACCGTACCACCATACGAAAAAGTTCTTGAAATTGTTATTAAAGATCAAATTGTTATGTTTTGCAATAATAATAATGTGATAAGTGATGCCCAATCGGGATTTAGAAAGGACGATTCTTGTGAAACTGTTCTCTCAAATGTATGTGATGACTGGCTGCGAAGTATGGATGAAGGACATTTTGTAGTTGCAATATTTCTCGACTTCAAACGAGCTTTTGAGACTGTGAATAGAAACCTTCTGCTACAAAAATTGTATAAAATTGGTATTCGAGGTACAGCCCATGAATTGCTAGAATCTTATCTGAATAATCGAACACAAAAAGTCAAAATAAATCATACAATATCAGCCAGTGTAGAGGTTAAATATGGTGTACCCCAGGGTACAGTTCTTGGACCAATTTACCAATATTAACGCACGCTTTCCCTTTTTTTTTTTTTTTTTTTTTTGATTTGAGGGGGTAGATCACTATAGGACCCGGCTCCAATGGGATTATACTTATTTATATTGACAGTTAAATTTACTATTTTAGATAAGGCCCAACCACTATCTCTTTCTTGAAACTCTTCTAATTCACCAAGCAATGGTATGTTTACATTATTTTCAAACCACACATCTAAATTACTATTCCGATATATTGGGGCGTTTCGAGTGTTTAGATATTTATTTTTGCTCAAGGTTTTATCTGCTTTATCAACAATGAATTCTACACATAAAACTGTATCAACTATAATGGCACTGTTCTGTTTTAAAACATTTCGAATTCTTCTTTTGAATATATCTTTACAATCCATTAGATATTTATTAATGTCTTTATGATGAAGATTAATCAAGACACCCGTTCGAATCCTATAATCAAAAGCCGTTTTCAAATCTTCCCATTTCACTCGACGATATGCAGTTTCTTTTCTCACGGTGCCCGTTTTATGGCAGTCTAAACAGTTTCGAAATAACACATTCTCTTTTATTTCCTCATACATAGTTGGCGGAAAACTACAGGGTGTCCGTTTGCTTGAATCTCTTTGATCAACATGATTATTGTTGTATTGTATGAAATTAAGTTGAAAAATTATTAATTTATGTCTGAATATACCAGACTTTGGAAAGATCCCTGCCACGTACACGCATATCCAATAAGGATGGTTTTTATTTATATTGCTGTGGTGGGGTTGTGGGGTCGGTGGTAGTCGGGGTGGGGGCGGTGGTCTTTGGTGGGTGTCTTGAGTGGTGTTCTTGAGGGGAGGGGGGGATCGAAGGTGTTGAGTGGGTATTGGGGGTACGTGTTATCATCGTTCACCGCAGGGTTGTGCGGCCTTATCAACAGTTCTAAATTTAGGTTGAATGTGGTATTCTTATCAACCGTAAACAGGATGTGGTTTTCACGTCACACTCCTCTTATCAACAGTTCTAAATTTAGGTTGAATGTGGTTTTCTTATCAATAACAAGTCTCAGTAACTATAAATTGATATTTATCTAGTTAAAACAACAACAACAACAAGAAAACAAGAAATCAAGAAAACAAGAAAACAAGAAAACATGAAAACAAGAAAACAAGAAAACAAGAAAACAAGAAAACAAGAAAACATGAAAACATGAAAACATGAAAACAAGAAAACATGAGAACAAGAAAACAAGAAAACAAGAAAACAAGAAAACAAGAAAACAAGAAAACAAGAAAACAAGAAAACAAGAAAACATGGAAACATGAAAACAAGAAAACATGAAAACAAGAAAACAAGAAAACATGAAAACATGAAAACATGAAAACAAGAAAACAAGAAAACGAGAAAACATGAAAACATGAAAACATGAAAACATGAAAACAAGAAAACATGAAAACATGAAAACAAGAAAACATGAAAACAAGAAAACATGAAAACAAAAAAACATGAAAACAAGAAAACATGAAAACAAGAAAACAACAAAACAACAAAACATGAAAACAAGAAAACATGAAAACAAGAAAACAAGAAAACAAGAAAACATGAAAACAAGAAAACATGAAAACAAGAAAACATGAAAACAAGAAAACAAGAAAACATGAAAACATGAAAACAAGAAAACAAAAAAACAAGAAAACGAGAAAACATGAAAACATTCCACCTCGCTGCCTTCCAACTAACTGGGGCGTCATATTCAAACCACCATGTATACATAGTTCGAAAAATTGATAATCTACGTTGATTTTGTTGATCAGGATACGTTAAAAAATAACCATGTATACATAGATTGAAAAATTGATAATCTACGTTGATTCTGTTGATCAGGATACGTTAAAAAATAACGGAAATATAAATTTTCAATCTATGTATATACATGGTGGTTTGAATATGCCGCCCCAGTTAGTTGGAAGGCAGCGAGGTGGAATATTTTCATGTTTTCTTGTTTTCTTGTTCTCATGTTTTCTTGTTTTCTTGTTTTCTTGTTTTCTTGTTTTCTTGTTTTCTTGTTTTCTTGTTTTCATGTTTTCTTGTTTTCATGTTTTCTTGTTTTCTTGTTTTCATGTTTTCATGTTTTCATGTTTTCATGTTTTCATGTTTTCATGTTTTCATGTTTTCATGTTTTCTTGTTTTCTTGTCTTCTTGTTTTAATAATAATAATAATAATCTTTATTAAGCACAGCTGTACACAAATCAAGTGATATTATGATGAACTGAACATCGTTAATCACTACATAAATGTTCACATACATGCAAAAGTTCTAAACCATACTATTTACCTACATATTTTATCACATGTTACGCCTAGGATGAACTTTTAGGCTGTTTTTAAAATTACCGAGACTGGAGGATTTTTTTACACTAAGTGGTAGATGATTATATTGTACAAGACACTTATAAAATGAACTATTATTTTTTGTTCTAGACAGTCTTGGTGTAGTTACATAAAAGTGTTCAGTATTCCTAGTATTATAATTATGCACATCACTAACAAAAACTAAATCTTTAGATAGGTATTCAGGCACCATTCCATTCTTATCTTATATATTAATACATACGTTTT